>OX123202.2:28090666-28690666 GCA_944739405.2 Euclidia mi
AAAGAATTCGAAACGTCGGCTAGTAATAAATTAAAAATATAGTTTCTAGATCATTAGTTTCAAATGTAATAACTTAGTGAAACCAATACATCGCGATAAAATCCGTAAACTGTAGTTTAATTTCAATGTGTAACATTCGCGTAAACCCAAGAAGATACTATGTGAACCAGTACGGACTGGAAACAGCAACAAAAATACGCCAGTTAGAAGATCTACAAACCAAGCGCGCAAGATACATAACATCTTTAAATTTCTTGAAGAGATGCCGGGATCACGATCTCATTCCTACATGCTGCAAGATATCAGCCAAGAAGGACATACGTGGGAGCGCTAAGATCTTAAACCAGGCAAGTCAAAAGTTACTCATACAAAAGATCCATGAACACCGAGCTGACTTACGCAGAATAAATAGAAATGTTGAGAATTTATCTAACGAAATATACAGATTGATAACTTCATTTGATTTTAAACAATGCATAGATGCAATAAACAATAGAGAAACATCAAAATATTATGCGTGTAAACGTAACAAAATTCAAAAATTTGAAAAATTACAACAAAAATCAAATGACCAGTACAACATGAAACAGAACGTTTTCGCACGGACCAATCACACGCTATCGTCCGCCCATAGACAAACAGTTGTCAATCTGTCAAAACACATGTTAGATCAAAATACCGAGAAAGTGCTTACCAGAGGGTTAAATTACGCGATAACTCCATCAAGAATACCGTATGAAACCATTATTTGCAACGTTGAGGATTGCCTAGTGAAGAACAATGTGAGTAAGGAAGATTTCGAGGCCATACGACAGGACGTTTCTGCTGTATTACGTCAATCGAAAGTGCCGGCAAGGAATCTACCAAAAACCGAATATCTCGCACTGAAGAAGTTACAAGCTAGGCCTGAACTTACAATACTCCGAGCAGATAAAGGAAATGCAACGGTAGTGATGGACACGTCCGAGTATAAACAAAAAATGGAACATCTTTTGTCGGATGAAAGTACCTACAAGTTGGTTAAGTCAGACCCTACGAACAAAATACTCAAGCAAACTTGTGATATTGTTAAGAAATACTCCGAAAAACTTAATTTGGACGTGAAATATTTAATACCATCGTGTGTAAAACCTCCTCAAATGTATGGGCTACCGAAAATACACAAGGAAAACGCTCCTCTGCGCCCGATAGTTAGTCAGATAGGCGCACCAACTTACAGACTGGCTCAACACATGGCAAAGATTCTCTCACCGCTCAGAGGCAATACGAGAGCACATGTGAAAGATTCCTACCATTTTGTCAGTGAAATCAAACACCTACATCTCTCTGACAAGGAAACTATGGTTAGTTTTGATATACAGTCATTATTCACATGCATACCAGTACATGACTGCGTAGAAATTACTAGAAGGAAGCTGACAGAAAACAACATGCCTGAGGAATATGCAGAAATACTCAAACACTGCCTGACAACGGGATATCTGTTATGGGACAAGAAATACTACATACAAGTAGACGGTGTAGCAATGGGCTCTCCAGTATCGCCTGTTGTCGCTGACATCTTCATGGAGGACTTCGAGGCGCGAGCCCTGCAGACTGCCACCATCACACCGAGGTTCTACAAGCGGTATGTAGATGACACTTTCACAATTTTACCAACAGATAGTGTTAATGCTTTCCTAAACCATCTTAATTCTATTAATAACCAAATACAATTCACAATGGAATTAGAGGCAAACAATTCTTTAGCTTTCTTAGATGTACTTGTCATCAGGAATAAAAACAACTCCTTAAGCCATACTGTGTATAGGAAAAAGACCCATACAAATAGGTACTTAAACGGTGAATCTCACCACCATCCTAAACAGTTAGCTACTGTAGGAATGTCTCTGTTTCAGAGAGCCCGCGGGATCTGTGACAAGAAACACCTGGACGCTGAGCTTCAACATGTCAGGCAAGTTCTGCAAGACAACAAGCTCCGACCGCCGCGCCACTGTCACAGATCCCAGAAGAAAGAAAAACCAGCCACAGTAGAAAGACAACCTGCTGTCCTTCCATACATCAAGGGCGTGACCGACAAAATTGGCTACATCTTGAAGCGAGCTTCTATCAAAACTTACTACAAGCCGCCAACGAAGATCAGTCAATTATTACCATCTGTCAAGTGTCAGTTACCCTTGCAAGAGGCCGGTGTCTACAAAATTGACTGTGAATGTGGGCTCTCATACATTGGACAAACCAAGAGAAGCATAGGCATTCGACTCAAAGAACATATAGCTGACATAAAACATAAACGCTCAACAAAGTCTGCTGTGTGTGAACATGTGGAACAGGGACCCAACCACTACCTGCGATTTGATGAACCACAGATACTCGCAAAAGAACACCGTTTTCTTCCAAGGATGATACGAGAGGCTATTGAAATTAAAAAACACCCTAATTTCAATAGGGAAGATGGTTGGAATGTTCCTCCAGCTTGGGACCCTGTCATAAGGCTAATGAAACCCAAGAAGGACAAAGTCACCAGAAGACCTAAGGACACTGTGAGCTCATTCTGCGTAAATAGTAACACCAGTAGATGAAAAATGTTCGGGTACTTTGAGATAACTTATACATTCAGGAAAAAGACAAATATCACCTCAGTCTGCCGTGAACATGAATTCTGTAAAGAATTCGAAACGTCGGCTAGTAATAAATTAAAAATATAGTTTCTAGATCATTAGTTTCAAATGTAATAACTTAGTGAAACCAATACATCGCGATAAAATCCGTAAACTGTAGTTTAATTTCAATGTGTAACATTCGCGTAAACCCAAGAAGATACTATGTGAACCAGTACGGACTGGAAACAGCAACAAAAATACGCCAGTTAGAAGATCTACAAACCAAGCGCGCAAGATACATAACATCTTTAAATTTCTTGAAGAGATGCCGGGATCACGATCTCATTCCTACATGCTGCAAGATATCAGCCAAGAAGGACATACGTGGGAGCGCTAAGATCTTAAACCAGGCAAGTCAAAAGTTACTCATACAAAAGATCCATGAACACCGAGCTGACTTACGCAGAATAAATAGAAATGTTGAGAATTTATCTAACGAAATATACAGATTGATAACTTCATTTGATTTTAAACAATGCATAGATGCAATAAACAATAGAGAAACATCAAAATATTATGCGTGTAAACGTAACAAAATTCAAAAATTTGAAAAATTACAACAAAAATCAAATGACCAGTACAACATGAAACAGAACGTTTTCGCACGGACCAATCACACGCTATCGTCCGCCCATAGACAAACAGTTGTCAATCTGTCAAAACACATGTTAGATCAAAATACCGAGAAAGTGCTTACCAGAGGGTTAAATTACGCGATAACTCCATCAAGAATACCGTATGAAACCATTATTTGCAACGTTGAGGATTGCCTAGTGAAGAACAATGTGAGTAAGGAAGATTTCGAGGCCATACGACAGGACGTTTCTGCTGTATTACGTCAATCGAAAGTGCCGGCAAGGAATCTACCAAAAACCGAATATCTCGCACTGAAGAAGTTACAAGCTAGGCCTGAACTTACAATACTCCGAGCAGATAAAGGAAATGCAACGGTAGTGATGGACACGTCCGAGTATAAACAAAAAATGGAACATCTTTTGTCGGATGAAAGTACCTACAAGTTGGTTAAGTCAGACCCTACGAACAAAATACTCAAGCAAACTTGTGATATTGTTAAGAAATACTCCGAAAAACTTAATTTGGACGTGAAATATTTAATACCATCGTGTGTAAAACCTCCTCAAATGTATGGGCTACCGAAAATACACAAGGAAAACGCTCCTCTGCGCCCGATAGTTAGTCAGATAGGCGCACCAACTTACAGACTGGCTCAACACATGGCAAAGATTCTCTCACCGCTCAGAGGCAATACGAGAGCACATGTGAAAGATTCCTACCATTTTGTCAGTGAAATCAAACACCTACATCTCTCTGACAAGGAAACTATGGTTAGTTTTGATATACAGTCATTATTCACATGCATACCAGTACATGACTGCGTAGAAATTACTAGAAGGAAGCTGACAGAAAACAACATGCCTGAGGAATATGCAGAAATACTCAAACACTGCCTGACAACGGGATATCTGTTATGGGACAAGAAATACTACATACAAGTAGACGGTGTAGCAATGGGCTCTCCAGTATCGCCTGTTGTCGCTGACATCTTCATGGAGGACTTCGAGGCGCGAGCCCTGCAGACTGCCACCATCACACCGAGGTTCTACAAGCGGTATGTAGATGACACTTTCACAATTTTACCAACAGATAGTGTTAATGCTTTCCTAAACCATCTTAATTCTATTAATAACCAAATACAATTCACAATGGAATTAGAGGCAAACAATTCTTTAGCTTTCTTAGATGTACTTGTCATCAGGAATAAAAACAACTCCTTAAGCCATACTGTGTATAGGAAAAAGACCCATACAAATAGGTACTTAAACGGTGAATCTCACCACCATCCTAAACAGTTAGCTACTGTAGGAATGTCTCTGTTTCAGAGAGCCCGCGGGATCTGTGACAAGAAACACCTGGACGCTGAGCTTCAACATGTCAGGCAAGTTCTGCAAGACAACAAGCTCCGACCGCCGCGCCACTGTCACAGATCCCAGAAGAAAGAAAAACCAGCCACAGTAGAAAGACAACCTGCTGTCCTTCCATACATCAAGGGCGTGACCGACAAAATTGGCTACATCTTGAAGCGAGCTTCTATCAAAACTTACTACAAGCCGCCAACGAAGATCAGTCAATTATTACCATCTGTCAAGTGTCAGTTACCCTTGCAAGAGGCCGGTGTCTACAAAATTGACTGTGAATGTGGGCTCTCATACATTGGACAAACCAAGAGAAGCATAGGCATTCGACTCAAAGAACATATAGCTGACATAAAACATAAACGCTCAACAAAGTCTGCTGTGTGTGAACATGTGGAACAGGGACCCAACCACTACCTGCGATTTGATGAACCACAGATACTCGCAAAAGAACACCGTTTTCTTCCAAGGATGATACGAGAGGCTATTGAAATTAAAAAACACCCTAATTTCAATAGGGAAGATGGTTGGAATGTTCCTCCAGCTTGGGACCCTGTCATAAGGCTAATGAAACCCAAGAAGGACAAAGTCACCAGAAGACCTAAGGACACTGTGAGCTCATTCTGCGTAAATAGTAACACCAGTAGATGAAAAATGTTCGGGTACTTTGAGATAACTTATACATTCAGGAAAAAGACAAATATCACCTCAGTCTGCCGTGAACATGAATTCTGTAAAGAATTCGAAACGTCGGCTAGTAATAAATTAAAAATATAGTTTCTAGATCATTAGTTTCAAATGTAATAACTTAGTGAAACCAATACATCGCGATAAAATCCGTAAACTGTAGTTTAATTTCAATGTGTAACATTCGCGTAAACCCAAGAAGATACTATGTGAACCAGTACGGACTGGAAACAGCAACAAAAATACGCCAGTTAGAAGATCTACAAACCAAGCGCGCAAGATACATAACATCTTTAAATTTCTTGAAGAGATGCCGGGATCACGATCTCATTCCTACATGCTGCAAGATATCAGCCAAGAAGGACATACGTGGGAGCGCTAAGATCTTAAACCAGGCAAGTCAAAAGTTACTCATACAAAAGATCCATGAACACCGAGCTGACTTACGCAGAATAAATAGAAATGTTGAGAATTTATCTAACGAAATATACAGATTGATAACTTCATTTGATTTTAAACAATGCATAGATGCAATAAACAATAGAGAAACATCAAAATATTATGCGTGTAAACGTAACAAAATTCAAAAATTTGAAAAATTACAACAAAAATCAAATGACCAGTACAACATGAAACAGAACGTTTTCGCACGGACCAATCACACGCTATCGTCCGCCCATAGACAAACAGTTGTCAATCTGTCAAAACACATGTTAGATCAAAATACCGAGAAAGTGCTTACCAGAG
This sequence comes from Euclidia mi, assembly GCA_944739405.2. Classification (NCBI taxonomy): domain Eukaryota; kingdom Metazoa; phylum Arthropoda; class Insecta; order Lepidoptera; family Erebidae; genus Euclidia; species Euclidia mi. The sequence goes on from OX123202.2 coordinate 28,096,698, forward strand.
GGTTAAATTACGCGATAACTCCATCAAGAATACCGTATGAAACCATTATTTGCAACGTTGAGGATTGCCTAGTGAAGAACAATGTGAGTAAGGAAGATTTCGAGGCCATACGACAGGACGTTTCTGCTGTATTACGTCAATCGAAAGTGCCGGCAAGGAATCTACCAAAAACCGAATATCTCGCACTGAAGAAGTTACAAGCTAGGCCTGAACTTACAATACTCCGAGCAGATAAAGGAAATGCAACGGTAGTGATGGACACGTCCGAGTATAAACAAAAAATGGAACATCTTTTGTCGGATGAAAGTACCTACAAGTTGGTTAAGTCAGACCCTACGAACAAAATACTCAAGCAAACTTGTGATATTGTTAAGAAATACTCCGAAAAACTTAATTTGGACGTGAAATATTTAATACCATCGTGTGTAAAACCTCCTCAAATGTATGGGCTACCGAAAATACACAAGGAAAACGCTCCTCTGCGCCCGATAGTTAGTCAGATAGGCGCACCAACTTACAGACTGGCTCAACACATGGCAAAGATTCTCTCACCGCTCAGAGGCAATACGAGAGCACATGTGAAAGATTCCTACCATTTTGTCAGTGAAATCAAACACCTACATCTCTCTGACAAGGAAACTATGGTTAGTTTTGATATACAGTCATTATTCACATGCATACCAGTACATGACTGCGTAGAAATTACTAGAAGGAAGCTGACAGAAAACAACATGCCTGAGGAATATGCAGAAATACTCAAACACTGCCTGACAACGGGATATCTGTTATGGGACAAGAAATACTACATACAAGTAGACGGTGTAGCAATGGGCTCTCCAGTATCGCCTGTTGTCGCTGACATCTTCATGGAGGACTTCGAGGCGCGAGCCCTGCAGACTGCCACCATCACACCGAGGTTCTACAAGCGGTATGTAGATGACACTTTCACAATTTTACCAACAGATAGTGTTAATGCTTTCCTAAACCATCTTAATTCTATTAATAACCAAATACAATTCACAATGGAATTAGAGGCAAACAATTCTTTAGCTTTCTTAGATGTACTTGTCATCAGGAATAAAAACAACTCCTTAAGCCATACTGTGTATAGGAAAAAGACCCATACAAATAGGTACTTAAACGGTGAATCTCACCACCATCCTAAACAGTTAGCTACTGTAGGAATGTCTCTGTTTCAGAGAGCCCGCGGGATCTGTGACAAGAAACACCTGGACGCTGAGCTTCAACATGTCAGGCAAGTTCTGCAAGACAACAAGCTCCGACCGCCGCGCCACTGTCACAGATCCCAGAAGAAAGAAAAACCAGCCACAGTAGAAAGACAACCTGCTGTCCTTCCATACATCAAGGGCGTGACCGACAAAATTGGCTACATCTTGAAGCGAGCTTCTATCAAAACTTACTACAAGCCGCCAACGAAGATCAGTCAATTATTACCATCTGTCAAGTGTCAGTTACCCTTGCAAGAGGCCGGTGTCTACAAAATTGACTGTGAATGTGGGCTCTCATACATTGGACAAACCAAGAGAAGCATAGGCATTCGACTCAAAGAACATATAGCTGACATAAAACATAAACGCTCAACAAAGTCTGCTGTGTGTGAACATGTGGAACAGGGACCCAACCACTACCTGCGATTTGATGAACCACAGATACTCGCAAAAGAACACCGTTTTCTTCCAAGGATGATACGAGAGGCTATTGAAATTAAAAAACACCCTAATTTCAATAGGGAAGATGGTTGGAATGTTCCTCCAGCTTGGGACCCTGTCATAAGGCTAATGAAACCCAAGAAGGACAAAGTCACCAGAAGACCTAAGGACACTGTGAGCTCATTCTGCGTAAATAGTAACACCAGTAGATGAAAAATGTTCGGGTACTTTGAGATAACTTATACATTCAGGAAAAAGACAAATATCACCTCAGTCTGCCGTGAACATGAATTCTGTAAAGAATTCGAAACGTCGGCTAGTAATAAATTAAAAATATAGTTTCTAGATCATTAGTTTCAAATGTAATAACTTAGTGAAACCAATACATCGCGATAAAATCCGTAAACTGTAGTTTAATTTCAATGTGTAACATTCGCGTAAACCCAAGAAGATACTATGTGAACCAGTACGGACTGGAAACAGCAACAAAAATACGCCAGTTAGAAGATCTACAAACCAAGCGCGCAAGATACATAACATCTTTAAATTTCTTGAAGAGATGCCGGGATCACGATCTCATTCCTACATGCTGCAAGATATCAGCCAAGAAGGACATACGTGGGAGCGCTAAGATCTTAAACCAGGCAAGTCAAAAGTTACTCATACAAAAGATCCATGAACACCGAGCTGACTTACGCAGAATAAATAGAAATGTTGAGAATTTATCTAACGAAATATACAGATTGATAACTTCATTTGATTTTAAACAATGCATAGATGCAATAAACAATAGAGAAACATCAAAATATTATGCGTGTAAACGTAACAAAATTCAAAAATTTGAAAAATTACAACAAAAATCAAATGACCAGTACAACATGAAACAGAACGTTTTCGCACGGACCAATCACACGCTATCGTCCGCCCATAGACAAACAGTTGTCAATCTGTCAAAACACATGTTAGATCAAAATACCGAGAAAGTGCTTACCAGAGGGTTAAATTACGCGATAACTCCATCAAGAATACCGTATGAAACCATTATTTGCAACGTTGAGGATTGCCTAGTGAAGAACAATGTGAGTAAGGAAGATTTCGAGGCCATACGACAGGACGTTTCTGCTGTATTACGTCAATCGAAAGTGCCGGCAAGGAATCTACCAAAAACCGAATATCTCGCACTGAAGAAGTTACAAGCTAGGCCTGAACTTACAATACTCCGAGCAGATAAAGGAAATGCAACGGTAGTGATGGACACGTCCGAGTATAAACAAAAAATGGAACATCTTTTGTCGGATGAAAGTACCTACAAGTTGGTTAAGTCAGACCCTACGAACAAAATACTCAAGCAAACTTGTGATATTGTTAAGAAATACTCCGAAAAACTTAATTTGGACGTGAAATATTTAATACCATCGTGTGTAAAACCTCCTCAAATGTATGGGCTACCGAAAATACACAAGGAAAACGCTCCTCTGCGCCCGATAGTTAGTCAGATAGGCGCACCAACTTACAGACTGGCTCAACACATGGCAAAGATTCTCTCACCGCTCAGAGGCAATACGAGAGCACATGTGAAAGATTCCTACCATTTTGTCAGTGAAATCAAACACCTACATCTCTCTGACAAGGAAACTATGGTTAGTTTTGATATACAGTCATTATTCACATGCATACCAGTACATGACTGCGTAGAAATTACTAGAAGGAAGCTGACAGAAAACAACATGCCTGAGGAATATGCAGAAATACTCAAACACTGCCTGACAACGGGATATCTGTTATGGGACAAGAAATACTACATACAAGTAGACGGTGTAGCAATGGGCTCTCCAGTATCGCCTGTTGTCGCTGACATCTTCATGGAGGACTTCGAGGCGCGAGCCCTGCAGACTGCCACCATCACACCGAGGTTCTACAAGCGGTATGTAGATGACACTTTCACAATTTTACCAACAGATAGTGTTAATGCTTTCCTAAACCATCTTAATTCTATTAATAACCAAATACAATTCACAATGGAATTAGAGGCAAACAATTCTTTAGCTTTCTTAGATGTACTTGTCATCAGGAATAAAAACAACTCCTTAAGCCATACTGTGTATAGGAAAAAGACCCATACAAATAGGTACTTAAACGGTGAATCTCACCACCATCCTAAACAGTTAGCTACTGTAGGAATGTCTCTGTTTCAGAGAGCCCGCGGGATCTGTGACAAGAAACACCTGGACGCTGAGCTTCAACATGTCAGGCAAGTTCTGCAAGACAACAAGCTCCGACCGCCGCGCCACTGTCACAGATCCCAGAAGAAAGAAAAACCAGCCACAGTAGAAAGACAACCTGCTGTCCTTCCATACATCAAGGGCGTGACCGACAAAATTGGCTACATCTTGAAGCGAGCTTCTATCAAAACTTACTACAAGCCGCCAACGAAGATCAGTCAATTATTACCATCTGTCAAGTGTCAGTTACCCTTGCAAGAGGCCGGTGTCTACAAAATTGACTGTGAATGTGGGCTCTCATACATTGGACAAACCAAGAGAAGCATAGGCATTCGACTCAAAGAACATATAGCTGACATAAAACATAAACGCTCAACAAAGTCTGCTGTGTGTGAACATGTGGAACAGGGACCCAACCACTACCTGCGATTTGATGAACCACAGATACTCGCAAAAGAACACCGTTTTCTTCCAAGGATGATACGAGAGGCTATTGAAATTAAAAAACACCCTAATTTCAATAGGGAAGATGGTTGGAATGTTCCTCCAGCTTGGGACCCTGTCATAAGGCTAATGAAACCCAAGAAGGACAAAGTCACCAGAAGACCTAAGGACACTGTGAGCTCATTCTGCGTAAATAGTAACACCAGTAGATGAAAAATGTTCGGGTACTTTGAGATAACTTATACATTCAGGAAAAAGACAAATATCACCTCAGTCTGCCGTGAACATGAATTCTGTAAAGAATTCGAAACGTCGGCTAGTAATAAATTAAAAATATAGTTTCTAGATCATTAGTTTCAAATGTAATAACTTAGTGAAACCAATACATCGCGATAAAATCCGTAAACTGTAGTTTAATTTCAAATTGTATCTTCTTATCGGAAATGATTTAAGACACTGTTTATAATATTTTTAAATTATCTGATATTTGAATGAAATTGTAAAGAGATCGTAAATTGAAACAAGTGTCAAAATATTAGTCAACGATGAACTGTTTATTTCAAATTATGCGATAATGACATTAGGTTATCAGAATACTGCTTCCTTGAAATTTCAATGTCATATAAAAATACGAGAATTGGCCTGCTGTACTGTCCATCTAGAATAAGAATATCTCTTACTTTTGACTGTTTCGATAGTCATGTTCAAGTTTTAAGCCGTTATAATTACCAAGAACCAGCTTTGTATTCGTTTATGATTATTTACCTGCGGACCTTAGCTTTCACATCCTTGCACTATATCACTAATTGGAAAGCACTATTAGTGTCACTTGCACTGAGCGCCTTGCATATCTTTACTGGATACGCAACCTTACATAGGATTTTGAATCGTTAGTGACGATATAGATTTGGCGGTGGGCCATAACTCGGTACTATAAAAAGTTCATTAATCACACTCTATAGCTCCGTACTATAATTCCATTTGATATAAAACCCACACTACGACGTGTCACTCGGCAATGGGTAATGGGATTAAATAACGTCTCTTTCATGTTACATGAAACATGGATATGAATTTGTAGTTGGTCAGCTGAATTTGTAACTCACAATGAGAAATTGATTTCGATAAGAAAGGTTCGATGTAGCGTGTGCATTTTAACAACCCTTTGTATTGCCAACTTTTGGTCGAAAATACACTCTGTCTGGCGTGAAACTTTGGTTCAATGGTTACTATTCGGTTAAGATATCAATATAAAGTTTACCAAGTTTATCAAACCACGAGATTCTATAGAGTAAAATTTATTGAGAAACTCATCGCAGCATCACAAATTTGCGGGATTTCGGTATTCCGGTGTCGCGCTGATTTTATTTAGAAATAATTCAAGTGTCACCAAAAACTACCATCTTATCAAGTTTCTATCAATATCATCATCAAGTTCTAGAGATTGGGAATGCTATTGAACTGGTCTGATTGATTGTCGCGGTCCAGGTAAATTTATGTGTTAATTATTTAACTGGATTTCAATACAGATTTATCAAGGTTTTATTGTTATGTTGTGTATTTAGTTTTCGCTTTTATATCTGAGTATACCTAAGTATGAATACTTAAAATATTATTGAACTCATATTGTTCATTTGAATGCGAAATGCTAAGTGGTAGATATTGTTACTATAGTTAGATTTACCGAAGGTTATTTCAGCACGCTGTATTTCGATTCGAATATCAAACAATTTATCATGTTTGTATAATTATGTATAAGATTGTATAATCACTCAATCGTAAAAGTACAATTCGATGATAGACGAATTAACTGCATCAATTCAAACATTGCATCCACACATTTCCCAATGTCTTAAAAATTTAAAACGGATGTCATCGAGCACCGTAAGATGAAACCAATATGTTAGTGTTTCAGCGGCATCAAACCGAAGGCCATTGGAAGGCAATTGCATAATAACATGTAGGAAATAATACTACATATAGTCCTTAAAAATGATAACCCATCTATCTTTAAACCATGTCATTCTGGTAACATTTACCGCTATGCAATATGAAGATGAAGCCCCACGGGCACAGAAACAATTGTACAACCTTAAAATTACAATCTAGGTGAACAATAAAATAGTCACAGTACAGTTTGCAGACCCTTGTTTTCTTAGTTAAAGCCTCTAATTGCACCGAGGAAGTTGGATTATCAAGAAGGCCCCCTCCTCCTCTTAGCGTTATCCCAGTTTCAATCTGGGGTCGGCTTACTTGTGTAACCGGATTTGGCTGAATGTTAGCTTTTCCACAGAGCGACTGCCTGTCTGACCTCCGCAACCCGAAGGGATAGCGATATTCTATGGTTTAGACTAGTGTTAGTTTAATTTAGAAGGTACTGACCCTGTTATGACTATCAAAGATCTTCATGACAACCGGGACCGACGCCTTAACGTGCTCTCCAAGGCACGGAACAAGCGATAATTAACAATTCAATACACATAACTCAGAAAAGTCATTGGTGCGCGCCGTGGATTCGAACCCGATACCCTCTGCGTGGCAGTCTGTTGGTATCTTCACTAGGCTATCGCTGCCTTGGATTATCATGAAGCGATTTGTATATATAAACGGCAGAAATATTGTTTCCTATGATTTTACAAATAAAACATGTTCCAAGGAGCATAAAAATTACAAACAGTCTAAGTTATATTATAATTAGAAGTAAGATCTATTCTGATCTTACTTCATATTACTTAACAGACATAATGCTAAGACAATATTTCGAAGTCTCGTAATGCTCTAAGGAAGCGTGAAGACAAAAGAAGCATAATGAGTTGATGGCGAGGTAGTCAGACTTCATATTTATAACTTTACTATTTGGGTGCTCTATCCCACTGAACAAAACGTTTGTAACACTATGAATGAATACTGTGTTAGTGTATGATCTTAGATTTAAACGGTAGAATGTTTGAAACTTTTCCAACCAAAATGCGAAAGCAACTATGCTCTAATTCTGCCTGTTACTCTTGCAGAACAACTGAAATAATCCAAGAAAGACGCTGTATTATATTTTGAAGTCTTACTTGAAGGTGTACTAATTACGCAGGCGAAGCCGTGTGCTCAGCTAGTGGAAAATATGAACACGAAAATGCCGCTGTGAAGCAGACGGCGATAGTTCCCTCGTAGAAGCTCTATGCTCCAGGGATTATGTGATAACAGAACTTAATTAACATCCCGACGTAGAACAAAGATGCGTTTTATTGAACTCTCTGCTAGGTACAGTCGAACAACTTGCCGCTAGACCACCATGAGGACGAGAATCGCTCAGCAAGACATAGTCGCTTCCAGTGCTACTTTACACGGACATTGACACTCGTATATAAAACCAGTTTCTAGTGTGCCTCGACTCTATGAGTGAGCCAAGGGATTTTTTTTCAACCTGGTCCAGCGCCGACTTGTTTGATTGTACTTCCAAGCTTATTAGGCAAAGCGTTGAAGCATCTGTTGGAATTCCTCGAATTATGTGATGTTAATTACGTCTTAAATAAACTTAAAACATAAATAGCGTCACATAATCATTACTAAGTTGAGGTTCTTGAAATTGAACCCATGGCACTAACCGTATAAAATAATTTGCCCGTATTTCGCCACAGCTAAGAATATTTATTAACGTGGGAAATGGGTTATTATTTTATTTTACTTTATTTCAAGCTGTAAGTAGAGGAGATTGTCCGTGTAACCTATATGCTGTAACTTTTAAATCCCCGTTTTATGGTCTTTGTGAGTCCAGCTACAGCCATCTATAATATAACAGCATCCAAAGAAAATATTCAAAGTGTACCTTGTCCGGACTAGGCAGTTCGCGCAACAACTATTATACGTAAATCTATTGCCACGAAACCAAACAGGGTAGACAGATGAAATATTAATTACATTTATACGTTAGTAAAGAGGGTCCATAACTCTCTAGTTGATTTAATTTCATGGTCGTTACTGTAAAATGCATGAAATATGGCTATACCACGTTACATGCTTACCTTTTGGTAATTTGAACATGTGCAGGACTAAGTATTTATGTTACGCAATTGCAGGTGCTCTAAGACTACTGGCTATTGACAAAGTCAGACAAGTTATTGTATGATGTCGGCTTTAACGTTAGCTGGCACTTAGATCAAGACTAGGCTACATTTACTAGGATATGTCACCGGTAAATAATAAGAACCGTAAATTTATAAATTCCCTAGGAAAGGACGATGGGCGGAATCGTCCCCACCCATCAACAAAAATGAAATGTAGCTCAATGGACACATCTTGGCAAGATAAAGTCATAGTAATTAACGGTTAAACAAATATTCGTATAATTACGTATTTTTGACGATTATTTGTAAAACACCTACTTATTTATGTATTCATTAGTGCACAGTGAACATAGACCAGTAATATTAACATTCACTATTGTTATTTGCCTACTATGAGCATTATAAGAATGAATAATTAGAAGAAAATGAATTTAAATGATTCATTTATTTATATTATACTAGACGGCGCCAGTGGCCTCGCCCGCGTCAATAGGTGGGTCCACACAGAGCGAGCAGCCTCGCGAGGCATTTGCCGCGCGAGGAAACGGTCCCCGAACGAGCGAGGCCATAGAATAAAGCTGCGTTCACATTTATCTGACGTGATCTCTCGTGACGGTCTCTGTCGTAATTACTTACCGTTCACATTTGTCTGTCGCCGTCTGTCGCGATTTGACGCAATTTTAAATCAGTTCTGTCTTGACTCTCGTGGAGTTCACACTTTCGCAATGTTTTTGATGAAATATACGATTCAGATTAAGTAGATATCCAATCATATCCATAAATTATTTACATAGGATTATATTATTTCGTATTCAATTAGCTCATCTATAGGTACTGTATAAGAATAATATTATAAAAAGGTCCATTGCGCACAATTGCATACGCGCGTCTGACGCTTTACGACAGACAGTGGCGCGTCCACATTAGTCTGACGAGTAGTGTCGCGCGAGTTAACTGTACAGAACCCAACAATGTTAGCTTCACATCTCTCCCCACCAAATTATCTAGATAATCTTATTGTCATCTTAGCATTAATTTATTATATATACCTTTGTAGATCTAACATTAGCGATTACTATTTTATATTTTAAATATACTGTTAAGCTGTTACCTATAATTAAATAAAGTATTTTTTTACAATTAATCTGAGTCCAATATCTTAATTCGCGCTGTACCGTCCCCCCTCCCTCTCTGTCGCAGACCGGGATATTGTCTGTCGCGACACGGCAGACGCCGTCACGACAGATTACATTAGATAAATGTGAACGCGGCCTAGAGCGCGGCAGCCTCGGCACCGTAGGAAAAAAACAAAATTGTAGTTGTCATAAAGTTTGAATTCAGAACATGAAAATATAGTTGAAAATCTATTATGTATTATTGCGCATGTATCAAATTGTCGACTTGTGAATTAGAGTGAAATAGTACATTTGCCATCTATCGGTCTACGTATCAATGTGAGATTGTTGGTCTCTCCTCTCTCTTATTTTTAAATTTTGTTTATAAATATAGTACATGGAAATGGTCATACTGCAATAGGGTTGTGGCATGTGTTTTTACTAGCCGGCTGCCTGACTGACGCCAATTGCTGTACCTACTTTGGGTACTAGACAATGGTAATAATGGACCATAATATACATATTTACTTATACTAACTGTTTTTGTAAATATATACATAGAAACACCCAGACCAAGACAAACATTCCTGTTCATGCACACAAATGTTTGACATGAGCGGGAATCGAACCCGCGACCTTCGGCGTTGTAGTCGCTTACACTCCTGCTTTGCCAACCGGTCGTCGATTATTGTTATACCTAAAGGATGGAATAGTTAGACATGGAAAAAATATAGAATTAATTATAGGAAATTAATGGCTGTAGGCAAGGATACTGTAACCGAAGCACAGACTGAAGGATTATTATTCGTAGAATAAATAGCGTCAAAGATGAGAATGTTATGATGAATGTATCCTCCGTCATTCAGTGACCAGTGGATAGGGTATGCGACTGCTGAGCGGAGGTCCCGGGTTCGATTCCCGGGTCGGGCAAAAGTGTTACTGGGTTTTCCCGGATTCTCAGAAGCAGCACGGAGTCTGCTGATGTGCCCGTTAACGGCAATAGGCTCGTTACGTGGAACCTAAACATTTCATGGTGAAATGTGGATATAATAATATTACAACTCTGCCTATCCTTACGCGGATACAGACGTGAGTCTATAAAAAAAATGTCCAACATACAAACACACTTGCTAATTTATATTATTAGTAAGGATTATTATGTTCGAGCGAGGCACGAAACAGCGTACAGACCGCGGCAAAACAAAAAACCAAACTCGATGGCTCGCCCGCCCGCGGCGGCACACGCGCTTGCCTCGGCCGGGGCACGTCCACACAGAGCGCGCAGCCTCGCGCGCCAATTCCTCGCGAAGCTGCGCGCTCTGTGTGGACGTGTCTAATTCGGTAGCTCGGGCGCACGCGTGCGGCCGGCTGCGGCTGCCGTGCGCTTTCCTCGACCGAGCCACGTCCACACAGACCGAGCAGCCTCGCGAAGCATTTTCCGCGCGAGGCTGCTCGGTCTGTGTGGACCCGCCTAATTATACATATAAACCTTCCTCTTGAATCATTCTATCTATTAAAAAACCGCATTAAAACTCCGTTGCGTAGTTTTTAAGATTTAAGCATACATAGGGACAGACAGACTGTGTTTTATACTATGTAGTGATTATTATATAAGGGCAGCAATAGCCTAGAGGAGATACTAACGGATTGCCATGCAGTGTTCAATCGGGTTCGAATCCATTGGGGCGCACCAATGACTTTTTTAAGTTAAGTGCGTCTTAAATTGTTAATTATCGCTTGCCCCGTGGAGTGCCTTGGATAGCACTTTGAACCGTCGGTCCCGGCTGTCATGTAGATGTTTGACAGTCGTTACGTGGAGTCAGTACCCTCAAATAAACTGATACTGGTCTTAACCATGGAATATCGCTATCCCTTTGGGTTGCGGAGGTCAGACGGCAGTCGCTCGGTGGAAAAGTTATGATATTCTGTAATATTATGTGGTTAGACCAGTAAGCGGACCTCGGGCTCTAAGGCGTGTAAGTCTTGGATGCAACCGTGATAACGCTAGGGCGATGATGATTCAGCTATATTCGTTATTTTCCTATTATTCATTCATTATCATTTAAATGTTTAAAAGTACATTATTTTTTATTTTGTATAGTTAAATCATGTTTTGTACTGTAATATAACCATAATGTCAAAATAACTTACAAGTGTAAAATGAAAATATAGGTTAATTAATAATAATAAATGGATTTAATGATCATCTAAACCGACTCTGCATCACTCATAGTGGCTGCTAATAAGTCTTTAAATGTTATCATGTATGTAACCACATATTGCTAATTTATTTTATTGTTAACCTACAATTGCTACATTAGTGAGAACATGCTATTAGGATGCCATGAATAAATCAACAGCCAATTAAAAGAAAATACCACAAAAACTATGTAATTGGCAAACGTTACAAATATTTTTATTTTTCATAACTAGTGAAACATGATTTTAAAATTATAGATTTGTAATTGGTGTTGTATTACGAGCACCAATAACAACTATGCTCATTAAAAGTAGAACTGTTACATAATAATGTTACATAGACTATATTGCAAACGAATTTCATTATATTATTATAGAACTTTACTAGCGCTGTCCTGCGGTTTCATTTGCTTGTAGTATACATTTACTAGCTTATTATTTGTTTGTTGCAGTACTAGTCGGCGTTACTATGTGGTTGCCGTGGAATAGGGATGTTTACAACTAGTCAAATTATACACTTTTATTGAAATTTCAAAAATAATCTCTTTCTAAGGGTTGCTGTCAAGTAGAGTCATAATCTTTGTGTATAAAATTCTTGCGTTACTACTGACTGACAAGCAACGCACAGATAAAACTATTGGGCGCAAGGTGCTGAAGGTGTCCTGTGTGTGTGTAGCTGTCCCTTGGAAAGCGTAGGGGTGCACTGAGAAGGGATTTATCGGAATTCACACTTAATAGGGAAAAGCCGGTTAAATTAAAAAAGAATGTGCCGGCCTAGCGGCGGATATCTTCTAGTTATTAATAAATTGAAATTTAATTTGTTTCTTCTTACTACCAAAAAGGTTAGGCCATATTCCACCCTTAGACTATATATATTCCACCACACAGGACAAATGCAAATTGACACACTTCGCATGTTTTTCAATAACATTATGAAGAACTCTCAGACAAAACTCTCAGAGCAAAACGGTGAAAAGAACTTCGTGAGGAAACCTGCATTTTCTCACGAAGCTCTTTTCACCGTTTTGCTAGATAGATAGATTATGAACAATTTAATACGCACATAACCTCGAAATGTAGGTGTAATATTGAAACCTTTGCCTACCCCTTCGGGGATATAGCCGTGAGATTATAAATAATAACATAAATAATAACGTAGAAGTGAGTCAGCGATGCGTGCCGTGGGTATGGAACCAGAAACCTTATCATATCAAGACCGGTCAAGCAAAAACCTAGTGCAGATTAAGTCTCGTTCATTTATTCACTTCACTAAGTTATCGCTGCCTTTTTATGACAACAATATAGCATACTTTCTATACAGAGTAATCCTAGGATTGCGTTTATATCCGCTATTTAATAGGTAGGGTTCGAAGCTATCTCCTGTCGGTCATCAGATGCTGATAACCTTCAGTGTTTTATTTTCTGTTAACGCCTTCATGTTCTATTTACGATGTTTTTGGGATAGGGTATAAAAGATCAGAATACTTTTCACCTGAAGGGTCATAAGACCCGAATGTTATGTTGCCAAAGTGTTACTACTAGCGTCAAACGGTACTTGGTATTCATAGAACGATGAAACGTTGTTGAACGATGGAATATAACGCGATTGCAAAGTAGTTTATGTGGTATCAATAAATCTACATCTAGAGCTAAGGATATGAGAGTTCACATACGGCGCATACCTGTGTATTTATCAGGTGGCAGATATGTGCACTCACAGGTCAGCTGTATTTAACAACACGGGCGATTGGATCGTGATCTTCTGCATCTCTGTTTCCCCCGAGCTATACTAGAGTAATGCTTACTCTGAAATATATTATTTTATTATTTTTCCCGTGAATGTAAACTAAGATTTTGGATTCTTCTAACAACAAAAAAATCATAAGAAGGAATAATAAACAGTCTCTCTATTATCAAAGCTAACCTATCTTCCTTACATCACTTCCGTGTAATCCTTTCTAAGACCAAAGAATATCATAAAAATATTTTATTCGAGCGCGGTTCGAAAACAATATCCACAAGCGTATGAGAGATCAAAGCAAATAATTGAGCGGCAGCGTTCGTCGCGAACAAGTGTCACTCGCGCGGGAATGTGACACTAACGAACAACACCATGACACAAGTTATAAAGAAGTCTAATATTATAATAGTCTAAGATCCGTAGAAGAGTGACCTTCACCGATCTGTTTATTGGATGAAAAGTATTTTATATCAAATTTTGCATGTTAAAAAATATATCGTGATTGGTTTGATAAAAAAAATCCGTTCCAGGCTAAAAAAAATTGCCAACTGCTTTTCCTGACAGGTTTTTCGTAGGCAACCCAATATCATCGTGTTCGCAGTGGAGTAGCGGTCTTTTTATTTTTTTTATTTATTTTATTTATTTATTCTTTATATACACAAAGTATATAGGCGGACTTAATGCCTTGGGCATTATCTACCAGTCTACCTTAGAGTGGTGCAGAGAGAAAAGAAGTAGGTGTATTATATGATTTAGGTTGCGATAACTTACTAATTATTGAATTATTGGTCATACTAAATATACATACTTACATAAATATATATTATGATAAAAATACATAAACTCAATACATACACAATAAATGCAAATATTTATTTAGATATATATGTATATATATATATAATATATATAAAATTACAACTAAAATCAGATATGAGTAAAATTATAGACTTACTTATACTGATACATGTAAATATACATATATACATGAACATATACCTAGTTAAGATAGCGACTTATGATACATTCAAGGACTCAGCCAACAAGAGTTCCCTTACTTTGGACTTGAAGATGAATTTGGTTTTGGCCATTCTGATCTCAGGAGGAAGAGCATTCCATAGAAGAATAGATTGTACGGTGAAAGAGGAGTGTAGGAAACAAGATCTGTGAGTAGGAACCATGAGTTGAAGATTATTAGAGGAGCGAAGATTTCGCTCATGATTAGAACATAGGAACTGAAAGTAAGGAGTCATATACTGAGGAGAAGTAGGAGATGTGAGAATAGTGTATAGGGTAGTGAGAGCACGCAAACTACGGCGCTGACGTATAGGGAGCCACTTTAATTGGGAACGATACACACATGGTCATACTTACGAAGATTAAAAACGAATCGAATGCAGTTATTCAGAAGACGGTCAAGTTTATTGAGGGGATCTGCATTCAGGTCAAAGTAACATACATCACCATAGTCGATCAGTGGGAAAATCAAAGTTTGCACAAGCATTGTTTTGGTCTCGGAGGGGAGTAAGTTTTTAAGGCGGTAGAGGGCGCGCAGGGTACCGGTGACCTTCTGACTTACATGTGTCACCTGAGCCTCCCAATTCAGTGTGGTATCCAGGTATAGCCCGAGATTTTTAACCGTAGGGTACAGATCGACGATAGTTCCGTTGAAAATGATGGCTGGCAGTGTTGCTAAGTTAAGTCTGCTTGGAATTCGTTGGCTGCCCACAATTATGGCCTGGGTTTTGCAGGGATTTACGGTGAGACCAAACTTGTCAGACCATGTCTTTCTGGTTGTCAAATCCCTATTAACCTTGTCAATGGCCTCAGCTACGCATTCCACACTTACATGGGAGTAAATCTGCAAGTCGTCGGAATACAAATGGTAAGCGCACTGAAGGTGTTGAGTTAGGAGATTTATGAAAATAGAAAATAAAAGAGGAGAGAGGATGCCGCCTTGAGGAACGCCAGATGTGACATCGTCCCACCTCGAGGATGACTCTTCGAGGCGGACAGACTGCTGACGACCTCGAAGATAAGTTGAGAACCAATCCAGAGCTCCAGCCGAGACCTTGAGATGGGAGAGGATAGACAAAAGGACATCGCGACTGACGGTATTGAAAGCATTTGAGAAATCGATCAACACAAGAACAGTGATTTTAGTGTGTTCCATAGCCTCTCGAATATCGCCAGTCACTTAGAGGAGGGCGGAGGTAGTGCTATGACCAGGCCTGAAGCCTGACTGAAATGGGCTCAACAAGTTATTGTGGTACACAAAACGAGACAATTGTTTATTCACGCAGGCTTCAAGCACTTTGGATAGGAAAGGTAAGATGGAAATTGGCCGGAAGTGTTGAGGAAGAGTAGGATTGAGGATTTTGGGCAGAGGAATTATATGGGCTTTGCGCCACAAGGAAGGAAAGGTACCAGAGAAGAGGGAAAAGTTTATGATGTGGGATATTGCCGACAGGAGCTGATCTAGGATCGTTGTAATCATACGACGGCTAATGTTGTCACATCCCACAGCATTAGACCTTATGGAGAGGATTATCTTTTTGATCTCGGCCGGAGACTCTGGAGAAAAGAAAAAAGATTCAATTTTGGGTTGAGGTAACCCGGCTAAATAGTTGACAGTGAGACTCGTAGTTTGACGATCCAGCGAATCAGTAGAGGTGAAATGTTTGTTGATATCGTCCAAACTAAGAGTCCCATGGTAGTCAACATGCCGCTGCTTGCCAATACCTAGGGTTCCAAGGAACTTCCAGATATTGGCAGCTGATGAAGAGTTGATATTATCGAGAATATGTCGGCGTTTAGCGTTGCGTACCATCTGATTACACCGATTCCTTGCAGACTTAAAAAGTGCCCAGTTTTCCTCACAGCGGTCCCTTTTGTATCTCCGATATGCTCGGTCTCTACGGCGCATCGCCATCCGAACACCCGTTGTGATCCAAGGTGCAGGGGGGCGCCTTAGCTTCACTCGTTTTACTGGAGCATGTATGTCGTATAGACCGCAAACCGCCTCATTGAAGAGATTAACTTTTTCATCTACCGTGGGAGCTGATAGCATACTGTCCCAGTTCAACTCTGAAGCATCCTCACAGAGTTTATTTACATCCATACGACCAAATCAACGCATGTGCCGAACTTTGGGCGGGGATTTGGGAGGTTTTAGACGGTATGCAAGGAAAATGAGATCATGACGGGAAAATCCAGGTGCAGAAAGTTGGCCATGGGATGTAACTAAGGAAGGATCAGAGGTGAGGATTATGTCAAGCCAAGTGTCGTTACCGTTGGCATTGTGGTGAGTTGCTTGCAAAGGTAGTATATGGAGGCTGGCTGACTGGACGACGTCAAGGAATTTGCGGGAACGACTGGAATGTTGGGAAAGGAGATCGATGTTAAAATCGCCCATGATGATGAGATGTGTGTACTCTGACCCTAAAGATTCCAGAATCGGTTCGAGACTGGAGAAATAGTCAACACCAGGGGGACAATAGACGACGCCAAGGACGGCTTTAGCCCCCCCGACGTCGACCTCAAGAAATAAGTACTCCGCAGGTGCAACAGTGAGTAATGAAGAAGACAAGATTTTATAGGTAAAGGAGCTGCGGAGGTAAATTGCGACACCGCCACCTCGCCTGCCAACTTGGTCATTACGTATAAGAACGTACCCCGGCAGAGAGTAAGACGCGGAAGGAAGAGATGGTTTAAGCCAACTCTCAGAGACCAGAATGGCATGTGCGTTACAGTTGGAAAACCCTTCCAACAAATCACTATAGTGACTCGGTATGCTCTGCGCGTTTAAGTGGCAAACGTTGAACAACGACTGACATCTTTGCGCAAATGCATTTTGAAGGTAGTCACTCAAGGTTCCATCTGCAGAACAAAAACTCTCGTTATCCGAAGAGGTAACTGACTCATTAGCCGACAGATAAATATCAATGTCCATAATAAAATATGTATGTAATAAAAATATATATATATATATATATATAAATATAAAAAATACTAATATATACGATGAACAATATATAAATTATTAATTATACACGATAAGTGAACAACTACTGTCTTCTCTGCACCACCCGCCAGCAAACACAAACATAAAAAAAAAGGATAAGAGAAGAAGAAGTACAGAAACAAAAATAATTTAGAAAGATAACAAAACGTAACAAGTGCATTAAACAACACACGAAAACATTGCAAATATATAGTAAAGATTTCCGAACGCAACATAAGCATCCATAGACTAATAACGAACTGTCAATGTCAAGCGTACCTCACATTGTGACGTTGGAGAAATAAACAAACAACAAACAAAACGTGCATTAACATTGAGATTGAGACTAGAATATAAAGTTGGAAAAACATAGTATAGAGTAAAAAAGTTAGAAATAGAGATAGTAGTTAAGTGATTGTTTATTTACGCGGCTTAGAGGTCGTGTTCGATGACGCAACAGCCCCGGCGCCACTCTTGCTCGCAGAGCCGCTTGCCTGCCTGGGATATTTCTGCAGCAGACTGTCCAAGCCGTCCGAGGTTGAAACCTTATGCCGAGTGCCGTCCGACGCCTTTACCACGATGACACCATCTTGTGTCCAACAGGAACGGATCCCAAAGTGTTGGCGAGCCTTGCTGAAGATAGCCTGCCTGGACCTTGTCAGGAACTCCTTAACCGTCACAGATGTGCCCTTCAGTTTGGTCTTAGCTCTCCAGACTGCAGACCGCAAGTCCATTCCCGAAAACCAGGCCAGGACTGGCCGATGATGATCATTAGTGGGCGCACCAATTCTGTGACATGCAGTGAAGCTATCGGCTGATATACATGGAAGTTCCATTTTGCGAATCACCTTCATTAGAGACTCCTTACAGTCTTCCTTGTTAACTTCAGGCACCCCAAGGAATATAAGGGCCTTCCGCCTGTGCCTGGTTTCCATGACATCTATTGCCTGAGTACATTCATTTACCTGCTTGCGCAGAAGCCCAAGCATCGTGTACATCAACTCCTTAAACGTCCGGAACTCCTCGGCCACTTTTGCAACTGTATCCTTCGCAGACCCGCCATGAAGCTGCGCCTCAAGCTCTGCCATCCTTTTGGAGAACATCTCTTCGAGGTTGCTCTGAGCAGTTTTAATGTTGTCAAGTTCAGACATTTTGTTGTATTGTGTGTGCAAGTGCTTCCCTTGTTGAAAACTTTAGGTGTGTGTGATGTGCTGGCAGGTGGTGTAACTTGCAGTTAGTTTTACATACAGTGATTTAATACAGTTACAAACGTGAGTACAGTCTGATTGTAAACTATACACTCAAATTAAGCTGATAAATTATTAAAATTTTACTTTAAATAATTAAATTATCACTTTTAAAAATTCGAGATGTGTTCACTTTTTAGCACCTACCGCCAAATATATTTTAATATAATATTTATCTATTAAAATAATTGATAAATATAACTAGTGCCAACTTAACTGTTGAAGAATTTATACTTGGCAACTCTACCAAATACGCCAGGAAAAATTTACAACCCTATGTAAACATATCCTTTAAGGTTCATACATTCTGTTAGTACTAAATTTATTTATTAAACGCGCATATGCACTGTTAAATGAAAACCCAAATACATTTTTTTTCTACTTTTCCTAGTTTGGACCGGATTTTTTTTGCTAACCAATTCGCGATATATATTTTGACATGCAAAATTTGATATAAAATACTTTTCAGCCAATAACCAGATCGGTGAAGGTCGCTCTTCTACGGATCTCCGACTATAATGAATGCCAGCATTATACCGCCATACATTCAATACGAATATTTTCGGAAGAACTTAATTAAATTCACTTTGGACGTTGACAAGGTGTCTTCCCGCGGCATTGCTGTTGTTTCAAATGCCCACTGTATAATTTAATTAAAATGTCTGATGAAAGATTACCAAGCGAAATAATTTTGAAGTTTACTTAACAATATTTACCGACCAGGCTCACTTATGTCGGTGCGGCAGATTTATTTACATTATTAAACGAGTCATTAGTCCCCACACTGGCTTCCGAGTGAAGACGAATAAATTACAAAGGTTAACAAAGTTAAATTAGGTACATATCCTTCAGGTTTAGGTAACCCACTCTATTAAGGAGCGCGGTGGGCGACATATTTCTACCACAAGATCTCATACATCAAGCGGCTGATTTGTTTAGCTCTTAATGTTTATTTTGGTCGTATTTCTTAATTATGGGTTTTGGTTGTAATAAGGAGAGCAATGTGTCTTTCGTATTGTTTTGCGCGCGTTAGGGGAGAGAAATGGGTTACTAGGATGTCAGCAATTAGCGGCTACGGCATTTTCGTAACATCAAGTTAATTGTTTGGGTGCAGTTTACTCAAGGAACATTTTAAGCAAACTGATTTCTTAAATGAGGCGTAATTTATAACGC
This sequence comes from Euclidia mi, assembly GCA_944739405.2. NCBI lineage: Eukaryota > Metazoa > Arthropoda > Insecta > Lepidoptera > Erebidae > Euclidia > Euclidia mi. The sequence continues at coordinate 28,116,570 of OX123202.2, forward strand.
ATTATATTATGGAGCAAAACAGTTTTATTATCGTTTGATACCAACTGATCTACTTTATAACCAGTAATCATCATCAACTTGCTGCATTGTACTGTTGGATACATGCACCTCAAACTATTTATTTATTATTCCTATTTATCTGCCTCTGTATTTTGGAAAATTATGCCTTTATCGAGCATCATCCTCTTTATCATCCTCTTTAGCGTCATCCCAGTTTCAATTTGGGGTCCGCTTGCTAGTCTAACCGGATTTGGCTGAATATTAGCTTTTCCACAGAGCGACTGCCTGTCTGACCTCCGCAACCCGACGGGATAGCGATATTCCATGGTTTAAACTAGTGTCAGTTTTTTTAGAAGGTACTGACGCCCTGTAACGACTGTCAAAGATCTTCATGACAACCGGGACCGACGACTTAACGTGCTCTCCGAGGAACGGGACAAGCGATAATTAACAATTTAATACGCACATAACTCGGAAAAGTCATTGGTGCGCGCCGTGGATTCGAACCCGATAACCTTTGCATGCATGGCAGTCTGTTGGTATCTCCACTAGGCTATCGCTGCCCATGCATATGCCTTTACCGAGCGAAATATCTAAATATACGTTGATCAGAATAGGGTATTTGACAAAAAAAATCGAATTAGTCCGTCAGATAGATTTCCAAAAAATATTGGACACGTATATTTTCTTTAGTCGCGTAAACAAAAAATTAAGACGTCAAACTTCTCTGAAAACTCTTGTGACGTCACTTGCCAGTACACTTTTTACTGGCAAGTGACGTTACAACCCCCCACTCTTATTCGTTTCTCTATCTTTGATGCGTTTTATCTTCGTAATTTTTTACTCATTCGATAAAATAAAAAATATGTATCCAATATTTTTCGATAATCTAAGTGACGGACTAATTTGATTTTTTTAGTCAAATACCCTTTTACCTAGCGTATTTTGTGTTTAACCTTAAATTAATCTGTATAATGATTATAATACTATTATATCAAATAGTAATATTATACTGAGCTTACCTGTTTTATACCAATTATTCGCACTGGTGCTGCGATTGTCGTTAAACTTTTGTCAGCTTGTGTTATACAATGTATTTTATACTGAAATATATGTAATATTATCAAGTAATATTTACATTTATATAGCAAGACTCGTGGAGATTCTTAACACAAAATAGGACAAAAAATGTATCTATTTAAGATCCAGATCAGAGTATTTCTAACCTTTGTTTAACATGTAAAATTCTCTTTACGTAAGAATGTACCTATTCTAAAAGTTGCCCGTTATAGTGGTATTTTTATTGACCGATAATACGTAATGAACGTACCTTTATATCGACAATTAATAACATCAATAACAATAAGGAGGGTCTAGTTCATAATATTGACAGTCACTACATCGATGGTCGCTGTATCGAAAACGTTCCATCGACGGGCTAATGTATCGACAGTACCCCAAATCGATGGTACGCTACATCGACAGTACCCCAAATCTTTGGTACGCTTCATCGTTAGTACACTAAAACGACGGTATGCTACATCGACAGTAAACCAAATCGATAGTAAGCTGCATCGACTACCCGACCCGAGCCAGATTTAAATAAAAACACAGGATTTTTAAAAGTTATAGTCACAATTTGCCAAGACAAAAAGAAATTAAGGTTAGGTGAGACCTTAACTCAAGTAATTAGGTTATGTTAGGTTGTCTTATGACCATTAATCCAAAAATAGGAGCCCTGCGAAGCAGGGCTACGTCAACTTAGTGTATTTTTTATTTAAAAATTCGGACATTTACCAATTCATGGAAAATCTTAGGAGTTACTTGTTCGATGCAGCGTACTATCGATTTGGTTTACTGTCGATGTAGCATACCGTCGTTTTAGTGTACTAACGATGAAGCGTATAACCGTAATGTTGTCAAACGAATGAAAATTCATTTAAGTAAAATGGATGACGGCGCATTACCAGCGCCTCTTTATTATTTCACGTCGGAACGGAAATTGCAGATGTCATGAAACGTCTTCACGTCATTACTACAGTCTCTAATCGAATCGAGAGTGTTACCGGCCGGTTGTGACGTATTGCGGTTCATTGGCGGGGGCCACTGACGGTGTTCGTGTGGACTAGTCTGGCGGGCTGAGGGACATTGAGTTGGGTCGCCTGGTTGACAGTACATCATGAATCTGTCCTCGGTTCGTTAAAAGACTTGCAAGTGAAAAGTTAAGAAAAGTTAGACTATAATTGTTAAGATAGTGTGTAGTCAATGCACAAGAACCCAGCTGCGCCCACTTAGTAAAAACTAAGGTGGGTAGTTAAAAAACACCTGTTTTAGAATCAGCTGTTATAATTTTTTTTTAATAAAATTCTTTAAGTATATAAAATATAATTTAAATGTTTAATAAGTATAGCTAACATCTAATACCTGCCCGTCAAGTGTTATCTCCACTTTACAACAACAAGAGTAGCACAACACATTCACTAGCACTGCACTTTTATGATGGAGACCTCAATAATCAACATGCAGCAGTATTTTGAGGAGCGGATGGCCAATTTTGAAGCGGATCTCAATAAGAAGCCTTCTAGTTCCAGCAGCTTGGCAGAGGAATTGGCGACATTCAAAGACTTCATTCTGCAATTGCTGAAGTCTTTTTCCCAGCAGTTAGAGTCTGTCGCCCGCCAAGTGGACAGTATGGAGATGCGCAGCCGCCGTAAAATGATTCTACTGCACGGTGTTGAGGAGGGGAAGAACGAAGAGACAGATCAAGTGGTCACACAGGTCATAAAACAGGATCTCAATTTGGATTCTTTCACAGCATCAGACATCAAACGATGCCATAGAATGGGGCGGCAGCTATCCGGTAAGAAGCCCAGACCCATCCTCATTAAGCTCCATAGCGTTGCGGTACGGGACACCATTTGGTTTTCCAAAACCAAATTAAAAGGAGCGGGTGTTACGCTGTCCGAATTTCTGACTCGATCACGTCATGTAATTTTCATGGCAGCGCGAGAGAAGTTTGGTGTCGCGAAGTGCTGGACCAGGGAGGGCTCCGTGTACGTTATAGACTCCAATGGTCATCGACACCGGATTTCATCCACGGGAGATCTCGACAAGATCAAGGGCTTGGACCCGGAGAAACCTGCGACGATGGCGACCGCAACGAAAACAAGACGAGCTCCAGCACCGAAAAAATAGGGTTTTTATGTTCTTTCGTGTTTGTTTACATGACCGGGTGAATTAATTTTAGTCTTACTTATTTACTACCTGCTTTCTTATTATATTTTCGAAGCTATACCTTACACTTACTTTATAAATCTCACTTTTTCACTGTTGACATAATTATTACCTTTGACACTTCTGATCTGACAGCTGTCATACCATAGATTTCTACCTATTTGAAACTCAGGCTTTTAATACTTACTTATTTTTTTTACAGAGTACCGAAATTTTAATTCACCTGGTCTAGTTCTTCCAACTGTCTTTTATTTTTTTACTTATTTGCATCTCGATATGTTCAGATATCTGTTTGTTCCGTTTTTGTTACTCGGGAGATACTTAATTGTTTATTTATGTAACACGTAACTGGCGGGTGGAGTTAACGACTATACATATTATATTTATATTTATATATATATTTTTTTATATTTCTTCAATATAAGATTTATATTATTTTTATATTATATTAATTTATTTATTTTTAAATTTATATATTAATTATTTATTTGTGTTATATTTTATTTTATTATGTTACAAGACCATTTTAGTAATGATAGTGACAGTTTCCATTCTGTTAGTAGTCATAATGATAGTTTTGTAAGCATTCCTCCTCTACCTGAAATACTTCAATCAGAGTTTGCCGATGTACCCCATAACTTGAAAGTCGTTCACATCAACGCCCAGAGTATTCCTGCCCACTTCCAGGATATGCTGAATACTTTCGACTGTAAAAATATCCATGCTATTCTTATTTCCGGATCATGGTTGAAACTATGTCTCTCTTATGTTTCTTACACTTTACCTGATTTCCATTTAGTAAGAAATGACCGTACTGTTGGCGGTGGTGGCGGTGTTGCCATTTATCTCCGTAATCACATTCCTTACAATGTTATTGATATGTCAGCACAGCCACCTCCGCTTAATGCAGGTGAGCATCTCTTTTTAGAAATAAGTCTCGCTCATACGAAGATTCTGCTTGGTGTCTATTACTTGCCTAACTGCCATATAAATAATTTTTCATCTTTCGAGCGTATTTTAGTAACTCTTACAACTTCTTACACTCATACAATAATCATGGGCGATTTTAACACTTGTCTGTTAAAGCATGATTCTCGCTCTTCTTCCTTATGTAGAATAGTGGAATCCTGTAACCTGTCTATTCTTCCTCTAAATGCTACACATTACTTTCCGAATTCAACTCCTTCTCTTCTTGATCTAATCTTTGTTTCGTCACCTTCTCTTGTCGTCAAGCATGGTCAATTTTCAGCTGATGCATTCTCCTACCACGACTTAATTTTTCTCTCATATAAACTTCGTCCTCCTAAGCCTAACACTAAAATTATTTTGTAACGTAATTTTGGTGGCATGAACGTGGAGAGTCTCTGTAGTGACGCTCGCAACATTAACTGGGAATCTGTGGAAAGCGCTCAATCCATCGACAAAAAAGTTAAAAAACTCAATAGTGCAATTATTCGACTATTCGATATTCATGCTCCAGTCCGTGCAATAAGAGTCAAGCACTTGCCTTCGCCGTGGCTAACTGAAGAAATAAAACATCTTCTATCAAAGAAAGCAATGGCTAAAACCAAATATAAATGTCGACCGACTCCTCGCAATTAGGAGAGCTATATTGCGATTAGAAATCACTGCAGCAAGGTGTGTTGGAAAGCACAACGCCAACACATCCATAAATCTGTTGAGAGCGAAGACCCAGCTAAAGTCTGGAAATTTCTAAGATCACTGGGAGTTGGAAAGTCAACACATGACCACAGTTCCAATAATATTGACATCGATTTACTAAATCAGCATTTCACTTCTTCGTCGCAATTTGATGCGACTACTAAAGCTAAGACTTTACATGATCTTTCCACGCTTCCAACTCCAATTTATCCACATTTCGTCTTTAATCAAGTTTCTGCGTGTGATGTTAAAAGGTGCGTATTATCGATTTCTTCCAATGCTGTCAGTAATGATTGCGTCAGTCGTAAGATAATTCTTCCTATCTTAGAAAAAATCCTTCCCATCCTTTGTCATATACTTAATTATTCCTTATCCTGGGGTATATTTCCAACTGCTTGGAAAGATGCCCAAATTATTCCTTTGCCCAAAAGATCGAAACCTACTTCCTATTCTGATTATCGTCCTATTTCCGTGTTACCTTTCCTTTCTAAAGTGCTAGAGCGCCTAGTCCATGTCCAACTCACTACTTTCCTTAACAAGAACCTCCTATTCAATCCTCTACAATCCGGATTCCGTCCTGGTCACAGCACCGTTACGGCACTGACCAACATTACCGACGACATTAGGTTCGGTATGGAGAAAGGCAATTTAACAGTACTTTGTTTACTGGACTTTAGTAACGCCTTTAATACCGTTGATTTCCACACTCTACTTGGTATATTACGCTCTATTAACATATCTCCACCAGTGATTGATTGGTTTCATAGTTGCCTGTTTGGTCGTCGGCAGCGTATACGGGTTGAAGACTCTTTCTCTTCGTGGTGTAATACGACAGCCGGCGTTCCACAGGGTGGCGTTCTCTCTCCACTACTCTTCTCAATTTTCATAAATTCCATCTCCTATCAACTTCAGTCATCCTACCACCTTTATGCAGATGATCTTCAAATTTACACACAGGCACCAGCACATGAGCTGTTTGAAGCATTTCGCATCATGAACTCTGATTAAGAACGGATATCTGCTTGGAGCCTGAGATTTGGTTTGCAGATCAACCCTGTGAAAACAAAGATTATCGTTGTTGGTAGTCCCAGGATGATCTCTCGCATTGACTGGAATCTGCTACCCCAAATTACTTTTGGTGGTATCCCAATACCTATAAGTGATTGTGTAAAGGACTTAGGTGTATATATTGATAAAACTCTATCTTGGGGACCACAAATCACCGAAGTTAGTCGCAAATTATTTGCTGCGGCGGGGACTTTGCGAAAACTGCGGAACTTTCTGCCGATTGCCACTAAGATTGCACTTGCAAACTCTCTTCTATTACCTATCCTTGACTATGCCGATGTCAGCTATCTAGATCTCACTGAGGAGCAACTTGATAAGCTTGAGCGTCTTCAAAACTTCTGTATTAGGTTCATATTTGGATTACGTAAATATGATCACGTTTCTAATTTCTGCAATAAGCTCAAGTGGCTGCCAATTCGCCTTCGGCGGAATACTCACATTCTTTCCTTACTCTATAATATCCTTTTCAATCCTTCTACTCCATCTTATTTGAAAGAACGCTTCAAGTTCCTTGGGACTCTCATTCAAGATCGGGTCTTAGGTCATCGGTAAATTTGAGATTGGAAATTCCAATGCATTTCACTACTTTTTACGATAAATCCTTTACTGTACAAGCGGCACGGTTGTGGAATGCATTGTCTGTATCCATCAAACTGGCTCAAAATATCACATCTTTTAAAAACTTAGTGAAAAACCACTACTTAACTCTTTAACTTTCCATAATATTGACAAACTCACACTTTCTTTCTGTTCCTTTTTTACTATTGTCTACTCCCATTACTTAATTCATTATATTATTGTATGTATGTATATTATAGTATAATATATATTAGTGTATTTGTATCGTATAGTGTGTATTCGTATTTTTTATTTGGTATTATTTCATTGGTATCCTACTACGCCAAAACTGACCTGTCTGGCTCCTTACTTCTCTTTTCCTTATGGGTGGCCTGTAAGAGATTGCTTTTTAGCGATAAGCCGTTTGTGCAATATGTACTTATATAATGAAATTCCTATGTTAAATTTTAATTTGGTGTACAATAAAGATTATTATTATTCACTTTATTTATCATACTTCTCATAATTCATTTTATATTCATAAACTATATTTATAAAAAAAAAAACATTTAAAAATATAAAAGGGACCACGGAGACCCACCGGTGTCGGGTACAGGGACTAAGCCACCGGTGGTTAGGGCCTCAGAGACAGGAACTTCCTCACGATGCGTGCCGTGTCGAGAAGAACTGCCTTCTGAATCAAGGACTTGATCCAGCTGCCTAGTGCGAGCCTCTTTAGGTGTTGATCGAGGCTCTTGGCGATTAGCCCATTTACCGACACGACTATCGGCACAATGATCGCCGAATCCACATCCGACATGTCAACAATCTTATGAGCTGGATCCAAATATTTAATCTCCTCACTTTTTCTGCCTTCACGAGATTGCCGTCATGCGGTATGGTGATATCGATTATCATTGCGAGTCGCTCTGCTCGGTCTATCACTAAAATATTAGGATTATTGGCTACAATAGTCCTGTCTGTAATGATAGACCAATCCCAGTACAACAATGCACGACCATTCTCGAGAACTGGGTCGGGCACATATCTGTAGTACTGTACCTCTGAACCAATGAGATTATATTTAAGGGCTAGTTGCTGATGGATTATCCTGGCCACTTGGTTGTGTCTGTGCAAATACTGACCGTTGGCAAGACTCGTACAACCGGACACTATATGCCTGAGGGATTCCCCGGGTTGGTGACACGCCCGACATATATGTCAACCGTCCCATCCCTTAGAATATACTTCCGGTAGTTGTTTGTCATGACAACTTCGTCCATAATTGCAAAGACAAAACCTTCGGTTTCTCCAAAGAGATCACCGAATCGCAGCCAGGAGATGGAAGCTTTAAAATTCACATCGGGCCCATGTAAGGCCCGGTAGAATCGTCCATGCAGCTCCTTGCCCCTCCATACTTCCCGTCGGTCCTCAGTACTAAGTACTGCAGGTTTGTGCCAGTTCTCTTTAGCCAGAGCGAGCGGGGTAAGTCCGGTATCAATTGTGACTACATCACGATGCACATCCACACTCATCTGCAGAAAATAATCTCTGAGGTTGCACACCTCGCGGTTGTGGAGGGTCTTAGCACATAAAAAGCCTCGACCCCCACATTTCCGCGGGATGTACAGCCTCATTACCGATGAGCGTGGATGATGCATACGAGATGCAGTCAGCATTGAACGGACTTTTATATCCAGGGCATCTAGTCCAGTCTGGGTCCACCTAAGTATGCTGAAGGAATACATTAGGACTGGCATGGCCCACCCGTTGCAGGCCCGCACCTTGTTGCCACCTGATAAAAGACTGTTAAATACTTTTCTCAGGCGGCCAAAGAACCGAGCCTGCAACGTCTATTTCATGTCAGTCTCAGAAATATTCAAAGACTGCGACATACCCAGGTATTTGTAGGTCTCAGTTGGGGAGAGGGATCTAAGTTGTATGGAATCTGAGAGTTGTATCCCTGCAGATTCCATAATCTTGCCTCTCTTCACATGCATGACCGCACATTTATCCACACCAAATTCCATCCTGATAGAATTACTAATGGTTTCAGTTACCTTAAGTAATGCAGTCAGTTGGAATTTGTTGGGGGCAAATAATTTCAGGTCATCCATGAAAAGGAGGTGAGATGTAACATGACCTCCTCTCCTGAACTGATAGCCTAGCCCTGAAGCCTCTAATAAGGTACTTAGAGGGTTCAGGGCCAGGCAAAACCACAAAGGACTTAGGCTGTCGCCCTGGAATATACCTCGCTCGATCATTATGGGAGCGCCGCAACCCAAGGTCGATCGACACCCTGGATAGCGCAATACAGTCCTCCATTGCCCCATACACGCCCATAAGAAGGTGCATAGAGTTGTATCTACTTTGTACAACTCTAGCACCCTCAAAAGCCACGCATGAGGCACGGAGTCGTATGCCTTTTTGTAATCTATCCAGCATGTCGATAGATTCTTCCGGTTACGGCGCACCTGTTTGCTAATGGCCATGTATATCAGAAGGAGCTCTTTAGTACCACGAGCCCCACTCTTACATCCATTTTGAGAAACAGATAAAATTGAATTATCAAATATATGTTTAGATAATTTCGTTCTCAAAATGGATGTAAGAAGTTTATATAAAGTTGGTAAGCACGTAATTGGCCTATAATTCTTGGGGTCCGTGGTACTACCAGACTTATAAAGTAGGTGTGTAACCCCGGATGTTAAAAAATCAGGCAGCGACCCTGATTCTAATGATGATTGAAATTGAGATGCTATGCAAGCATGCGAACTTCGGAGCCATTTAAGCCAAAAATTGTGCAGTCCGTCCGGTCCCACTGACTTCCAATTTTGTAAAGGACGGACTGCACTGGCTATGTCGTCAGTTATTATATTTATTGGCTCCATAGGTGGAATTCGTTCACATGCTCGCTCAACATCCCCAATCCAATCACCCTCTTCATGGTTGACGGACATCGACCAGATGCTGCGCCAAAATGTGACAGTGGCATCATCATCTGGTCGACACCCATCACCATTACTGGCCGAGGAATCAGGGTGCTCCCATCCCCGGTACACACACTTTTCGTCTCTCTGGAATGTGCGATTCAGGCAATATCGATCCACTCTTTTTTCATATCGCCGAATACGGTTTGCCCATGCATACAGCTTTTGTTTTAGAAAGTCGATGCGCTCTGTAACTCGAGACAAATAATCTTGGGAACTGATACCAGTTCCCGCGAAGGCCCGAGTCACAAAGCGCATCACTCTCGGTCGTGTATTACCGGCTCTAAAAGATGACAGCTTGCCAATGAGTGCCCTAGTCTCAGCAATACGACTCTCAATCCTGCGTTGCCATGCTGGCACAATAACGGACCGTCGAGTAGCGGTATTATCTACAAGAAATTTAACTCCCGCTACTCAACATGCCGTAACAGCCGCACAATACAGGATTGACTGTGTATCGCTGAGATTTTTACTATTGTCAAAATAGATTGACAATAGTGAATCCAAGGCACTCACTAGCGCTATGTTTTTCTTATGCATGGGCAACCGAGGCAAACGAGGCCGAATACTTGGATTCATGGATCGGTATTCCCCAATAGCACATTCCAAAGTGCTCCTTAACTAATCATTGTACTGGTTACTTACATGAGAAGTCTCGTCATCTACCTCTTCATCGACGACATTAAGCTGTTGCTGTTGAGCAACCTCTGTCCCAGTTTGCGATGAAGAAGTGATGGGGAGACTTCTCCGCACGTCAGAGCGAAGTCTCTCAAGCACGGTATCATCCAACAGACGACACCGCTGGATGGCCCGCACTTGATCCGATAGCCGTTGTGTTAACACGTTGACAGCTGGCTCAAGCGCCTGAAACAAAGGCAGCATTCGATCACGGTACGCACTGAGGTTAGTCCCTCCCTCTGTGGCCGCCAAATATGCCCGCATGACGTTTTCATTAATTGAACTTGTCCATCTCATGCGGTGCACATCACCACCGGTAGCGGGGGCCCTGTTCGAGACCGGTGGACCTCGGGGTCCCAAGCGTGTCGGTGGCCGGCCTCTCCCACGCCGACGTACAGGTGGTGGCAACGTCGGCGGAGAGAAATACTCGTCGCTCGACGAGCTCGACGCCTCAACACTCGCCGACGACGCTGGTGCAGGTGCCGGCGGCTGTGAGGCGGAGCTGAGCGACGAGCCCGGGGATCTCAGGCGTGCAGCAGCTGCTCTTGTCAACATTTTTCATGGTTTTATTTGTATTCTCATTTGTATTCTCATTTCTCAAGTTTCTGTTTGTTTATATCCTTTGACATTTTATGTCATTCATCTTCATAACATTTTGGCAATATTTTCTTAATATATTTTACGGTTTCTTTGATTTGTAATAATTTTTATCATAAAAAGAAGTCCTTGTAATATTGTAAATATATAACGGAAAAAAATCCGTTTTCTTGTTGACCTGTTGCTAGGCTTATTATTATTATTATTATTAGTAGGAACTCTGAAGTGATTATATCGGCCAACGATCTAGTTACCCGCCTACATCATTTGAGGGATAAAATTGTGCAATGAAACGTACACACAAGACACGAGTGAGGGCGATTGTGCTGCTGCCGTGCTGGAGAATCAGTTGATCTTTCAACTGCAACCGCGGTGAGCGTATTTTATCTGATTTTATTATTGGTGCTGCAAATTTTATTTAGTGACGGTAGTTGTAAAACGTTTTTGGTTGGCAGAATACTGCCACACGTTTGGTAACCTTAGGATTGAGGTGGTGAGGTCGCCGTCACATCACACTGATGACATGTAGCGTCAGCAGCCGCTACAGCGTTATGTGTTCGATTCCTACGCGAGACACGAAATTGTGGTTACAACAGGCGTTTACTTTGAAACCAGTTGAACTTTACGGTGTCGTGTTTCCCACAACATGATCTCTTGAATAAGCTTCTTTTTAATAGCTTAAAGAAGAAAAAAAGAAAAAGAACAAATTTGTGGGTAGTACTGAATGATTAAATAGCGACCATTGCTGTATTTTATGTTAACGTATGGGTGCCTGACTGCCACTGTGACCTAGCTATAGCACAGATATCGAAATGACGTTTCGGGTTCGATACTTGGGTTAAAAAAGAAACGATTGTTTTTATTTCCTTTTTTTAATAAAACTTGAGGGTGGCTTGCGATCACGAACCTTGTGAACGCAAATGGTCTCTCTGGTCAGCGTGCAGCCGTTTGTGAACATAGTATGTAACAGTAACAAGACTGAGCGTACAGCCCGACTTGCATTATTCCATGCAAGTACGTTTTGAGTGAAGCGTGCTAGTTATTGTTGTAGTGCAGTTGTAATATTGGTTATAGAACCAATACCCAGCTTCGGTTGGTTTTCTGCTAAATCTAGAACAATAACTCTGGTCTAGACTATCCTTCGCAGGGCAGCGGCGCTAAATGGTAGATTCGCGTTCGACTAATCGAATCGTACATACTAAGTTCATAGTGTTAGACTGTGCTGAGTTATTGCAAAGTGATTTTATGTGGAACAGATTGTAACGTTTATTTCTTAAATAGACGTGTGACCTGTAGCGCTGTTTAGAACTTTAGACGTGTAGTTGGTTGGTTGGTGTGGAACCTAACCACCGTAGTTGAAATAAGTTTTGGTACTTGTTACTAGCGCGATTATTTTACCGACTCGAGGCGTTTAAAATACCTAACGGTTTTATTTAAACGTGATTACAGCTTAAGCAAAACGAGGCAGCTTTACTCCTTGTACTTCTGTTTTTTACAGACAATCATTTAAACCTGCTTCTCTTTGTGCGTAATTTGTAACATGTCAATAGATGGTACTAATAAAAATGTTTGGTGTTGTCATACTGTGGTTAATGGATGGCACCGCTAGTAAAATTTAATTCAATCTTAAGATTGTACGTGTAAAAATTACCTACTGTATTTTTAAAATTCATGTGATACGCTGGGCATCTTTACCAAGTGCCCCCGATTTCTCTAGCCAATTCCAAGTTACGTTTAGGACGTTTAGGAGGGATACAGTAAGGAAGATACCTTCAGTACAAGGTTTCTAGTAGAAGCTGTGAAACTAGATTATCAGATGTTTTTTTATTTATAGACTCACGCCTGTATCCCCGAAGGGGTAGGCAGAGGTGTAATATTACACCCACATTTCGCCATTAATTTTTAGGTCCCACGTAATAGGGGGCGAGCCTATTGCCGTTACCAGGCACATCACCAGACTCCGTGATGCCAATGAGAATTTGGAAAAACTCAGTAACACTTTGCCCGACCCGGGAATCGAACCCGGGACCTCCGATCATCAGTCGCATACGCTATCCACTGAACCACGGAGGCAGTCCAAAGTTCGATTATCAGATGTAGAAGAAAATAATTGTTATCATTGTAGTGATATGATAATCAGTTTGAGCGATTTTCGTTTTCATTGTAGGTAGAACCAGGTTAGTGGTCATTAGTGATGATTGTTTGCTTAACCTTATTCCCAATTGAGTTGCGAACCTTGTAGGTCGTTGTTGTGATGGTCTTGTGCTACATGCCCTTGTTTCCGTTGGTGTAGATTTGCAGAAACGGAATGAGCTGTCTGTGCGGCAACAAGCTTTTATGTTAGGCATAGTTTCCATTGGTGCGTAAACAAGACAAGCCCTTGTTGCGCTGTCATAGTACCTATCACTAATGATTGCGTTATGATAAGTATTTCGTAGTTAGAATCAACCATTAAACGTAAACTAGCTATTATGGGCTTTGTTTGAACGCCGCGTTCTGGTGTACTTTCTGTAATAGCGAGTACCTACGTATTGATGAATTCACCATGAGTTTAATTGACACTACGATAGTTGTACGCCTTTCAGTTATGAGCAGGTCGGAAGTTTGTTATAAACCATACCTTATGGAAAGCGGGTATGTATAGAGGTACAAAGGAGATTGTCATTAAAGCTTTATTTTATTTTGCTTAGTAGCATACTCGCTAGATTTGAAGTTAAAGTAGAGCCCATCTTACAAACAATGCTATGAGAACGAATCGGGCAAAACTATTTTAAAAGGTGCTGTAAATGTTAGGACGATTCTGCTGTTGAGAATTTGAAAATTATTGTTATCAAACGTGTTAAAGTCGCTGTCAAATATGCGTACCCAAACTACACTTATGATCTTAGGAATGTTTCTTAGTTTCAAGTACCAATAATGCTGACATAGTAAAGAAATGATATAAGAGTGAAGTAGTATTGTCCATAGCCGAGTGGATATACCAACATACTGCCATGCAGAGGGTATCGGGTTCGAATCCACGGTGCACACCAAAGAATTTTCGGAGTTATGTGCGTATTGAATTGTTAATTATCGCTTGTCCCGTGCCTCGGAGAGCACGTTAAGCCATCGGTCCCGGTTATCATGAAGATCTTTGACAGTCGTTACAGGGCGTCAGTACCTTCTAAATAAACTGATACCAGTCTAAACCACGGAATATCGCTATCCCTTCGGGTTGCGGAGGTCAGACAGGCAGTCGCTCTGTGGAAAAGCTAATATTCAGCCAAATCCGGTTAGACTAGAAAGCGGACCCCAGATTGAAAACTAGGATAACGCTAAGAGGATGATGACCGGAGTCACACAGACATCTGCTCGTAGAGTAGTCCGGGGGAGTTCAGGAAAGCGATAGCTTTGGGTGATATAGTCGGATCTAGCCTTGTAGCGAGGACCATAGCGTGGCCCAGCCTTACTAGGGGGGAGTGCATAAAAATGTGGTGGTTGGACGTAATCATGGATACACTGCCACTTAAATGGCTCTAATTTCATTTATGTTCATTGATTCTATATTAATCGCTAAAATTGTCTGTCAGTGGTGCTCGACCTGGTTACTCTGTTGTTAACAGAAGCGCGCTGCAAGAATCGTAAAGAACTCGTTACAGTCGATTGACTGTCTTAGTAGTTAAATTTAACTGTTGCATAGATCTGAAATAGATAAGCTGGACGAAAGCGCCAGTGCCGTCTGGTCCATGCCTTGTTTGGAGGATGGTCGAATGGATGCACTCGTCCAGTCCAGGCTTCTGAGTTATGTAGTTAAGCAGGTCGTAGGGCTGGTGCCGTCCGGTCCATTGCCTTGTTTGGAGGATGGTCGAAGGGACGCACTCGTTCGGTCCAGACTTATGTTTGGAAAATGGTTGTGAGGACAGTGTTGCCCGGTCCAGACCCATGTGGAAGGGTTGGTCGAAAGGGCGCACTCGTCCGGTCCATACTTATGTTTGGGAATCGGTTGAGAGGACAGTGTCGTCCGTCGTTAATATTTAATATCTTAAACAAAGACTTGGACGACATGACAAATGTCAAAAAAAAAAATAATATGGTAAGTACCTATAACATATTACTTTTCATTAGAATTTTCAAAAATACAGATTATTATATAACAGATTCTATAAATGATTCTATTTTCACTCGGGAAACCTGGAAAAAGAAGATATCGGTGTTTTAATTTTTAGTTAAGAATGAATGATGTAGGTACGTTTAAATTGTCCCTATTAATGCAAAAAGTAACCACTCGACAAATTTAGATTTTTGCTTTTTTTGAAGAATACTAATTTAAAAGTGGTTTATTTTCTTATTCAAAAAAGATCCACATGATTTTTCCCTTGGAATCAAGTTATACAAAAAGCAGAAAGGAACCAACAGCAAAAACACACATTACATACAACGTGTAACGGAAATAACGCACATCCACAGACACCCCAATTAGAATACCTTGTTACAATCATAATGCATGCATAGAAATATTTTTTTTATTTCCGTAAATATTGTTTTTTGAAGAAAGTATAAACTGGATTAAAAGTGAAAAGCGTGGTCACTATAAATCTGCGCACGCACACAAACACACGAAACGGTTGCTATGGTAAACAAATGAAGGCGATCTGATAGGAACGAAATACGATACGATATAAACAAAATGTTTCAAATTCAGTCTTCATACCACACTCTGATAGAGTGGGGTTTACATAAATGTTATTTGAATAATTTGTCAGCTACTGTTGATATTTCCAAAGATGACTATTTCTTTCTATCACAATTTTAGGCTTTGGAGTGGACAGTCGACTTTGTATAAAATTATTTATTGTTTGCTAATAACATGCACGATCTACTGTTTCATAGCATCGTAAATGACTATTGTGACTATCTTAACTTTATCATACTTAGTAAGCATTATTGATAGATAAAGTAAAAGAATATCAATGAGAGAAAAAGCAAGAACAGCATGTTTAAAGTTGTGAATTAATAGTTACATTAATAGAAAAATCAAATAACTTTCAGAATAAAATCACATTCTTTTAGTCCACTTAACACTTCACTGTTTACTCACACATCACATCTTTTCACTGTTTCTAAAGCAGTTAATATCTTAATTAACTCCTCGGCACTTGTTGTCTCCTCACAATAAACTAGTGATTTAATATTTCCCCACAGTGAAAAAGTCCGGGGGCGACAAGTTAACATCAAGATGATGCAGAACGTTCCACACTTGTCATTGGCCAGCGCGGGTGACACATTACGTCTCGCTTACGTAATAATCAACAGGCAAGACCTGTTGATTATTACATAACGTACGTGGTTAATTGTTTGTTATTGTCTTTTGCCGCTACTGTGTTGTATTAATGTGTGCGTTCGTGTGACTCCACGTGGAACCATTAAACAAATGCATTTTAAAAGAAGGCGTTCTGCTTTGACTTAAGGTTTATTTTCGTATATTGCTTTTCAAACAAATGAGTGACTATAATTTACGTTATTTTTATTATATTAGAACAAAAAAAACATATAAATGGATTCAGTAGCCGATTCTGAACAAACTACTTTCAGGAAGTGCGTTTAATATGTTACATGTTGTTTATTGCAAAACCGAACCACAGCACCATGGGACTCGATTTTTCAAACAAATAAACCATATTAATTCCATGTAATTTTATACAAAACAGATCCACTGATACTTGCGCGCCCTACGCCCGACTGACGACTGCACGAAAAAAATCTTGACGTGTCGTGTACACGTCAAGATTTTTTTCCGGTCTTGTCTGCGGAAGACACGAAAAGCTTTCATGTTTAGAACAGACAAAATTCTTATCGTGTACACGAAGAATTTGTCTTGTCTGCCGCAGACACGGTAAATTTTCTTAACGTGTACAAGCACTCTTACTCCAGAAATAATTTATAAGTGAAACTGAAGTAAACATGTTGGGTAAAACTGCTGTTGTAGTGCGATTTCTATATTTTTCTATATTCTACGGACTGTTTCAATTTAGTGTGCTCGCTAGAATGATCGTGAAAATGTTCGGTTCGAAAAAACAGCAAAAGGCGAATGCTCGTTGTTTTGTTACAAGTGAATGCTCAGGTGTATCAGCGCCATAAGGTAACTAGTCAGTAATTTTACATGTTATTTGCATACAGTAACTAGTTTCGACCTCATTTTAGACTTGAAACTGAACGTAACTAGCTTATTAAAAAATAAATACTAAGTAGACATTTTTCCATCACGTGGCAACCCTACCTTTGTAGAGTGGAGACACCTGACAATGTCGATGAGCCGCAGTGGACGAGCGTAGACAGCAGTCCCCGAGCTGACTACAGGCCAATCCACTCACATGTAATCTCTTAAAGACGCTCTAAATCTACATAATCGACAAACCTGCCACTACAAACTTACTAACTTGCTAATCCTCTTGAATATATAGCTGGCAACATTTTATGTAAACATTTTTACAAATGACTTTGTTAGTTTTGAATTGGAATGTTTAAAATTAGTACTTAGATAAAAATAGAAGGATCTTTTCCTTCTATACCCTCTTTCATCACACATAGATAGCAAATATTTTTTTTGCTTTCTATACCCTCTTTCATCACACATAGATAGCAAATAATCCAAATAATTTGAAATAGACTTTCAAATGATTTGTCCTTTTTCAGTCATTTGAACTACTAAAGGCTTTCGTAATACTATAGATGGTAAAGGAGCTATCCTTTACCATCTATAGTATTACGAAAGCCTTTATTCATTGTTTAAGATTCTTCATTCTCTAAGGCACAAAATTCACTGTACTTAAATATATCTCAGTTTCTTTTATAAAAAATCGGGTTACGTTTAATGGTTTGGTCCCTTCGTTAAAATAATGACCTCTCCAAACGTTGGAAATTGACATCTTCAAATGAGCTGAAATTATCCGAGAGAAAGAAAATTACGTTCATTGTCAGATTGAATTACTTTCATCCTACCACCTTTACGCAGATGATTTGCAAATTTACACGCAGGCTCCGTTAAATAAGTTAGCGGAAGCCTGTACTACCATTAGCTCGGACCTGGCGCATATCTGTGATTGGACCACGAAATATGGACTTAAGGTAAATCCTGACAAAACACAACTGATTGTTGTCGGCAGCCCCAAACTTATCTCGAAAATTTGTTGGTCCGAACTGCCACGCATTAGTTTTAACGGAAAGGATCTTCCTTTCAGTAAAACTGTTAGGAATCTAGGTATTTATTTTGATGATACTATGTCATGGAGATCTCAAATCCTAGAAACGAGTCGAAAACTATTTGCATCAGCAGGTTCGTTGCGTAGATTACGCAACTTCCTTCCAACTGCCACTAAGATTGCGCTTGCTCAAGCTCTGCTTCTGCCTATAATTTACTACGCGGACGTCAGCTATCTTGATCCCACTGAAGAGCAGCTAGATAAACTTGAGCGTCTCCAAAACTTTTGCATACGATTTATATTTGGATTGCGCAAATATGATCACGTTTCAGATTTTTGCAACAAACTCAAGTGGCTGCCAATTCGTCTTCGCAGGAATACTCACATTCTTACATTGTTATATAATGTACTTTTCAATCCCAATTCTCCCTCTTATCTCAAAGAACGGTTTAAGTTCCTCCATGACACACATGTAAAGTCGTTGAGGTCGTCTGAGGATCTAACGCTGGAGATGCCGAAGCATTCCACAAATTACTACGACAAATCTTTTAATGTTTAGGCTGTGCGACTGTGGAATGCCTTACCACTGGAGACTCGAAGAGCAAAAACAATAAATATTTTCAAAGACTTGGTAAAGAAGCACTATTTCAAGGATTGACACTTGTATAAACTGTATCTATTATATTATTTAGTATATTGATATATATTTAATTGTATTTGTATAAATTATGTATGTATTTTATGTTTCTAAGTAAAATGTATATTTATTTATATTTTAGTACTTATAGTATTTTATTTAGGATAATTTTCTTGATAATTTAATTTTAAAGCTACACCATACCCACAAAAATGCTTTGATCATTCCTGTCCATCCCAAGGTTGCCTGGCAGAGATCGCCCCTGGCGATAAGGCCGCCGTTTGTACATGAAACTTAGCTTTAAGTCACTGAATAAATGTAATTAACTTTGGTGTGCAATAAAGAATATATCTATCTATCTATCTATCTGCGATGTAGCAAAGGCATCACTGTGACGATAAACAAAGTATTCCTCGCTGCATCGAAGTAATAAATGGTAGACATCAATCTGAAAAGCTTTTCGTTTTCAGTAGCTGAGATCCATTAATAAATACGAGTGGGTAGGAATGGTCCAAAAGCGCTTCCCGAAGGTCGACGCGCAAAGAAATCATACAAATTATATTAAAAGCAATGCCGAGGACCGGTCCAATGTCAACCTTTCAACGAATTTAGTTTTTCACTTTGCCTAATTGAAAAAAATATGGACTTAGACGGAACTTACGGTTAAGCTTTTAAAATTGAAAAAGTAAATTACTACTGGGAGAAAGCGAAGAGATTCTTATTTGAATTTTACTCTAGCGGCTGATATTGGATCTGAGATAAAACGCTTGATCTAGATTCAACGAAAAGTATGATTGGGTATTTGCTCTTGAATTTAAAAGAGCTGTGATGATTAAATGGTGATGAACACTAATCGATTCGTATCTAAAAGTAATTCTTAGATGTACTTACTATTACTAAATTTCGTTAAATAAGTAATAAGAAAAACATCGTAGATTTCAACTATTTTATCTTTATACATAATTATATTTCTTGTGTGCGTGTGTATGTCACTGAACTCCTCCTAAACGACTGGACCGATTGTGATGAAATTTTTGTGTGTGTTCAAGGGGACTTGAGAATGGCTTAGATTCACAATTTAGTCCACTGGAAAACTGGAAAAAGATTTTTTAGTTAATTTTCAATTTGCAAGTAGTTGTTGACATTGGAATTTTTCACATTGGAACCGACCGACTGCGCTACCATCGCAGTCAAAGTCAAAAGTCAAAAATCATTTATTCATCTAGGTCACAACGTGACGCTTATGAACGTCAAATTTTTAATAATGTCAAATCTATATTAATAATTTCGTCATGGGGCACGGTAGACTCAATCGAAACCTTATAACATATACCGGATAACATTTTGAGTACTACTAAGTCTTAGTACTACGTAGTTTGTATGTGTAAATTGGTGTAAATACTTTTTGCAGTTATATTTCTTAAACAGTTAAAAGGATAATTATGGAAGTATCCGCCCAATAAAGTAGATTTGTGTTACCCCGAACATAGATGATATACTATAACTAGAGAACCCCGAATTTACGCGAGCGAAGCCGCGGGCAAAAGCTGGTATTCCTATATATTATAATAGTTGAAATCTACGATTATATATTCCTTAAAACACAGAAAAAGGGAAATCAGTTTTAAATGTTTACCATCAGACAAAATAATTTAGCGGGTCGTAATCGCGTACAATTAATATATTTAAGATATAAATAGCAATTGCTTCCAACGTTTCGATCGTCTTGCATAAACGTCTGAAACAAATAGGTATTTGTACCGTATGATGTGTGATTAAACTGAACATTTATTTTTGAGCTCAAAATGGGGCGCTTTTGACATATGGTATATTTACATATACCATTATTATGTCAAAATTAAAATATAAAAAATAGGAATCAAATGTCTTCTCTTCTAAAAAAAATATAAGCTAGTGCGAATCGTTGATTGGCCGATACTGCGTTCGGCATTAAGACGTTAAGACCGCATTACCAGCCAATCAATTTTAATTTTTCGCGCGGCTTCTAAAACGGGACATTTTTGTGTCCCGAGCCATCGAGACTCAGGACAACGGGACGGCTGGCTGAAATAAGGGACAGTCCCGTTCAAAACAGGACGTATGGTTAGTTTATGGAAGATGTATGTATATATTGTATGATGTTTACAAATTGCGAATGTTTAAAATATTTACCAATTATAAAATGACGTAGTTTTAATAATTACGGAATTTTATAACAAAAATAAGTATGACTTGTATGAACTTGAAAATTCCTGCTTCTATACTCGTATAGCATACTTACTTATGCCAAAGTCTCATATATCTTATTATGGCCCACCGTAGTCCTTCTCACGTATAATATTTTATTGTGATTCTTTATGAGGAGATACTTAATGGAATGTCAGTTATCGTGCCTACCTGGCTTGACATTCGAATTCATTCGATACATGCATAAGTTAATAAGGTACGTGACAGTTATGTTCCGATGTTCGCGCTACTACAGTTTTGGGTGAAAGGGTTATTCCATTGTCTGTGTTGTGCAAATGTATTTTCGGTCGGCGCCGCGGCGGTTCGACAAAAATAGACTTTTATTCGGTCTTCATATTAGTATTGTAGTCTTAATAAAATTATTGGCATTGAATGGTTTCCATTTTGTATAAGATTGTTCTTTATCCACAATTTCAACCTTTCGTATGACGTGATTTAAAATAGCAAATACCAGTAATTAAAAAAGATTTATTAATTAAATTTAAGACTATCTTTTTGAATTTTTTTTGGTATCAATTGTGTACATCTTCAACGTAAAAATAAAGTATCCACATGAACAAGATTTACTTATCGTTTTGAAATTTCCAAACAAAACGATACGTGGCAAGAATTAAAATAGGTGTTTGAATGACTAAAATTTTATAACACGTCATAGTAGTTGTATAAGGCTACTTAGAACTTCGATATCTGATAGCATTTTAATCAAACTCAGACGATTTAATAACTTACCTAACTTGATATGCAAAAGCTCTTTACTCTAGTCAATCTAAGACTCTCCGTTTTATTCCAAAAGAGAGAGCTTAAAGCAACATCGCAGTGAAATCATAACATGTATAATTTAGATGTATTGACAGTTATGTACAGTAAATCTCAGTTTATCCTTGTAGGGGCTGTTAATTTCACTCGACCTGTACTTGTATCGACGTATTCTCTCGCTCTGATATATCGCAGGTAAGCCAATTAATCATACCAAGGATTACTGTCGTCCGAACAACACGTCAGCACTATCTGACGAAACAAGATAACGTGCTTCAGACAACAATGTTTTATATTGTGGGGGAAGCTGACACGTATTGTTAGCTATAAGATTTCTCTGAGTAAATAATTTGTCGGTTGAGTACGACAAGATATGGGAAATTTGCTACGGTAAAAGTACTCGCTTTTTTAACTTGATGGCTACTGTAGCGTGTCTTTTTTTTATTTACGAGGTGGAAAATCCCTTCGGATCTCCAACTCTTGGGGAAATGAGAGCCGGAGTATGTGGTGTTACCATTAAAAACCACCTCGACTTTCTCATGTACCCGTGTGTCGGAGGGTCGGGTATCGCCGAAGCATTCATCGCAACCTCCCGACGGGTATTGGCCCGCCAGATGGTCAGGCAGGCCCCGAACAAAACCTCCTTGGCGGTGGATGAAGGTGTTGGGCTCCACCGCCAAAACACCCAGCAGCCGCAGAGGATAGGGAGGACGGCAACCTGGCAACACCGTTTGTCCTCTTCCTCTGCGGCCCCACCGCGACGCAACAATGGCGCGACCCCGGGAGGGAGATAGGGAGATAAGGCGCGCGGCAACGCAACACCGACACGCCTCTCCTCCCGCGACCGCACCCGACTGCGAGGGACAGACAGAACTGTCCCCCACACCCGCACTTTGGACGCATCCTACGCAGGCCTCAACCGAGCCCACGTGGAGCGTCCCCTCCCGGGATCCAGCTTAGCTTCACCGTGGTTGTACCTGAAACCTACGGTTATTGAGCCCCCACCACGACAAGGTGGAGATCCCACGAGGGGGTGGAGATCCCACGGGGGGGGACTGTTGCGTGTCTGTACAAATAACACTATTTACTTAAAAGGTTGCTTGTATCTACAACTTATCTTTTAGAGGCAATTAAAGTTTAGGCTTATTTTGTTAACCGTAGTGTTCGACATGAACAGGCAAAAAGAAAGTGTAAGCTAGCAGGCTTTTACAGCGAACAAAAATTCATGATCACGGTAGACTAAAATCCTTACACACAATCCTTACAATCCGGCCATTGAATATTTGGAGTATCACAGCAGTCAGAGTATCACACCAATCGTAGTTTCACTAAAATCTATTGAATTCAAAAGACTCTATTGCGGTCGGAGCACTTTATAAACAAATCTCTCTTATGATCAGGGACCGAAATACGACTCAATTTACGATAACTTTATTTTAACTTCACATACACGTATATACCGTTATTGCATTACCGTAACCAATATCGGTATTAAAGTAACAATACACGATAACGGTATTTGTACGAAAGCTTATGTCATACGAGTACGTCGCGCGTCATATATTACGAATACCGGTATAAAGGGACAATAATCATATCGGTATATTAAGTTTTATTTGTTCCGGACGATGACAAGCTTACCAAATATCAATTTGACGTTGTTATGATTGGATATGCTTTTGGAGAGCTTTTAGTATTGTACCGTATTTTTGTCCGAATCTAAGTAAATGTAGTTAAGTTTGTGTTTCCGCGCAAGACAATGAGTCATTGGCTTAAGTTATATTTCGGGTTGCATTTTTCAGAGGACGCAATTTTATTTGACTATCAGTAGACTAAAATAGAAACTCTACACTTTAAATAATTACAGTCACGAGCAAAATGACGTTCATCGATTCTCATCTCTTACTTTCTCGAAATAATAAAGTCGCTGGTACATGCATAGTACATAGTAAGCATCAACTTTGATCGCACCAGAACAATTGCATTATAGGACGTTAAACATATCTCATCTTGAGAAGCCTGTACAATCTGTACATTATGCAACTGTAGCACTTGCAGCTCCTAACTAACGCTTTGATATATTAATATTGTTTGATACTAACACTAATATTAGTGCTTTAGCAGAGCTGCAGTTTCAATTGATTTACTTTGAATCTGAGTATGAGAGAATACCGTCACGTTTATCTCGATGTTTTGTCTTTGTTTCCGTGTGATTCACATCACGTACGTCGGACACGAATACCGCACGCCTTTGACTTCTAATGAATCATTTTTCTGAATTGATATCGAGGAGTGCGAAATTAATTCTGAATAAGGTGACCTTAGTTTTGCGAACTTTTCAAATATCATCTCATTAAAATGCCGGCGGTATGATCCGGTATCCGACTCCTTATGAATAAGAATGTGGACGAAGAAAAGCTGTATGAAAATACATGGCATGTGTAGATATGGTATCAGGTGTACTACATCATATAAGTATTGTTTATCAGATGTAGGCGGATGACTTACTTGCTCAAAGAACAGGTGATGTTATCAAATTGTAAAAAAGTGCTTTTCACGTAGAACGTGTCAATTCTAAGTAAATGCTAGAGGTGTTAAGAATATTTAGAAGATAGAATCGTCTAGAGTAGGCAGTACTTTATTGATCTAGTGGAAATAATTTATGAAATTGATTGATTGAATTGTAATACACTCAATTTCAGAACAGCGCTAAGCTAGTAGGGATATTAATAGACTCTTACGGGGAAGACCCCTTGATCAAATCCAAAACGCGTACAACTAACGTTTCTCAGCCCTATGTGCGTATTCAATTATCGATCACCACTGGTCACACGTGTAACGGCTATCATGCAAATTATTCGCAGTCATCGAGAGAGTGAATAGTATCTAAAGTGTGTAATCTTTAGGACGTTGCAATCCCTTGCCAAGAAACTATTTAATACTTTCGCGATTTGTATACATCTTACAAAACCGTGGTGTTCTATAGATAATTATGTTCCTATTTCGTCAAATCTGGTTAAATCATAAAGCCCGC
The DNA here is from genome assembly GCA_944739405.2 of Euclidia mi. Taxonomy (NCBI): domain Eukaryota; kingdom Metazoa; phylum Arthropoda; class Insecta; order Lepidoptera; family Erebidae; genus Euclidia; species Euclidia mi. The sequence continues at coordinate 28,141,209 of OX123202.2, forward strand.
CCTAGACTGCAAGACATGAGTCTTAAATATAAGGGGGATAACGCACGGATCTTGATAGTAATACTCAAGCTTTCCGTTAAAAGCTACACGTGTTTCTCCTACGATGTATAACAGGAAACAAAGTAATCTGGTGTTTATACTTATTAACCTTCTGAATATTATATAATCAATCAATTACTTTACTTGTGTAAAGAGTACCTTGATGTATGTGGACGAAGAAACATTAAAAGTCGATAATACTCAAAGTGATTATGCGGTTGTTTCAAAATTATTCAATCATTAAGATGTCAATCGTCTGTTTACATTATTACAATATTTTGTCCACACACAACATAAAAACATTCCTTGACGTCAGTGGAAAGAAAAAAAAGATTTTTCAAGGAAATAACGAAAGCACGCGTTTTTTCGTACTGAAACGTTCATTATGTCTAGTCATTGTTTCCATTCAACCAGTTGTTTGTTCCAGTCAACGTGTGTAACGTTACTGAAAACAAAATGGAAATGCGGAATCTGATGCGACGATCACTCGACCAACGATTATTAAAAGCATTCGAATTTCCCATTGTGTTGCTATTTGCTATTTAATTTAAAATGCGAGACAGCGTCATTAGACTGTGAGATTGCTTGGGTTTGTACATTTCACTATTTATGTAGTTCTTTCCCTTATTGATGACTTTTGACTTTCTATAATTTTGTACCAAAAATTTCAATTCGGGTATATTGAAATATGTGGAAATTTGGGATAATGATTTGTATGCAAAGAGTTTTGCAGCACTCCCAACTCGCGAACCTTCATCCTACAAATGCATTCACCCGCGAATGTAAATCTTTGCATACAGGCTGCTACTAGGTATACACGGGTTTGCCATTTCATCAATCTTTCGGATTATACACCAGGTAGAAACGAAAAATTGAAAAGTACGAATTGGCGTCCCATTTTAGAGCTCTTACGGAGAAATAAAACGTTCAACCTGGATGTAAGTGCTCTGTACCCCGCAGATGATTTACAAATAAAGGAGTTTTGAAATGTCTGCCGGTGGCACTGTTCATGTACGTCATTTACCTTCGAACGTATTTATGAAGCGTTATAGGGAAATTGAAGGAAGATAAGACATCGTATTTACCAGAAGAATATAGACAATAATACAATTAGTTAAATAAAGTTAGCAAAATAGAGGGCTGCCTGGCCGACCTGTCAATTTAACTAAGATGCGTCGACAAATGGTTTTTCCCCGTCATATCCAATTCAAGCCCAAGTTACACAGACTCAACGAAAACGTGACCTGAATATGGACTTTTTCATTGTTGGCTCTATACGTTTCGGATAAATATTACTATATTTTTTTGTGTAAGAATTTCTTTTGTAATCAAAAATCTCTATTTGTAATCTAAATCAAAACCAGCCTGAAGTCGTTTGTACTTGGCCCACAACACGTTTACACGAGGTAGGCAATTACATCTTTTGTGCATTTGTTAAGCTTAACTTAAATTTTACGTTAAGCTTATACTAGTGTAAAGAAGAAGTAATAATGCACTAACTTATAAATTGAATAAACCAAAATTTTTCTTTAAGATAAAATTAGTGAACACGGCACTAACACATAAAATGAAATAACTAAAGTAATGGCCTTTTTATATCTCTGCCCAATCACGGGGTGCAATCGATATCTTTTGACGAATATTATACTTAATATGTCTACTTGGTATTTTTGACACACGTTATTGAACCAAGTACGCCGCTGTAATATAATTATCTCGTACTTCCGTGAGTTACGGATTAAGAATACGAAATGTCACCACCCCATATCATCCCATGAGTGTCGTAAGAACCGACAGAGGGAGCATATTATGCAGAGAACAACACTGTAAGATAAGGAAAACTTGATACAATCCCTATACCAACTCGTTTGGCCAGCGTGGTATAGTAGGCCAATTCCTCCTTTCGAAGGAGAGACCTAGTCCAGCAGTGGACTGTTAAAGGCTGATGATGAACTTCCGTGAGTTTTATTGCATAAATATCTTCGAGTCAACCTTATTCGCTTTAGTTTTCCTGAATTAGTACCACGTTCAGGGCGCGATTACCTAATACATCATTTAATGTATTTTTAATGCAGCATACATATAGCAGCTTTCGGCTCATCATGTATGCATGATACTAATATCATGCATACATGATGAGGCGAAAGCTGCCGAATCCTTCAACTAGGTTACTTAAGATAAACGATATAGTTCTTACATCTCTTAACGTCTGCAAAGTTTTCTTAATTTATTCAGTCGTAGGGTTTAAATTTTCAGACTAAATGAAGGCGAAGATTATAATGTTCAATATTCTGTTTAATGGCATCAATGTTTTTCGTTTCCAATTAATGAGGATGTTTAATATTTCTTCTACCACCAGACGGCGCTTAGTATGCGTCAGGTCCAAACTGACGTCAGATATGTACAGACGCGTTCACACACATAATACAAACAAACACAGACGTACGAAAATATAGGGGCTTTGACAGTTTTGACAAGTTACTGGACCTGATGCCTCAGTGCTGCCGCGTAGTGAGCGTCATTTCAGAAGACCCTCATTGAGATCGCAATCGCTGTGCTATGTAAAAAGCTTGGCGCTTTTTATTTTTCCCTCTGTTGTTTTCCGTTTCTTCGTATTTGCCTAGTTCTAACAACTGGAACAAAGAGCTTCCGATCTTAATTGAAACAGTTTTTATTGAAATCGGCTTTGAGATTCTTACTGGCTGGTTTTATGATAACATCCGTGGTCGAATAATGTAAGTTGTTATAAAGGTCAGTGTGAAATTTTGGTTTGGATTTTATTCAATCAGGTGAAGTTTCAGTTTTATTCATGAAGCTAGATAATAACGTTCGCCCGGCGATGTTCCGAACGAAATTGTAGGCAGTGACACTATAATATTTTTTTTTGGACAGCTGAACGGAACGGAATGTCGGAAAATTTTTATTCCGTTAAAAGAATAAATATATATTTTTTTAAATAGCTATAATTCACGCTACATAAACTACGCAACACAGTGGTTTCGAAATTGAGTTGGATAAATTAATATAAGGTGGTTTCGCCCTCTGCAGATTTAGCTCGCTAAAGAAAGTAAAGCGAGCATAACACCTAAGTTGAATTCGTTCTATCTGAAATAGAAAATATCTTGCTGGCTGGTGCGAGGAGCGCCGTGACAGCCTCTCCGAAGCGCTAGCGTACGGCGCTAGCCTCCATGCCGGCCTCCTCTAGTGCACTGGCCGACGGGCACGGTCCACCGCCATGGACAATTAAAATATTATATGTTAAACGTCAAATTGTATATTTAGTATTGTTTTGATATTATTTATTTAGATAAGTTTATTTTTAGTACATATATTTAATTGTTCGGTATAATTATGTCGTGTAATGGTGGCAAAAGCGATGAAGAAATAGGAGCCAGTGAGCACATCTTCTACCCTGGTGCGCTGCCCCATCTGTTCCCAGGCACGATTTATCAAAAGTGAGCGGGGCCTTAAGAGACATTATGGTATAATTCACAAAAACCAAAATGTCAAGTACGTCCAGTACTATAAACAATAATTCCACAGACACCCCTAAAATTCCTTTTTGGCAATATTTGAGTCAGTTAAAAAATCCATTCCGGTTCTGAGGGGAATTCCCCGTGGTGCGAGGCCTTCAGTAGCTCAAAACCTAGCACAATGCATAGGCCTTGTCATCCGGGAGAATTCTATTACGGCTTGGGAAGAGCTACTCACCCTTCCTTATATAATTCTACATGCTCAAGAAGACAGGCTTACAAAAAAAACTTTGACAACAAAAATTAAAGAAAATTGCAATATTTCGGCATCAAAATTAAATTACCATCCTGCAGCACACCGCAATAGTACCGTCTACCACCATGTAGAGTCTAAACTAAGGGAAAGTGGTACCAGGAAAGCGTCCAGGCTTTTGTTCAGTAGCGATGTGTTGGCACCTTGATCTGCCGACACACTCGCGAGTCTGCAGAGCAAGCATTTAGCGCCAGGTGATAACCTCTCCTTTCCTTATACAAGGTTATATAGCGGGTCTTACTCGCGATAAATCTTATATTTAAGGCATAAATACCTCGGTTTTTGCCAACGTTTCGGCTGACTTGCTTCAGCCGTGGTCGCGGCGGGAGTGGTGAGCTCAGCGCCGTCCTTGTGTTGTGCGGGTTTTGGCACCTACCCTCACTGGATTTTTATTTTTGTTTTTAACCGCACTGTCGGTACCACAGAACAATTAAAGGGGGTTAGAACGGAAATAGTTACTGATTTGTATTAGAACGCGTGTCGCCGATTGTCTCCCACTCTCTATCTCCACTACAAGCAATACACTAATACGTACGCGCATTACGCACACAAATCAACTGCACTTACTTAGATCGCGAGTTTGCCATTGGTTGTCACACTAGCGCAAACACTTCGCTTGACATGGAACTATCGCGCTTGACGATCACTCACACACTCTCATTAATTTTACGGTGTCCAAAAGGTCGATTATTTATATCGATAAAATACTGTTGTTTTGTTACTTAAAGTTTTGCAATTGTTTGTTTTTATTTCGGGATGGTGGGATAGGGTACAAATAGTGTGGCCTTTCTTAATATATATAAATAATAAGATAAAATTAAAGGGGAAGGTACAATATGGCCTTTATCATATCCTAATACCAAGAGTCCGTGATAAACTATTCATGTGTACAACCACATAAGCTAAAGTTTGTAAAGAAATAAATGACACAAGTATATAATACAATAATATTTTAATGTTAAACAATAATTTAAATTAAATTTTAACCCAGATTCTATTATTGTCCCTGAAATAAGACGTATTTATTAAGAAGCATACGCTTGCTATCTTTTAAATTCGAATTTTTCAAAATAAAATGCAATCTTACATTGATATATTTTTCTATGATAGCTTTAGATAGGTCTGTAACATGGCTCGCACTAGGATAAAATCCAACCTGGTGATAACTAATCAATCAATCAGCCTATCGCAGTCCACTGCTGGACATAGGCCTCTCCTAACACGCGCCACAGTACACGGTCCTCAGCCTTCCGCATCCAGTCTGTCCCAGCCACCTTTTTCAGGTCGTCGGTAAACCTAGCCGGGGGCCGCCCCACCTTACGCTTGCCGAGACGTGGTCTCCACTCTAGGGTACGCTTGCTCCATCGGCCATCAGTCCTTCTACAGATATGGCCAGCCCACTGCCACTTGAGCCTACTGATTCTGTGAGCTATGTCGGTAACTTTAGTTCTTTGTCGGATAGCTTCGTTTCGGATTTTATCCTTCAAAGAGACGCCAAGCATAGCCCGTTCCATAGCTCGCTGCGTGACTTTTAGTTTGTGGACTAGTCCTACTGTGAGTGTCCACGTCTCGGCACCGTACGTCATAACAGGTAGGACGCATTGGTTGAAGACTTTGGTCTTCAGGCATTGCGGTAGGGGCGAAGAGAAAACACGACGTAGCTTGCCAAACGCTGCCCAACCCAACTGGATCTTGCGGTCGATTTCTTTTTCTCGTTGTTTTTACCAAGATCTTGATAACTAATGTTGCTAAATAATTCAGTTTCGACAAAGGTGCGCAAGATCTTTGTTGTCAACATATATTATGTTCATTAATTTGCCGAAGATTGTCGGTGTAAATCTTTATATAATGATTACAGGAGACCCCCTTTATCTTTTGCTACGGTAAATTTATGGTCCGAATTTATTTCATTTGACAGCAGTGCTCCAACGCATATGTCACAATCAATTTTCTTAATTAAAATATGTGATATGTAACCCGCGATACTAAGTTAATAAACCACAATAAACATTAATCGGTAGTAATAAACAAAGTTATGTTAATCTTAATATTACTGATAACAATCATTTGAATACATTCACACGAAGGAACTCACAATCGACATTGTTCACAACTTGGTAGGTACAACACTATCGGACCCACCACCATAGATTTAGTAGAATTCAAGCTTTGACGTTCGCAGTGAACGAAATACATTACGCAATCGCCTACGTAGTACTAGATGGTACCCACGTATTGCCAGCAATGTATATTTTTTTATTGTCTTGCGATAGTATCGTGTTTGTCTACAAATTACATAATACTATTGTAATAATTACAAATATCATTTTTATTTTAAGGTTTTCGGACTTACCGGTGAAAAGAAATCCCTTCTTGAGCCACAGTACATAACTGGCTTCTTTTTCGACACCTTATTATAGCGCAAGACGGCATAATTCTTTTATTTTCGCGGAGCTTCGTACGCTGTCGCAATATGAGCACGATTGTTGACAGCGTCAATCAAATTTTTCGGCATATGAGCGTTTGCTCACATGGACGGCGACGCTGCCACGCCCACAAGGCCGTTTTAACCTCTCTTAACTGTTCTGTGGTCGGTACCTCGGACACACTACACTAAAGACGTCTACACACTGTTGAGCTGTCTTAATGGAGTATTTATTTAGTACTGTTCCAACTTTGTCCGTTACTCTTTTTCTCCTTTCCTGATCCACCTAGCACTGACTCGGGTTTTCTCTGCATTACAGCCAAGGACGTGGTTGGTGCCATTGGCTCCTTCCAGAGCGGGTCCGCTGGTGGTCTCGACGGCTTGACATCACAATATTTGAAAGATCTTGTGTGTTCAAGCGTCGGGGCGCGAAAATACACGTACAAAACCTAGTACAGTATGATTCATATTCACTCAAATAGATAAGACTTTGTCGAGATATTTTCAAACATGGTTTTGGTTTGTTAGGTGCGACTGTATATAATTCAAGTAACTAAATAGGTTATGTTAGGTTCTCTTTTGACCCTTAACCCAAAAATAGGAGCCCTGCGAAGCAGGGCTCCGTCAACTCAGTTTATATTATATTATATCACAAATATAATATGTAGGTAAGCAGACAATATGTCCAATTAAATAGTTTTTAATAAACTAAACTAACCTAACAAACCAAAACCATGTTTGAAAATATCTCGACAAAGGCTTATCTACTTATTTGAGTGAATATGAATCATACTGTACTAGGTTGTGTAAGTGTATTTTCTTTGAAAATATCAAGGCACAAAAGCAAATCCATTTGAGTCATTTTTTTACTGCAATAGATTAGGTTTTGTCGAGTAATATGCACAAACAAAAGCTATTTTATTTGAGTCCGCCGGGGCGCCCGGCGACCTTTTGAGTGAGCTAACGGCATTAACTAATCTGATGCTCTCCGGCAATGTGAACGATGCCATCGTCGACGTTTTGTATGGCGCGAATCTGTGCGCCTTACGAAAGCGGGATGGTGGCATTCGTCCCATTGCCGTTGGGTGCACGTACAGGCGTATGGCAGCCAAGATATGCTGTCGCCATTTTAACACCACCTTAACTAGTAAATTTCAGCCACAACAGCTGGGATTTGGTGTCAAAGGAGGCTACGAGGCTGCCGTACATTCCTTGTCAACGTACCTTGACTGTAATGGAGGTGAGGCTGTCTTGAAGGTTGACCTAAAGAATGCCTTTAACTCAGTCAACAGGGACACCTTGTTGACACAAGTTAAATTGGAAATATCCCAAATTTACAATTTTGTGTGGCAATGTTACAGACACCCTTCTATTTTTATATACAAGGAACATATTTTAGAATCTGCTGTCGGTTGTCAACAAGGTGACCCTCTTGGACCACAAATTTTTAGTTTGGCCATCCATCCAGTTATAAACCAAGTAAATTCAAAATTAAACATTTGGTACCTAGATGATGGAACCCTAGGCGGTGACGTAGAGACTGTGTATCAAGATCTGGCACTTCTGAAATCAAAATTTTTATCCATAGGCTTAGAACTGAATAGTGAATACAAGCAAATGCAAAATTTTTATTACTGACAGTTAAGATAAATCCTCTATTCTTACAAAATTTCAATATTTGGCTTCCAATATCACGCAAGTTGAAAAAAGTTCTCGTCTCCTTCTGGGGTCCCAAATTTTAGACGACGGTTTTGATTCCTTTATACAGGAAACGATTCAAAATTTTAGTGAAATTTCTGACAGGCTACTCAAAATTAATATACATTCGGCTTTCACTATTATTCGATATTGTCTTTTTGTCCCTAAATTTACGCACTCATTACGGTGTTCACCTTTTAGGAAAAAGCCGACTCCACTCATTCAAATTGACAAAATTATAGAGAATACCTTGAGTAAAATTTTGAATGTGGCCCTGAACGACCGGGTGTGGCTACAGGCGTCCTTACCTGTGCGCTTGTGCGGAAATTACTGACGTAAGCCTGCCAGCGTTCATGTCATCGGTCCAAGACCGATGCCTTGAACGCTTCGAGAAATGTTTGTCCAGGAACTGAGATACCCCGAAACTTATCCTCCCAGAGGCAATGGGATGGACCGCTTTGCAGCATGGTACGAGAAAACCTTCTCAATACATCGTCCAACACTGCAGAGCGTGCTCGCCTGCTAGCTGTGGGAGTGGGAATCGGGCCTCTGGCTTCAGGCACTGCCATCGTCCAATATAGGCACCATGTTGGACGATACGACCTTTCCCTTCGCTATTTGCCTCCGTTTAGGTGCGTCATGTGTCTCTCACCATCGTCGTCTCTGTGGAGAGGCTGTCGATAGCCTTGGTCACCATGGCCTCTCATGCAGCAGGTGCGGGAGTCGTATTTCACGACACGCCAACCTCAATGAAATACTGCGCCGTACTCTTGCCATCGCTGGCGTTCCAGCCCATCTTGAACCTCAAGGCTTGGCACGCGACGATGGCAAAAGACTAGACGGGACTTCGTTACTGCCGTGGAAGCTGGGTAGGCCTTTGGTATGGGACGCAACATGTGTCGATACCCTTGCGCCATCTCATCTTCCCAGCACAGCAGGTTGTGCGGGTGCTGCTGCTGCTACAGCGGAGACCCTCAAACGGCGCTAATATGTAAATCTAATAGGAGATTGTGTATTTGTGCCGTTTGGGTTGAAATATTGGGGCCACAGGGTCCAAGTGCGAGATCACTTTTTAGAGATCTCGCAAAGAAACTCATAGACGCCTCGCGTGACCAGAGGGCTGGCACGTATTTGACTCAAAAGATAAATATAACCATACAACGAGGTAATGCTGCCAGTCTTCTGAGCACGTTTCCAATTGACTGCGATGCGGATGAGTTTCATGACGCCTTCTAAATTTAAATTTTTAAGTTTTTTAATTTTCACTTCTTGTATAATTATAAATTAGTTTTATTAAATTATTTTAAGACTTAATTTAATTATATTGCTATAGTAGGATGTTCCATATTCTGAACAAAGCAATAAATGTTGTATAAATATATTATGCCGTGTGGTTGACGGCATAGAATACAAGTGTCACCACCCCCTATCTTCCCGTGGCCGTGGGTGTCGTAAGAGGCGACTAAGGGATAACACAATGCAAATACCATATTTGCGTAGAGACGGAAAACTCGACATCAAACCCTATACGACTGCCTCGTTGGTCTCTCGGCATAAATGTGCGCGTGGGATCGGGCGGTCCCGGATGTTATTGGGTTTTTCTGTCACAAAATTCCCAGTAGCAGCACGGAGTCATGAAATGTGCCCGGTACGGCAATAGGCTCGCCCCTTATTACGTGGGACTAAGGTATATCTGGCGAAAAGTGGGTGTAGAAATACACCTCTGCCTACCCCTTCAGGGATAAAAGGCGTGACGTTGTGTGTGTGTGTGTGTGTATAAATATATCACATCCCTATTAATATTATAAATTCGAAAGTGTGTATGTATGTATGTTCCGTTTTTACGCAAAAACGACAGAACCGATTTTGTTGAAATTTAATATAGAGATATATTGGACCATGGAGACGGACATAGGCTACGATAAGTTGCAAAAATTAATCTGGGAGGGATTGTAGGGAGCATAGAAGTTTGTACGGCAGAAAGAGCTATGGCAGATTTTTAGTTCAGTGCACTAAAAGCATCTTAAAAACTCATTACAACCAAAATTCATCAAATATTTTAATACGATTTTCTATATTTTAGTCTAATTTAGATAAGGCTAGGTAAAAAAGTATAAAATTAAAAATAGCTATTATGTTAATTGATTGCCGGCTTTTCGTAATGGCCATTTCTTTGATTTGTCAGAAACATAGAGATATTAAGAATAGAGTGGCAGAGTGGGGCCTATTCGTGTCCGCCGGTGGGAGAGAGAACGCAACATTAAAGGCCCCCTGCATCTCTCTCTAACAATACATGCACAACATTAACATTATGCAGTGGCGTGCTACCTGTAACTATTATTTAAATCAGTTTATTAGTAATCAATAGTTTAAAAGTTGTTTTTATTGATACACGAAGATAGTTTGAAGTGACAAAAAAGTTTATATATTTTTAAACGATTGATTACTAATAAACTGATTTAAATAATAGTTACAGGTAGCACGCCACTGCGTAATGTTGATGTTGTGCATGTATTGTTAGAGAGAGATGCAGGGGGCCTTTAATGTTGTGTTCTCTCTCGCACCGACGGACACGACACAGTATTGAGTTAGGTACTGTTCTGCCACTCTATTCTAATATCTCTATGGTCAGAAAGCCACAAGGTTGCCAGAGTAAATAATTATTTTTCTAAGATAGAATCATGAATGTTTTTTTTATAGATTAAGAGATTTAAATAGTTTTTAATATTAATAATAAATACTATTTGTTTTGCTTGTTACGTTTATTTCTATGCGGATTTTAAATAAAGTACAGTATTAATAACTTCTTTCGACATTTAAAGTAAAACTGGGCGCTGGCTAAAAGATGGCCATTCAGAGCTATAAAAAAATACAACATGACATTTGACATTTCGATTTTTTTCATCTCGATGTCGCTAGTGATGGGAAGCACACTCTTTCAAAATGAGTATCGTGCGAGTCACTCTTTTTCCGAAGTGTGCTAGCACACTGTGGTAGCACGAATGAGGCGAGGCCGCGAGGTGTTGGTGGCACAGTGAGTGTGTACGTACACATAGTGTGCCGCCCTCAGGCGACATCGCACCGTGTGTCGTGAGACTCCTGAGTGACACGGCACACATTGGCACACTCACAGAACACGGCACATTTTGACGTTATTCGCCGACTCACCGCTTGATAAGACATATTTGAGAGGAGTAACTTACTGTAATATGCTTTGAAATTAGTATTATTCATATAATAAGTTGAGTATATAGTAAATATACTTAAGTTTTTTCTGCATCTCATTTATCAAAGCACAAACATAATAAATAATTCAAGCAACATCGAGTGTGCCCCAACTGTGCTGTGTGCTAGCACGTCAAAATAAAAAGAGGGAGTAACTCACCTCACCGAAGTGAGTTAATACAAGTGTGCTAGCACATGTGCTGAGTACCCAACACTAGATGTCGCCCGCGCTTGTTTGTTTGTGTTCTGAGTGTTTTCGCTGCTTTTCCCCTGTTTTCAGTATTATTTTTGACCCGGATTGCCCAAGGACTCTGTTTTCGCTTCTTGTTATATGACTCAAACTGTTTATGGACTCTGATATTGCCTCTTTGTGACTTGTGCGTGCTTAAGGATTCCGATACTGCATGGATACTGCCCTGTTTCTTGGATATTGTTTTTGTTTGTACCCGGTTTATACAGCCAAAACGAGTGTTCGTGGTCGTGGCCACGGCAGTTGAAGTCCGTAGGGAACATAATATAGAAACAACTGAATATAATCTCAGAGGCAGTGATGACGCTATTTTAATAAGAGGTAGAATAAAATTAAGACACATAAGTCGGAAACAATATTATGTTTATGTTTTGATTGAAAATATATACCTGGACGAATAGGAATCGCTGAATATTGCTGTAGTTGCCTCGTTGGTCGGCGTACGCTAGGATGTTGCGCTCATGTAATGATCATCGTTTGGTATTTGGGATGGGCTAGACATCAACAAAATATCTTTGCACCAGCTGCCATTTTAGATAATGTGCTTGTTATAGAGGTGATGAATAATAAAATATTGTAAAATGAAATCTTGTGTTTTTACTATTCACCAAACCTTTTTCATACATTAGGGAACCTGAAACATCTTTTTATCCTTGGTAATCCTATGTAAGTAACACGTTAAGAAACCGTCGTCGGCTCACTATTTTACACGACTGCCTAAAAAAGTAGTGTAAGTATTGCTTTTTTTTATAATCATAAATCATATTTCATTTATTCATGATCATGCACCATGAAATAAAAATACTATAGCATAGGGTTATCCGCAATAGGCTTCGTCAAAATGTCACAGAGAATTGCAATATGAAATGTATGCGAGTTTCTTTATTCCGCCATAACTTCTAAATTGCTGAACCGATTTCGGTGAGTGGGCTATTGTTGGAATCCTCACGTGACATAGGCTATATATTTTTGGGAAATCAGTTGTGTTTTATTTTTGTTTGAAAAAACGGTCAGTATGTAAATAAATAGTCAATATTGATAGCATATGTTTAAAGCTGCATAAGAGCATCTGACTTTAACGACTGATATCTATGTATGTCATGATAACAGGCTGGTCTCTCTATGCACAGAGGAGCTTAAGACAAATCCAAGTGGTGCCCACACCTGGGGTTGCTTAACTTGCGTAATCGTTAATAATGTTTACTAGTGGGCATAAATAGTATTATGCTATCGAGCTCCTTCAGTTTTATATACCAATAAATTATTATTTGATGCAGCAATATACTAAATAGATGGTTATTAATGACATAACCTATAAAACTTCTAAGCATAATAACTCAAAAACCTGGCCTCCTACAGTTACGATTTTTTAACCTTTAGAATCAGCAATATATATTCTATCAAACAAGGTATATTTCATTTGTAGATGCTAAATTTGGTGATTAACTAAAATGATGTATGGAAAGCTGCCATAGCTCTTTTCCTCTTGGAAGTAAGAACGCATGCGCGAATAATTGAGTGCTGCGCATGTGCTATCTGTCAGTACTGTCAAGTGTCACATCATACATATTGCCACATTGTGCGTGAAATACATTGTTCGCATATCTAAACTAATAATTATATACTACGCTCAACCGGCTGAAACGATTTTCTACACATACATACATATCGTCACGCCTTTTATCCCCGAAGGGGTAGGCAGAGGTGTATTTCTACACCCACTTTTCGCCAGATATACTTTAGTCCCACGTAATAAGGGGCGAGCCTATTGCCGTACCGGGCACATTTCCAGACTCCGTGCTGCTACCGAGAATTTCGTGACAGAAAAACCCAATAACACTGCCCGACCCAGGAATCGAACCCGGGACCTCCCGATCCCACGCGCACATTTATGTCGCGAGACCAACGAGGCGATTTTCTCTATCTTCTAAAATTATAAATGTAATAGTGTTTATAGATATTTATATTGGGCATGTATTGAAACATGGCTTTGACATTGTCATGGATACTGAGCGAGTTTTTTTTGTACCCTACAGAGCATCTGCCTCTTTACAATAATCAGGAGTGTCTTCACACAAATTGAGAATGAAAGTAGACTTGTGTTACCCCGAATTTAACGCGTGCGAAGCCGCAGGCAAAAGCTAGTATAATATATTTAGGATAATTATCTCTATTCGCCATCTCTCCGTTGAGTTGCTTGACATCTGAATTTGCTGTGTGATTTCAATATATTGGTAAGCAGTCACACACGTATATAATTAAACGTAGCAAAAAATACCTTTTGTGTATTCACACATGCATTCCTCTAGATGACATGAAATTCCACTAAACGGTAAGTTCTAAAAGACATCATGGAACCATCTTCCATCATGTCTTGCTATTGCTGCATTACTTTGACAATTATTATGGAAGCACAGATATGAGAATTAGTCAGATGGAACGCGCGGCACAGTTGCGTGCGGCCACTAAAGCAAATACAAAATTGAAAAGCGAATACAAACTCGTCTCAGTGCGCTACGAAGCATCGTACAGTTCACGCGTCACGATCACTTCAACTTTTAAATTCTCAAAATGCCGTCTTGTGTTCTTAAACACTGTAAAAGTTGTTCCTAAAAACAAAAACAGGAAAATGGAATATCTTTTCACAGGTAACTATTGATAATTTGACTGTTTCCTAATTTAATTTCGATAAAATTCGTATTTGTGCTAGAAATATGTAAGTGTTGCCAGTTTTTGTCGACGCCGTTCTGCCTGAATTAGGGAAAATGCACTTGTCAATTGATTATGTGATAATGATTGTCATGTTAATGAAAAATACATTACCGTATTATAAAAGTATATTGTAGATATATCTTCTTTCTCATAAATATAGTAATAGAATTTCAATTTCCATTAGTATATACCTTACATTATATTGTTTTGAGTTCGATCCCCAAGCGATATCCTAATATTCGTGTACACCCTGCTACTCGTCAAGCTTATACACTTTGTCCTTTACACCATTCTTATGGCGTAAAGAATAAGTATCAAAATCGTACAGCAACTGTTTAGCTTGACTTGGCGCCGTGTGTACATACATACTTATGGCGTAGGGAATAAGTATCAAAATCGTACAGCAACTGTTTAGCTTAACTTGGCGCCGTGTGTACATACATACTTATGGCGTAAGGAATAAGTATCAAAATCGTACAGCAACTGTTTAGCTTGACTTGGTGCCGTGTGTACATACATACTTATGGCGTAGGGAATAAGTATCAAAATCGTACAGCAACTGTTTAGCTTGACTTGGCGCCGTGTGTACATACATACTTATGGCGTAGGGAATAAGTATCAAAATCGTACAGCAACTATTTAGCTTGACTTGGTGCCGTGTGTACATACATACTTATGGCGTAGGGAATAAGTATCAAAATCGTACAGCAACTGTTTAGCTTGACTTGGCGCCGTGTGTACATACATACTTATGGCGTAGTGAATAAGTATCAAAATCGTACAGCAACTGTTTAGCTTGACTGGGTGCCGTGTGTACATACATACTATTTATTTCTCAACTAATCGACGCCAGCGGCTTCGCACGCACATATTTTCTTATTTCTCGTTTTGCCCGATCCCGTGGGAATTTCGAGAAATCCCGTCTTGGTGCACCCCTACGGTTCCCAAGAAACATAAATGCTAAATTTCAGCTTCATGCGCCGAGTAGTTTCGGCTGTAGCTTGTCTGTCAGTCAGTCAGTAACGCAAGGATTTTATATATACAGATTTACGAAGTAGTTAAAACTTAATTCGGTACCTACATTTAAGAAATGTATTTATAAAAGCATTAATTAAATCCATGGTAAATTCTTCAAAACCGCAAATGAATATAAGAATATTACATAACTATATGCAAAATACTGGGAGATTATTCATAATCTGGCAACTTTTCACACACATAGACGCGCGTGTCCGTACAGTGCCAGTCGCCAAAGGTCACGCACACATAGCTGTCAACGTGCCACGCTTAGTTGGACGAATGCGCTCTATCTGACTAATTCTCATATCTGTGTATGGAAGTATGATCGCTGAATGATGTTAGTGCTAATGCCTATGAGAACCTAACGTAACCTTAATTTACATATTTTATTAGCACAAACATCAACAACACGACTGTTATCAATAAATTATTTATTGGTTTAGATGTCCAAATTGTTAACCAAGTGTCAGACACACTGCTACCGTCATCTAAACAATGGGACAGGCTCTGACACAGGTGTAATTCCATCACATAAACACCTTTACTTTTACATTTACCCGTATATTCATAACCGATATTGTATTATAGTGTTAGTGGTATCTATTAGAGCTAAATTGATCGTTACGGCATCGGCATAGTGGGAATACACCCTAACTGGCACTATGGAAAACGCTATTGTAGATTATTGAAAATACATTTGAAAAACCAAAAAAAAAAACAAAAGACAAACAAACCGTAGCGTCACTCACGCTTGTTATGTTATAAAACCATCCCGTCATTTTGCGTGGTGGCAGATAGTGCTGGATATCAGCGGACGTTGTCACGGACAGTTCACGGGAAAGTGTGCGTATGCAACACCGCGACTAGTTTAAAAAAAAATTCAAATTCTAATATGTTTATTTGCAATGGTATTTTTTTAAGAAACTAATACAGGTTTATCTGTTTATGGACGGGTACTGGCTCTAAGTTCGGTGCGAGAAGACTTGACTTTCCTTTTAATGATCATCGTTTAAAACGGTGTTTATTATATTTGCAGATATTCAGTTCTTCAGTTGAACCTGTGTCTTATCTGACTTTAAAAGTGGTTATTTTAGCTTCCTTTTCTAATAGTCTTGAGTACATACTATTCTCATCTTAGGTCATAAGTGTCCTGTTAAAGTCAGCACACTGAAGCCTTTCCTGAAGCCTTTCTCTAGTGTCGAGAACATAAAAAGTATTAAGGAGACAATATCTGGGTAAGGCAAGTTGACCGAACCTCCGCCAGTTGCGAAATAATCATGGTATAATCTTACTGACGACCTCCATGGTCCAGTGGATAGCGTAAACGTCTGCTAATCGGGTCCCGGGTTCGATTTCGGGGTCGGGCAAAAGTGATAAAGTATTTCCGAATTCTCAGTAGCTGCACAGAGTCTGGTAATGTTGACGGCAGCCCGTTGACGGCAACAGGCTCGCCCTCTATAACGAGGGACCAAACATCATAATATGGTGAAATGTGACTGCAATGTTACACCTTTGCCTACTCCTTCGGGGATACAAGCGCGTGTCTATAAAAAAATCATGATGTTTCGAGATCGATCCCTCGGTAGTCTTACGCACTTTTGGCGTAGTGGTTTAAGAGGCCGCCTCGCCGCTTGACACTGCGCCGAGGGTCGTGGGTTCGATTCCCACACGAGACAACACTTTGTGTGATTCATAAATTGTTGTTTCGAGTCTGGGTGTTCATTGTGTCCGTTGGTTGTATGTTTGTAAAGTCCCCCTCGACCCAGGATTTATTCCTAGTGCGGGAGTTGTCTTTTAAAATAAAATAATATAAGTCTGATCACAACTAATAACAATCAGATTATTGTATTCTGACAAGGAAAATAAGACCTGGTTCTGAATTTAAGACTTCAGATAAATTCTGACAAAGAAAATAAATTCATAGTATGGCTCTATTATTATCTGAATTTAAGAATTCAGATTTTATCATGGTAATCATTTAAGGTAACTAGTCAGTAATTTTACATGTTATTTGCATACAGTAACTAGTTTCGACCTCAGTTTAGACTTGAAACTGAACGTAACTAGCTTATTAAAAAATAAATACTAAGTAGACATTTTTCCATCACGTGGCAACCCTACCGTCGTAGAGTAGAGACACTTGACAATGTCGACGAACCGCAGTGGACGAACGTAGTCAGCAGTCCCCGAGCTGACTACAGGCCACTCCACTCACATATAATGTCTTAACGACGCTCTAAATCTACATAATCGACAAACCTGCCACTACAAACTTACTATATCTACTACCCAAACAAAAAAATTAAGGTACAACTTACTAATCCTCTTGGAAACTTTTTATCTAAACATTTTTACAAATGACTGTAAGTTTCGAATGTTACGTGAAATGTTTAAGATTTGTACTAAGATAAACATAGACGGATCTTTTCCCAATATTCGAAAATGTTTCAATAATATTGGCATTACAGAGTGTTAAATTTGGTGGTCCAGTGGATAGCGTATGACTGCTGATCGGAGGTCCTGGGTTCGATTCGGTGCCCGGATCGGGCAAGAGTGTTACTAGGTTTTGCCGAATTCCCAGGAGCAGCACGGAGTCTGGTGATTTGCCCGGTAACGGCAATAGGCTTGCCCCTTATTATGTGGGACCTAAAAATTCATGGCGAAATGTGGGTGTAATATTACGCCTCTGCCTAATACGAGGATACAGGTGTGAGCCTATAAAACAAAAATTTAAAAAAAATTTGGTGGGTCGGATGCTGAAGCATAGGAAATCTATGTTAAGTAACAGTATTGGTAACTCTTTACTTCAGTTTTGCCTACTATATATTCTTTCATCACACGTAGGTAGCAAATAAGCCAAAATAATTTGAAAGTCTACTTTTCCAGTCATTTGAACAACTGCTGACTCGTTTGCCATCTTTAGCACTATAAAAGTATTTATTAATTCTTTGATATTTTTCATTCTCTAAGACAAAATTCACTGTACTTAAATACATCTCAGTCTCTTTTATAAATAATCGGGTTACATTTCATGATTTCGTCCCTTTATTAACATAATGACCTGTCCAAACGTTGGCCATTGACATCTTCAAATTGAGCCGAAGTTATCCGAGAGAAAGAAAATTACGTTCATTGTCAGATAGTTTAATTTATCTGCGATGTAACAAAGGCATCACTGTGACAGTAAATAAAGTATTCCGCGCTGCATCAAAATAATAAATGATAGTCATTAATCTGAAAAGCTTTTCGTTTTCAGTAGCTGATATCTATTAATAAATGCGAGTGCGTAGGTATAGTCCAAAAGCGCTTCCCGAAGATCGACGCGGCAAGAAATCATACAAATTATATTAAAAGGAATGCCGAGGACCGGTCCAATGTCAATATTTTCATGAATTTAGTTTTTTACTTTGCCTATGTGAATAAAAAAATATAGACTTAGACGGAAGTTGCGGTTAAGCTTTTAAAAGTGAAAAAGTAAATTACTATTAGGTGAAAGCGAAGAGATTCTTATTGGAATTTTGCTCTACCGGCTGATATTGGATCTGAGATCGAACGCTTGATCTAAGTAGATTTTTCTTAGAATATGCTATCGCCATCAGCGTACGGGAATTTTTGAACAGTGTGTGGTACGGCGGTGAAAGGTGGATAGGCCGATGAGGGCCAGTGCCGTAGCCTCCTCGCTCGCCGGATTTAACCCCTCTAGACTTTTTTGTGGGGTCGTGTAAAGGACCTCGTGTACGGCCAAACCGGACATGATATTAGAAGTGTGGAAGAACTAAAAAGGCGCATCTAACGCGCATTTAGGAAAGTTAAACGTGAAACGGACACATTAAATAAAGTAAAAAGACATGTACGTAAACGTGCCTTCATTTGTGTGCAACGCGGAGGTGGACTTGTGCAACAGTTTTGTAGATAAGTAGGCAGCGAGTGTGTAAATAACTGTAAATACGGTGCAATTGTTGTAAATAAGATTATTAACTTTTAAACACGCCAAGTTACTGTAATTTATCGTTATTTGATATTAATCTAAGTAAGTACCTATTTTAAAATAATAAGAATAAAATTGCGATTCTTACACTAACTTGACAGTTCAAAGCCTGTTTTAAGTGTGATGGGAAGTTTATCGTCTTATTTAAGTACGTCAGTTTTTTGGAAGAATGCGGTAGCTGGTGAGTAATTGCACTTTTGAAACACTTGCTTGCTTGCGTATTATTGCGTACCTAGTAGATTAGATAGTGACGAACTAGTCAGCTGATTTCAGTTTTCATTCACAGAACAGATAGAAAGTGATAGAAGATGTTTTCATTGACAAATTTGTGAACCACGTTATGCAGAGTAAGGTCAATGTTTATTTAACTACATTATTTTCTCAAATAGAATTAACTGTCCCGGGGTACCAAAGTTCTTCACTATTGTAATCTTTAAACACAATACTACCTCCCATTAAAGCCGTGGCAGATATTCTTATAGCACCTTATATAAGACAACTTAGAACATCGATAACAGATAGCATTTTAATCAAACTTAGACGATTTAATAACTTGATATGCCAAATCTCTTAACTCTAGACGATCTAAAATGTTTCGTTTTATTTTAGCAGAGAAAGAGCTTAAAGCCAGATCTCACTGAAATGCGAACATGTATAATTTTGATATACAGAGAGCATTTATGTACAGCTAAGCTCAGTTTATCCTTGTAGTGGCTGTTCATTTCACTCGACCTGTACTTTTATCGACGTATTCTCTCGCTCCGATATATTGCAGGTAAGCTAGTTAATCATACCAAGGATTAGCGTCGTCCGGACAATACGTCAGCACTATCTCACGAAAAAAGATACCGTACTTCAGACAAAAATGTTTGACTTAAACAGGCAATGAAAATGTGGTAGTTAGGAGACTTTATATCCAACTACAATGGTCACGATAGAGTAAAAATCCTTACAGTATCTTCCCTTAAATTATTTGGAGTATCTTAGCAGTCGGAGTATCACAGCAATCGTAACATCACTAAAGTCTACTGAATTCAATAGACTTTTACTCTATTGCGGTCGAAGCACTTTTAGAGAACTCTGAGTGTGCAAACCTCTCTTATGATCAGGGACCGAAATACGACTCAATTTACGATAACGTTATTTTAACGTTACCATTCACACACACGTTTATACCGTTATTGCATTACCGTAACCGATATCGGTAATAAAGTAAATAAACGATAATGGTATTTGTACGAAAGCTTATGTCATACGTCGCGCGTCATGCATTACGAATATCGGTATCAAGGGACACTAGACACATTTATTTCCAATTCAGTATTAATATTTTAATCAATGTCAATATTTTTATCCTTTAAAAATTCGTCCAAAGTATAATATGCCTTTCTAGTGAGTAAATTGGAAATTTCTTTTTTAAAGAGTTTAGTGTTTTCTATGTCTAATATATGTTTTGGCAGTTTATTATACAGTCTCGAGGCCATACAGAATACATTTTTGTCATATAATAATTATAATAACATATCATTCATTTCGGAAAAGTTTCCATAATCATGAAATAAAAATTACACTCTCATTAAAAAATATTAAAAATTAAAATTAGCAATCAGAAATCCAATTCTCCCCAATAAACCTAACATCGCTGCAACATTTTAGTTAAATTAGACGATAATGATATTAAATTTTATTAGTATAACCCAAAAAAAAAAAAAACTAATCTCATGTCGCTCAAAATACAGTTTCGATGTCATTTGTAAAATACGAGATTTAGAGTTCTGCCTAATTTAAGTACCTTTCCTCAGCACCGGGACCGCTGCAATGTCTACGGGACCAGTGCATAAGGAATGGACAGTCCGGTTTACCTGCTATATTTAGTAGAATGCTATTGGGGCTTCTACGCATTCTGCTCATCAGGGATGCAGTCCTTTTACGTAAGATCGCTTCGAAACTATCTATGTTTGCCGCCGAAAACATGCCTGATGCGCTACAAAACCGCGGAAGCCCCAATAATACCCGGAAGGCATTATTATATTGCACGCGAAGAGCTTTATAGGTTCTCTGCGTATATTTGATCCACAGGCTGCAGGTATAAAAAGTCTGGCAGTATGCCTTGAACAGTGTCATTTTTACTTCTTTTGTACACTTTGCAAACCTGCGGACCAGCATATTGCATCGAACCGACAACGCCCTTCGTTCCCTCTCTATATCATCATCATCACTTAGTTTCTCATTTAAGACGTGCCCAAGGTATTTAAACTGTGCCACGGTTTTCAGTGCCACTCCATAAATGTATACCGGTGGGACCGCCTCAGGTTTTCTGGAGCGTGTCTGAAAAATCATAGCCTCACTTTTCCCAACATTGTATAGTAGACCATGAGCAGTGGCATATTGTTTACACACTCTAAGCAACCATCTAAGTGCATCAACAGAGGGGCTCAGTAAAGCCATGTCATCAGCATAGCTGATACTATTGATAATCTTACCATCAATAGAGCATCCGATACCAGTACTACTGAGCTCCTCGATCAGCTGATCGATGTATAGACTGAAGAGCGCTGGGGAAGTCACTCCCCCTTGCCTCACACCACACTTCAGCCCATACTCATCAGACAATGCACCCGAACATCTAACCTGATTAATTTGGTGGCCATACCAGTACTGGAGGAGGCTGATAAGCTCATGAGGTATGGCTTTCTCGCACATTTTTAACCATAGGATGTCATAATTAACCAGGTCGAAAGCCTTAGAGAGGTCCAAAAAAGCAGCATACACAGGCGTGTTTCTATCTGTATAGTACCTAACAGTGTGTTTGAGTGCCAAAATAGCAGTTTCGGTCGATAACCCAGCTCTATATATTTTATCTCTGTTGGATATTGGACATATTTTTTGGACATATAATGCTGTCTTATGTTGAGGTATACATATTTTATGATTATTACGTGTACTATTATATGTATCAAAGTTGTGCTTATTCGATTTAACAAAAGTAATAGCTTCATAAATATACAGACTGGGAAATGTTAATATTTTAAACTTAATGAAGTGAGGCTTACACGTATCAGTTTGTTGTAATCTGCATACTGACCTTAGACATCTTTTCTGAGCTATGAAAACCCGTTCTCTTTCAGTTAAATTACCTCAGAACAGGATACCATCTCTTAATGTAGATGTTACATAAGCATGAAATGCAGTCAGTACAGTTTCCTGGTTTACTATTTTCGACATCATATATAAAGCAGACGAGAAACTATTTAATTTATTACAAATGTTATCTATATGTGATTTCCATGTCAAGTTAGAGTCAATATGTATTCCTAGAAAATTTGTGTCATTAATATTTGTAATTTTTTTGTCAAGGTATTTAATGTCAAATGTAATTGATTTATTAGTATTACTGCGAAATGTCATAATGTTAGTCTTATCAAGATTAATTACTAAATTATTAGATGTCAGCCAGTTTATAATTTTAATGATCTCATAAATAATCTTATTGTTGATATCAGTTTCAATGTTATTATTTACCCTACTCCCAGAAAAAATCACTGTGCTGTCATCAGCGTACTTGATCATAGGGTGTTCTACTACTGAAGGAAAATCGTTAATAAATATAATAAAAAGCAAGGGACCTAAAACACTACCTTGAGGTACGCCACAGTGCACGTGTCCTATATCTGACATATATTTTATCTCTGTTTTGGATATTGGACATATTTTTTTAATCTGTGTTACTTGTTTCCTGTCTGATAGATATGAGCATAACAGACCCAGAACATTGCCTCTGACTCCATACGTTTCCAGTATTTTTCTTAATATTCGATGATCCACATAGTCGAAAGCTTAAGTCAGATCCATGTATAACGCACACACTATTTTTTGTTATCTAAGTTATTTATAACCTAATGAAGAAAACGATATAAAGCAGTATTGATGTTTTTGTTTCTTCTGAATCCTACTTGTGCTTCGGTTAATATGTTGTTATGCTCTAAATAATTATATAAACCTTTATGTATATATCTTTCAAATATTTTGGAAAATATTGAAAGTATAGGTCTATCATTACTCATTTTTCCTTGTCTTGTTTTTTGGATATCAGAATGATCAAACGAATTTTTAGTCTGTCTGGATAAACCCCGTGATCTATGCATAGATTAAGAATATGACTCAACACTGGTGCTATTTCCATGCAGACGTTCTTTATTACTTTTGTACAAATTCCATCATAACCAGTGCTTGTAGTGTTCTTCAGTGACACAATAATTTCAAATATATCTTGTGGGGTAGATGGATTTCAAAACATTGAATTAGATTTATGCCACGATATACTATTTTTATATTCATTAATTGATCCTTCATTGCTAACTTGCTCTATAAAAAATGTGTTAAATGCCTTTGCTATTTCTTTTGGGTCGCTTCTTACTTTATCTTTGTACCTAATATAGGTTATTTCGTCTTTGTATTTAATCGTTTTGCAATCATTTATAACTATCCATTTAGCTTTTGACTTATTTGAAGCTGTTTGAATCATATAATTATTTTGCGCCCTTTTCGTGAGTTTTATTATATTTTTGAGTCTACGTCTATACGTCTTAAATGTATTTTTATTTTGTATATTTGGATGCTTTCTATATTCTAAAAGTAGTTTTCTTTGCCTTCTTGAGCATATTTGAATACCCTTAGTTATCCACTTCTGTGTTACATAATTATTTATTATTTTTTATTTTTATTTCAGGGAAACATCATAATTTATAAAATAAATCAAAATAAGTCATAAATTTCTCAAACGCCTTATTGGGGTCTTGTGTTTCGTAAACATCACTGAAGCTTAGACTATGTAAGGAGCTCCTAAATTTTTTTAAGTTGTCTATGCTAATGTCCCGTCGGGTGAAAAACCAATAAGATAAGGTGGAAAATTCCTTTACCGTACAATTTAATATTTGTGCTGTATGATTGGATATCGCTAGTTCCACAACCTCAGTACTGCATCCTCGCATATTATGTATGAAATTATCAATATCGATTAGTGGTACGTGCCACTAATCATACGAGTTGATTCGTTGATAGCTAATTTGAGGTTGTAGGACCTTACAATATCTTCAAACTGTATATTAATTTTATTTCTCTTAAGTCTGTCCATATTAAAATCGCCGCAGATTATAAGTTTTTGCTTTCTCAAACAGAAATTCGTTAACATTTCATTAAGCTTGTCAAAGAATACATTAAGAGCATCAGTATTCATATTTGGTGGTCTGTATATACATAAGACTATGTTATTATGATCTGGTAAACTAATTCCACAACACTCCATTAGATTTGTTATACAATATAATTTAGTATTTTTAATAACTTCAACCTTTAAATTACAATGTACAAGAATACATGTGCCGCCCCTTCTGTTGTTTCTACAGGAATAGGAATTTAATATTTAATTTGGTATCTGTAACAGATTTGTATCACTCTCTAACATATTATGTTCAGTAATGCAAAGCACGTCAATACCTTCATTTGATAACTTTGAGAAATATGTTGATATTAATTCGGATTTACCTATGAGACCATTTACATTCTGATGCAATATGGTTCAATTGGTTACGGACGAAAGAGACGTGAGCTTGTATTACACTGAGGTATTGTCTCACTGTCTAGTGACGTTTTTGTGAAATAATATCTTATAGTACCTTTAATATTAGGCAAATAATTTACAATTGAAGGCTTTAACCCAATTTCATTTGTGACGTTTTTGTTGTCTTGGCTTACATCAGTTTTTGTGCCTTTTTCTAGTAATACAGATTGTGACTGGTATTTTATTTGATATGTCTTAAATTTATGCCTATAGTCTATGGAAAAAATTTCACGCAGCATATTGCGTACAACCTAGCAACAAAGTCTCAAAAGCCAATTATCTTTAAATATATCCTTAGTCAGTTAGCAGGCAGAGCCAAATCAACCTGTAATATCAAAGAATTTGATACATTTGAACAATTTACCGAATTTCTTAAGCAACAGTTCGGAGAAAAGAAACATTACACACATCTTTTAACCGAATTACAAGATAGTAAACAAGGTCCCTCCAAATCCGTTAACCAGTTCGCGCTAAGAGTCGAAACGTGCCTTTCTAAATTATTGACTGAAATAATTATTTCTATTCCCACAAAAAAGAAATCAGAATTATCAGGCCGCGTAGAAGCCATGAAGGACCTCGCCGTGCATATGCCTTTGTAGTGGGACTACAACCGCGCCTTTCCCAGTTCGCAAGATGTCGCGACACCGACTCGCTCAATGCTGTCAACTTCGCAGTTACTGAAGAGAAAATTCTATCCAGCATTACAAGAAAGTCTCATCCGCCCTATTTTAACAATGCGGACAAACAAAAATTCCAACCTCGCCGCGAATATCAACCAAATCGATTTTTAACATCACAAAACTCCCGTCCAGATTAGACCAGGAAGGTCAACACTAGTGATCTAGTGTGTCGCTATTGTAAAAATATAGGCCATACTATAGAATATTGTCGTAAACGGCAATACAACAACAATAGGAA
Organism: Euclidia mi; assembly: GCA_944739405.2. NCBI lineage: Eukaryota > Metazoa > Arthropoda > Insecta > Lepidoptera > Erebidae > Euclidia > Euclidia mi. Next base: position 28,166,890 of record OX123202.2, read on the forward strand.
CCGACTCATCGACCAAACCGATCAAGGGCGGCCAAATAATACACAAACAAACCCAACACCCGGTACATCTTGCGCCGTTTTCAGTATCAATGCAGCAGATGATCGCGTGTCCGACGAAGACGATTTAAACGAGTAAAATTTCCCGGCTGGTATCGCCCGGGAAATTACCTTACTAAACCAGAAGCCGATACTAAACCAAATATCTGGATAACCAGCCCCAACCTCATAGCGTGCTATCACTTAATCAACACACGAAATCCTCTGCATCATATCCTAAATCCACTGATTCTTATCCTAAATCCAATCGTAACGCACACCCTAACCGCAACTCAATTTCTCGAACACAGGGTTTACTAAACACAAATACTAAATCTGCTACATCTTATTCTAAATCATATACACAAACCTTAAATAAAACGCTGTATCTTGCAATTTCGTCGACAGCCCAGACTGTCTTAAATCAGGTAAAAACAAGTGTCTTCACTCACCAAACCAGAAAACAGAAAATCACAATGTTAAAATCTATAAACTTAATAATAATAAAAAAAAACGATACTTACCATATGTCAAAATCCAAACCTCAGTCGCTTTTCGTCCTCTATCCTTCCTAGTAGACACTGGCTCCTATATTTGCCTGCTGAAATTAAGTTTCATGTCCAAAATACTAACCCTAAGCGAAAATATTATCACGTTGAAAGGCATCGACGCCGGTGATGACGTAACGCCCACACTTGGCAGTTTCCATATGCAAATATTTAAAAAATTCAACAAACCCTAGGTTCATGAATTTCATGTCGTCGAAGACATTAGCTTGAGTCATTACGGGATCATAGGTAATGACCTCTTTAAGGGTCTCGGATGCGAAATCGATTATAGCCAAAGCGTATTACACATTGGCGACGACGTTATTGATTTAATTTCCTCTGTATCTTTATATACTATCCTTCCTAGAACAGAAATTGACATAGAATGCAGTGTTAAAAATCCAGATATTAAAGAAGGGGTCGTCATTGATCAACATATCTCTGAATCATTATTGATTGCTAATTCCATAGTTAAGGTAAAAGAAAACGGGCGTATAAACATCACAGTGGTCAACACGTCTGAAAATCCTATTACAGTTCACTCTAACCTCAACCTTGACCTAGGACCATTCGAAATTCAATCACATACACATTCTGACACAAAACTAACTCAAAAAACATCGACAAGAACACGAAAAGTCCTCGAATCACTCAGGACATCCCATATTAACAGTGAAGAGAAAACAAATTTGTTGTAACTATTCAGACATTTTCTATCTCCCGAACGACCCATTTATTTATACCACAGCTATTGAACACAGAATCGTAACTAATACAGACGTGCCGATACAAACAAAATCCTATAGATTCCCGGAATGCCATTAAAAGGAAGTAGAAACCCAAATAGACAAAATGCTTAAACAAACATAATCACACCTTCTAACTCACCCTGGGTGGTACCCAAGAAACTAGACCCCTCTGGGCATCGTAAATGGAGAGTCGTGATCGATTACCGGAAATTAAACGACATCACTATTGGCGAGACATATCTAATTCCACAAATCACGGAAATTTTAGACCAGCTAGAGAAGAGCCAGTATTTCACAACATTAGATCTAGCTTCTGGATTTCATTAGATACGCATGTCTCCAGAAGATGCACCTAAAACTGTACCTCATACTTTTTCTGTACCCCAGGGGCATTTTCAATTCACAAGAATGCCATTTGGACTCAAAAGTGCACCTTCCACATTCCAAAAATTAATGAACACGGATGATATTGTCGGCTATGCACCAGATTCATATAGTCACGTACAAAACTTAGCTTCTATTTTCGAAAGACTTAAGAACTTTAACCTAAAACTCCAACCAGACAAATGTGCGTTCATGTGCTAGGAAATTGCGTATCTGGGTCAACTGATAAGCGATAACGGCGTAAAACCAAACCCTGAGAAAATCAAAGCAGTTACCGAATTCCCAGTACCAAAATCTTCTAAAGATATAAAGAGTTTTCTTGGCCTCGTTTCATATTATAGACGGTTCATTCCGGACTTCTCCAAAGTAGCTAAACCATTATCATCTCTTCTCAAAAGGATGTACCTTTTTACTGGAAAAATGAACAACAGCTCGCATTCGAAACGCTACAAACTAAGCTTACTACGTCACCTGTTCGAGCTTATCCCGATTTCATCCCTATGGGCATCAATTCACGATAGTCACAGACCACAAACCTTTACACTGGCTATTTAACTGTAAATACCCCGGATCGAGACTAGTCCGTTGGCGTCTCAAACTAGAAGAGTTCGACTATAGTATAGTTCGTAAAAAAGGCAAAATTGACACTAACGCCGATGCATTATCTCGATTCCCAGTTTACCCGATACTCACCAGCAGCCTCTGAATCTGAACTACTGAACGAAAATGACGAAGGATTCAACCCACGGAATGACCCTCTACTAGAATTACCATCTCATATTCCATGTTCCTTTGACACAGCTGATGTTCCCAATTCCACTGAAAACGCTAACCCCGATACCACACAAAATCCTATTCCTGCACAAAGTCAAGAACCCACAATTCCCGAGTCCGAGCCCTATAGACTGGGGAGCCTTCAATACTAGTCCCAGAAGCGCCGATCTCGACCTTAATTTCGAACTATTACAAATTCCTTCTCCTGCCGAAAATAGCGTAGAACAAGCCCCACGATTAAATAACGATGACTACACTAAATTCTTAAGACAAATTTCGAACAAAGAATTTACATGGGACACTATTCTGAAAGAACATAACGAGAACCTGCTTAAATCACCACATACCGTTCTAATAATTCCTACGTCCATAGATCTCGATGAATCTAACCCTTATATCCAAGAAATCCTACTAAGTTCTGATAACAAAGACGAAATACTCAACGCTGAAAAGGAACTGCACTCCTTCATGAAAATAATACACAGCTCTAAGACTATCTATTTAATTTTCACCAAGGTACACCACTTCGATGAATCTACTGACCCATCTATATACACAACCCTGAAACAAATAAGAAATGAATTATTAAATTACGAAAACCTTGAGGATATTGCCATTTCCGATTTTAGAAACCCTTTTGATCAACATTCCTACACAAAAATATACAATATACTCACCTAAATATTCCATAATACAAAGATGTGTGTCAACATATACCTAAATAAAATCATTTATCCTACCTTGGGCGAAAGACCGAAAATCTTGCGTGAAAATTACGATCTTGCAATTTCAGACCATTTAGGCTCAACACGTATGTATAAGCGTATACACGAACAATTTTACTGGAAAGGTATGAAAAGCGATATCGAAGACTACGTCAGAAAATGCAAGCTTTGTCAAGAAAACAAAGCATTAAGGAAATTAAATAGAGCTCCCATGGAAATTACAACCACATCCACAGCACCGTTTCAACGCGTAGCCTTAGATATTATCGGACCTCTGCCCTAGTCCGGACCCGCAAAACTTAAATACGTACTCACGTTGCAAGACGATCTTACTAAATACTCATTAGCTTACCCTATACGTAGCACAAAGGCTGAGGAAACTAGCGATTGCCTCATCCATTTTATCTCGCTATTCGGTATTCCTAAAACAATCTTGAGCGACCAAGGCACTAACTTCACTTCGGATCTTTTCAAAACTACTTGCTAATTCCTAAAGATAAAGCAACTCTGGTCCTCACCTTATCACCCACAAACTCAGGGAGCTTTAAAGCGCAGCCACTCGACCCTGAAGGAATATTTAAAATCCTTCATTAACGAGAATAAAAATAATTGGCCTACTTACGTCTACACAGCCATGTTAACCTACAACACAACCGTACACACTACTACACAGTTCTCTCCCTACGAATTGATATTCAGCCATAAACCATACATACCCAACTCTGTGTACGACAATAACTTAGGTACAACATACTCCGATTATATTAGAAAACTACAACAAATTTAAGTACACTAGAGCAAAAGCCTTAGAGAATATCTTAAAATCTAAACAATCTTCTAAATCTTATTACGACACACGGGCTAAACGCCCGCCATCTTACAAATTAGGAGATTATGTATACCTTAAAAACCACCTGAGATTGAGACAAGCTCTGTCACCCTTATGGAAAGGGCCATATAAAATAATAAAACTTCACAATAATCACACAGCTACCCTTCTTATTAATAGACGTCATGTGACTCACCACTTTGATCAGCTGAAACCTGCAGACACGACACACCCTTCGTAACCTGTAAAGAGCTTAATTTCTAAATTTTTGTTTAATTAACTATTTCTTACCTTACCTTATTTCAGCGTCTCGATTGCTGCACAACCAGGCATTGTACAACCGTTCAACTCCAGTACTACTTTAACGGACTTGGAAAACTGAAAATAATTAAGGGTCAATTAAGCGTAATAAGCCATATCGATATATCCTACATTAACCCACATCTTGTTAATTTAAATGAAATTATTGGCTCTGTAAGATTTATTTGCCAGCAATCCAATTTTAATCAATGTCTATTTGCTCTGTCTCCCTTGACAGTCAGATATAAAGATATAATCCGAGATTATGAATCCATGTCTCACTTACTCTCACAACGCAGCCGACGAGCCGCGTGGTTTGGTGGAGTAGGCACAGCATACAAACATATCTTTGGCACTCTGGATGAAGATGATGCTTTGAAATACAAAACAACCAAAAGAATCTGGCTCAACTCATGAAAGATACTATCTTACTGCCACACTCAGAAAGGTTCATTAAATTAGTCCTAATGAGTAATTAACTAATTATCATTAAATCCGTTAATTAACAATACATCCCAGAGACAAAATTTAAGGGTTCATTACTTAATGGCAACTTTAAGTATCCGTAGGGCGGAGTAACGTCAAATCGTTCTATCGAATGCACATCGATAAACGATAAACGGTTAGTGTAGCCACACTTGAAAAACTGTTATTAGTAAATAGCAAAAAACTTTATTTAAACACACTTAAAACATATAGATAAATGACATAAATTAAAATAAGTTCTTTTACCGATCGTTTTTAGTGAAAGACAAAGCAAACCATCTAATTTCATATAAATAAAATAAAGCATACGGACCCTTTTTTTTCTGGTATCACTTACTGCTAACTGTTAATGTTGTCAGGTTTATTATTTTAAGGTTATGTATATAATTTGCTTGGTTTGTGTTGTTGTGTTTCACTCGACAAGAAGTTTTCCTCGTTGTAAAGTCTAATTACAGCTTTATCATAATATATATCATGTTAAGTATCGTTACAAGTACATTCAGTGAATCTTTTAAATTAGCAATTAATCGACACAAACTTCCGTTCATGTATCTGTATCTATTTAGGAGTCTCTACAAACAAAAACACCACGTAAAAGAGTAGCCAATTTCACCGCCGATGAAAAAGCTTTATTGGCACAATTAATTAAAAAAGACCAATAGTGGAATCCCACTTCTCTATAACTTCTGGCATGGTCCACAAAGTCAATAAAGTCTAAAAGATCAGATATATTTACTATTAATAAAAATCTTTTAATTCTTGAATGTGAATTTTTTACAGTATGTACTAAAAATAAAAATATAACCTCAAAAGTAAATGTCAAAATGGATCATTAAAAAGTTAAGTAAAGGTTTTGCTGTACTTAACTTTAATTGTCATTAAGGGACGGTAACGAACCGTTAACTGTCTCTGAGAGCGAACTTTTTAAATCTTTACTAAGGAACGACTTACGTAACCATTAAACGTCTCTGAGTGTGGCAGTTAGTCACTAATTCCACGTTAGAGTCGTTTAAGAAAACTATAAATAAACTTAGTATTAACGAACAAAACTTGCATACTGCATTAAATTATTTTATTCGCATAACAAATCACATGACAAATGTTTCAAATACTTTGATTATAGAAACAATCATGCCGTCAAATCAGTCTGCCGTGAACATGAATTCTGTAAGGAATTCGAAACGTCGGCTAGTAATAAATTAAAAATATAGTTTCTAGATCTTTAGTTTCAAATGTAATAACTTAGTGAAACCAATACAACGCGATAAAATCCGTAAACTGTAGTTTAATTTCAATATGTAACATTCGCGTAAACCCAAGAAAATACATTGCTCTTTAACTACTACCTAAATCTGTCGCGAAGTGACTAGACAAGCAATGTAATCATGACCGAACGATACTTTATTAAGGGAATGCATCGCGTAGTACGGCCGCTGCGTCTAGCAACGAATTAGTGTACAGTTCTTTTGCATAGCACAACGATAGTGACCGATGTTTTTGTGTAAGTTGAACGTTGCTTGGTAAATACACGCTATGTTCGATAGGATAAGGTTTATATTTGATTTTTTTTAAGTTTTGATTTAGAAATGCGAGTGTGTGCGCGAAAGCGTTTTCACATTGCTTTTACAGATCTGCATGTCTAATAGTAGCCGCGTGGTAGGGGCAAACTGGCGAGACAGGTTTCCGATACATTTTCGTCCACAGGGCATATCTCCTATTAATTACGATATCTATGGTTATTACATACCCCAAAGAAGTGCATAGTGTATACCAAAAGTACGAAACTCATACCGTCGGACAATGGCATTAACATAAGCATTTTCGTTCCTAGGCTAGATTTTAGTATAACCAATGACTCATGCTGTAAACTAGACCCTAATTCAGGCCATGTGACAAAAGACAAAAATCGTATCCCGTATTTCACTGCAAAGTAGAGAAAGCGAGAAGCTATTAACTTAGATAACATTATGGGGGCTGGGCCCTTCTGTATCTATGTCAAATGATCTGGAGCATCGTGACCTGAGTATAAGATTTACAGCAAAAGAAGTTAATCGTGTTATTAGCACAATGTCTAGAGGGAAATCCCCAGGTCACGATGGTTTAAGCATTGAGCATCTTAAATATGCTGGATCACACCTACCTAGAGTGTTGGCATTACTATTTAATCTGTGTGTGAGTCACTCTTATGTGCCAAATGAGATGACTAAAACGATTGTTGTTCCCATAGTTAAGAACAAGACTGGTGACGTGGCAGATCAAAAGAATTACAGACCCATTTCCTTAGCTACGGTGATCGCCAAGGTTCTCGATAGTCTATTTCAAACACAGCTTAATAGATACATCCAACTGCACGACAATCAATTTGGCTTTCGACACGGTTTATCTACTGAGAGTGCAGTACTGTCTTTGAAGTGGACTGTCGGGTACTACGTTGAACGCAAGACACCTGTATACGCGTGCTTCCTGGACCTCTCCAGGGCGTTCGATCTGGTCTCCTACGATATTCTATGGAGTAAGTGCTACAAAGAGAGAGTGCCACATGAGCTCATAAAAACTCTTAAATATTGGTATGGGGACCAGATCAACCAGGTACGCTGGGCAGGGGCTTTGTCGGAACCTTATCAATTGCAGTGTGGTGTGAGACAGGGAGGGATAAGCTCACCCACTCTTTTCAACCTTTATGTTAATGAACTGATCGAGACGCTCAGCAGAGAGAGAGAGTCGGATGTCACATAGACGGTGTATGTGTTAACAACATCAGTTACGCGGACGATATGGCTCTGCTGAGCGCCTCGGTCTGTGGTCTGAGGCGACTGGTAGCTATCTGTGAGGATTATGCTAGTCGTCATGGCTTAATCTATAACACAAACAAAAGTGAAATCATGGTCTTTGGGGCCAGTGGTCTATGTCTTAATACTGTGCCGCCCGTCAAACTGTGTAACACGCAGTTATCTAGGGTGCACAGATTTAAATACCTCGGACACGTTTTGACTACTGACCTCAAGGACAATGAAGAAATTGAACGAGAGCGAAGGGCGCTGTCGGTTAGAGCAAATATGTTGGCTCGCAGGTTTGCTCGTTGTTCTGCACAGGTAAAAATTACCTTGTTTCGGGCATATTGCACTTCTTTTTACACGTGCAGCCTGTGGGCAAACTATGCTCAAAAATCGTACAGTGCCCTTCGTGTGCAATATAATAATGCGTTCCGGGTGTTGTTGGGACTGCCCCGATACTGTAGCGCATCAGGGATGTTCGCCGACGCAAGCGTGGACTGCTTCTACGCCACAATGCGGAAGAGATGTGCGTCCCTGGTGCGCCGGGTGCGGGCCAGTCCTAATAAATTACTTATTTGTATAGCGAGTAGGCTCGACTGTGTGTATATGAGACGCTGCTCCAGGCTTTCCACTTCTGTGGTGAACCTGTAGCGTCTCATATACACACAGATTTCTTGATTTATTTTATTATTTATTTATTATTATAAACTAACATAGTATTAAGGTAAATTGTTACTAACACATGAGCCAATGTAGCTTGAGAAAATAAATGATTTATTATTATTATTATTATCCATAAAGAACCAGCACTAGTGAAATATGGAAAACATTTCTTTGCAATTAATACTTTTGCAACTCTAGTAATTATGATAATCATAGTTCTCATAATTGTGAAAATATTATAGTATTAAAGAAAAATTGAAAAGTACTAATTGGCGTTCCCATTTAAAAGTTCTTGACTTAGAAATAAAACTTTCAACCTAGACGTAAGTGCTCTGTACCCCACATATGATTTACAAATAAAAGAGTTTTGAAATGTCTACCAGTGGCACTGTTCATGTACGTCATATACCTTGAAACGTATTGATGAAGCGTTATAGCGAAATTGAATAAAGATGAGACATTTTATTTACCAGAAGAAAATAGACACTAATACAAATTAGTTAAATAAAGTTGGCAAAATAGAGGCCTACCCGGCTGACCTGTCAATTTAAGTAAGATGCGTCGACATTTGGTTTATCCCCGTCATATCCGATTTAAGCCCAACTTATACAGACTCAACAAAAACGTGACCTGAATATTGACTTTTTCATTGTTACTATACGTTTGGGATAAATATACTATTTTTTTTGTGAAAGAATTTCTTTAGTAATCAAGAATGTCCATTTGTAATCGAACTCAGAACCAGCTTTTTGTTCGTACTTGGGACGCAATATGTCCACACGAGGTAGACATTACAGATTTTATGTATTTTTTAAGCCAGAAGAAGACATTAAGCTTAGGGAAAAGATGAACAATTCATGCACTGACGTAAAATTTAAATTGAATTAATACAATTTCTGTTTAAGATAAGACGAGTAAACGCAGCTTTGACAAATAAAACGAAATAACCAAAGTAATGGTCTTTTTATGAGTCTGCCCAATCACAGGTTGCAATCGATATTGTTTTACGAATATTATATGTCTACTTGGTATTTTCGACACGCGTTATTGAACCAAATACGCCGCCGCTGTAATATAATGATCTTGTGCTTCCGTGAGTTTATTTGCATAAATATCTTCAATTTTCCTCTTTACACTTTAGTTTTCCTTAATTAGTAACACGCTCAGGGCGCGATTACCTAATACATTCTGTAATGGATTTTGACTGCAGCATACATTGTTTAATACATTAGTATCATGCATAAATTAGGTATGAGACAAAAGCTGCCAAATCCTTCAACTAGGTTAGTCAAGACAAAAGATAAAGTTCTTACAACTCTTTACGTTTGTAAAGTTTTACTAATTTATTCAGTCGCAGGGTTAAAATTTCCAGACTAAATGTAGAAAGATTACAATGATCAATATTCTGTTTAATAGCATCAATGTTGTTCGTTTCTAATTAATTGAGATCGTAATCGCTATGCTATATAAAGAGCTTCGCGCTTTTTATTTTTTTGCCTCAGTTGTTTTCCATTACTTCGTATTTGCCTAGTTCTTACTACTGGAACAAAGAGCTTCTGATCTTAATTGAAGGTGTTTTCATTGAAATCGGCTTTGATATGCTTAATGGCTCATTTTATGATAGCATTAGTGGTCGAATAATACAGAGAGACAAATAGGTTAATGTTAGCATATACTACGGATTTTGATTATGATAATCAGATAATAACGTTCGCAAACAAGTACTCGTGTTATTGAATTATATAATATGATATTTGAACTAATTTATGAATTCAACAACGTAGGTATCTTTTTAGTCAATGAAAGCCTTGACTACGCATTTAGGCAATATACAGGATGTCACAAGACCCATCACCAAGCCGAAGTCTACTGGTTTTGGACATCATGCCAAGTCATACTAAGGAAAAAATAAAACCTGGTCATCGATATATATTTTTAAGGAGACACACTTTTTAATCAGGAATTAATAGTGCGCGGGTACAATTTTCGAAATACCTACTTATCCATGGTTGTTGGGGTAAATGCATCGATTTTGTACCTTTTTTTTTCGACTTTCTCATGTACCCGTGTGTCGGAGAGTCGCGTGTCACCGAAGCATTCGTCGCAACCCCCCGACGGGTGCTGGCCCGCCAGATGGTCAGGCGGGCCCCGAACAAAACGCCCTTGGCGGCGGGTGAAGGTGTTGGGCTCCGCTGCCAAAACACCCAGCGGCCGCACAGGATAGGGAGAACGGCAATGCAATACCGCATATCCTCTTCCTATGCAGCCCCACCACGACGCAATAATGGTGCGCCCCATTTGATCGCGGGAGATAGGGCGCGAGGCAACGCAACACCGACACGCCTCTCCTCCCGCGACCGCACCCGACTGCGAGGAACAGTCAGAATTGTCCCCCGCACCCACACTTCAGATGCATCCTACGCAGGCCTCAACCAATCCCACGTGGAGCGTCCCCTCCCGGGATCCCGCTTAGCTTCACCGTGGGTGTACATCAAACCCACGGTTACTGAGCCCCCCACCACGACAAGGTGGAGATCCCACAGGGGGGATCGATTTTGTACCTAATTACAAAAATTGTATAGTGAACCAGTAATTTCCCAGGTATGGTGCAGAAGTAAAAAACGTTCGTAGTGATTGATACAATATGGTGTTTCAGTTTTCGTTTAGGGTCTTTTTACCTGTTTAGGTAAATGAAAATTTCGCGAATACAATTTAAAAGGTAGGTCCGAAAGAAAATGTTGATTGTAGTACTTTGTTCTAATATGCTAAATTACGTATTTGATTATACTATTAGTCCTGTTGAAAAGGTTATTTATGGGCTGTTTATTGAGCAACGTTAATTTTATATTTTCGTTTGCCATTCTTGAAGTCAAATACATTCACAAATTTTCACGACACATGTTAGCATTTATTCTAATATCAAATAAAAAATATTGTGTCTTTTCACCCCGGTTAGCTCTTAAACAAGACAGAGATAGTATAAAATTGACTCAATAACATTTATTTTTATAGGCAATCAGTGTTCATATTAGCAATACAGGAGTAAGTTATGCTGAAAGCCCTCGATTAGAGCAATGCCCGAGAGATTACAGCTCGTTCACCTGGCCCAACGGACTCATGTTTACACCGATTCGTCTTATTTTTAATCCCCTAATACCTTTCTGCTCTTTGATGTCCGGTATCGTTTATATTATTGAGGTAATCCCGATTTCCCATTGAATTTGATATATATTTATGTTTCTATTATATTATATACACCAGAATTATTTATCGTAAGAATTACCAAGCTTTTTTATAGACTATCTATATAATAAATAGAGACTATCTATATAATAATATGTTCGGTGAAATTATAGTGTTTTAGTTTTTTATCTGAGGGCATGTAGAAAACCAGAAAAAGAAAGTCATAAAATCGGCTAGTTTGATCTTCGCTCCGGGGACGAAAAGATAAGAGGTTTCATATTGTCTGAAACAAACTGTCATGTAAATACATTTGGGTGTTAAATTCTTGGGAAAAGTAGCAACAGCACAAAGGGAATAATAAAGTTTTACGCGGTCGGCATTACGAACACATTTCACATAAACTGAAATGGGCCTGATACCTGTGAAACAGAATTTGTTTCTGTTAATTGACTAGAGCAGAATGGTTGCGTTATGATTTAGGGGCACTCCATAGGTGTCGTTGTGCTACGTGGGGTACTCAATATAAATTTAACGCTAATGGAAAGAGGTGTAATAAAACATTTGAGACGATCTCAGCGGACAAAAGTCCGAGTTTACGAGGACGCGGCGACCCGAGCGCTTCCGTCCCCCGGAAGACGGCCAACAGCGAAAGTCACGACTGAAAGGAATATCAGGCGAGATTCTGCCCACACTGACGCCCTACGGACCTTCATTGTCATCTTTTCTATTTCTGACACTACAGCCTGTGACGCAAACAGTTATGTCTACTTTATTGTGTATACTTATATGTTTTTAAAAATACATATCTGTATCAATTGTTAACATTTGATGCAGACCTCTTTTGTTATAGTGCTGGGTAAATACTTAGGGTGTTTTAGTGTTTCTTCGTCAAAACTTTGTTAACCTAGCTGCAAGATTAAATGTTTGTGTGGCAGATTAAAAAAAATTAATGACATTTTAAATTTTTAATAACCCCTCACCTAGGTCTAGTAGGTAATAAATCGTAGCTTAGAACTACGAATATCCCGATCGTCTGAGCATGCCATAAACGAAATACGAATTATAACTAGTCCATTCGTTTAGGAGCTACGATGCAGGTAGACACAGACACACGGACACGTTAACCGTATAACACTACGCTTTTTGCATCACAGTTAAAAAGTAAACTCAATACCACGTATCTAGTGCTGACAGCAAACTGCGGCAACACTTGCACCAAATAGGCACTATCTGTAAGTTGTTAGACCTACACAAAGAACATTCACTTGTGCATTGAGATTTAAAAGTCAAAGAGTTCCTTTAATCCTAATGCACAACATCTGCAGAATAGTTATCTCAGTACAAATAAAGTAATAAAATGTGAAGGAGCGCTTGCTATCTACAGTTGCAGTAAGCAAGCCGTAAAAAAGTTGCTTTTAAGTTTGTTTAAACTCGTTGCTCTATTCTCTTTTAATCGGAACACTAAGATTGTTCTCAGCGATAAAACACAGCTTAAATCGGTTCATCGATTAAGAGGATCGTTGATATTTCCTACAGGACTACCTTCTATTTATAGTTTGCCATAGATATAATTGTTTGTTCCACTTTCTATTCTCATGAACTATATAATTTATTGAAGGTTTTATTTAGATGCTCGCCAACGTTTGCTACTTCTGTTATCGAATTGGGCACATTTAATCCAATTCCTGAGCCATTAATGTCTGCGCGGTATTCACTAAATTATAAGTAGGTATCTATTTGTAGTAGTTTTGACGTCATCGTGGTCTGGATTATTTTTAGGAATGAGTTTAATATTATTTGATGTTTTTATCTATGTTTACGTATATTTTTGTATCGGGTCTGTATCGCGTAAAAATAAAAGTAAAATACCGTATCCACGGTCACGGGCAAACTGATATTAACCGAAATATTTTTTACAGTGAGTCATTTACATTTTGCTTCACCTTAGGATGTTATGCTTAATTAATCCACGTTTGACTAGGAGCTAGGTATCATCTCACTATCTGATCAGATACCCTCTTCCTGCTTTCGGATACCTACCATTGGTGATCATGCCTAGCAACAACAGTATTGTTATAAGAGTTCGTCGTAGTTACGGCAATTACTATAACGGTTTCTTTGACAAAGAACATGTATATTAGGAATACCTCACGATATCGACGGTTATTGAACTGTGAATGTTTCTAATGATTTTTCTTCGCACGTGAGCAATCTGAGCGTGCAGTGTTAGCGTTTATGGTGCAACTGTGTACATACAAAGTACGTGATACACTTGCAAATTACATTACAATAAATATATAACCGAACGTTTGTCGGAACGTTCCGCTTACAGATTTCAAATGGCACTAAATAATCGTCGTAACGGTTAAGATTTTTTGGTATCGCTAATACGATGTTTAACATTGTTATCACTACGGTGTTTTGCTTACACAGGAATGTCTGAATATTGTTTCTTTCATTCCCTTTATGACGCTCAAAGAAATACTTGGAAGGAATGTTCTAACAGGTCCTATGTAGATGTGATTTATGTAAACGAAGAAATGCGTAGCAAATTGTACGTATATTTAGGTATGGTGTTTCTGTGTATAATATGTATGTATTTACAAAAATAAAGTACCTATATATGTATATCTATCCATTACCACTAGGTAATGGATAGACATGATGGGTACTAACCCATAGTGCAAGCTCTGCTTAGTTTGGGACTAGATGGTGTTGTATGAATGTGGTAGAATATTATGATTATGTTACTCTTTCGCACGGGTATTGTTCTAACTACGTCGTCAAAACAATACCCAGCCCTTTGGAGATCTTTAATCTTAAATTATTATTATTATTTATGCCGTGTAAAAACTGACTTTTTCAAAATAATTCTTAAGGACAGTTTGAATGAGAAACTACTGGCGATCTAGGAGAAATAGCCAAGTTCAATTTTGCTTTAAGTTGATTTCCTTAGATATAAGTCCTGATGTTGGAGTCAGTTTCGTAATATATCATGTAAACCTACGGCGGTGTTCTGAGTGTAAAACTCCTCTATCCTTATCCTAAACTTTTAGAAGACAGAATATATTTATATCTTGAAAGCAAAGATAACAATATAAAAGGCAATAAGATGGTTTGATGATTTTCGTATCATTCAGAAGAGGGTAAGAAGTGGAAGGTGAGGTTCTTAAAAATGCGCTCGGGTTAAATCAGAAATACTGTAAAAGTCTTAGGGTGGCAGACAATCCTGAATCTGCCAAAGCAATATCATCTTCAACCACCACACCCATCTTATTCAAAATATAATAATGTTTAATTTTAGACAGACTTTTAGTCAATAAGTCAGCTGGCATTTCGGAACTCTTTAAATATTTCAATTTAACAAATTTATTACTAACTTCCCGTATAAAATGAAATTTTATATCGATATGTTTGCTACGTCTATGATATACAGAATTTTCGGTAAGTTTTAGATCACTTTGACTGTCATTATACATCAGAATAGGCATAATATTTTGTCTGTTAGTTAATTCACATACTAAATTCTTTAAGAAAATTGCCTCTTTGCTAGCTTCGCACACAGCCATGTATTCAGCCTCGGTGCTTGACAAAGCTACCGTCTGTTGCTTTCTACTTTCATGAGATACTTAACAACCTGAGCATACAAAACAACATCCTGTATAAAATCTTCTATCTAAATTATCAGACGCCCAATCAGCATCAGCGAAACCAACTAAAACTAAATTATTTTTAACATATTTTAAACCAAATGACTTTGTACAACTTAAGTATTTCAAAACTCTTTTAGCATGTTTCCAATGTGTTTCTGTATTACAGTTATTAAACTGGCTTAAATAACTAACACAATACGAGATGTCAGGTCTAGTCATAACTGAGAGATACATTAAGCTCCTGTTGCATGTAGCTCCTCATCAGCTGTTGAAAAGGATTTTTTTTATTAGAATTTTTCCTTTTTCCAATTTCAAATTAATTTCTATAGGAGTTTCTACATTTTTACAGTTTTTCAGACCAAATTTATACAATAACTTATTAATAAACCTTTCTTGATCAATAGAAATACAATATTTTTGTATCTTTATATCCATACCACTGTCTTAACTGACCCAGATCTTTTAACTTAAATCTTTTGCTTAATTGACTTTTTAAATATTCTAATTTTTTATTACAGTTATAAAATATGAAAAAGATCGTCAAAAAACAAAGCTACTAATGTTTTAACATTTTCAGATGATTTTACAAACAAACAATGTTCATACAATGACTTTTTATAGCCCAACTTTTGTAAACAATCATCAACCTGCTTATACTAGGCCCTAGCTGACTGCTTTAACCCTTATATGGTTCTTTTTAATTTTAAAACTTTATTCTGATCCGTATCACATTTAAAATTCTGAGGTAATTGCATGTAAATAGTCTCCTCTAAGTGGCCATTTAAAAGGGCTGTTGTTACATCTAAATGCAATATGTTAAGGTCTAATTTAACACTAAATGCAAATAACAATTTTAAAGTGGACTATTTAAGCACTGGTGAAAAGTTTTTTTTATAGTCTATGCCTTCACGTTGTGTGAAACCTTTTGTCACTAATCGTGCTCTATATCGCACTGTGTTATCAACATTTAATTTCTTTTTTTACACCAACTTGCACTGCACTACCTTAGCATCACTTGGGTTTGTTCACTAACTCCCAAGCTTAGTTTTCTTCAAACGGTTTTAGCTCTTCCTCCATGGCATTGTACCACTGCTCTCGTTCAGGTCCACTCATAACCTCCTCATATGTGAAATTGTTTTCATCCAAGCCCTCATCAATTTCACATATATTAACATATCCATACCTGTCTGGTTTTCTTTTTTCTCTCTTGCCAATATCAGCAAACTCTGGTTTTAGGCTTTCAGCTTCGTCACACAGAGACTTGCTATCACAGAATGCTTCTGAGCTAGACAGACTAGTTGTCACATCCGGTATATATGTATCATCCTGTTCAGAGATTAAGCTATCTTCTTCTGGACTCGATGTGGTATCTTGTTCTCCTTCTTAATCTTCAATAATTGGCTCAATGTGTTTAGTGTCTTCCACCACTGCTTGTATTATATTTGAGTTAATTTTTTCCATAATGAAAACATCTCTGCTGGTAGTAATACTCTTCTACCTAGAATTATAATTATAGTCTATAACCCTTAGTATTTTCAGCATAACCAATCATGATATATTCTTCGGACTTTTTATCTCATTTAGTCGTCTTTGCTTTAGGAACATGGCCCATTGCACGACTTCCAAATATCCGAACGTGGCTGAGATCTGGTTTTTTATTACTCCATAGCTCATATGGTGTTTTTTGTAAACCCGAAGCTAGCGTTCTATTCCATAAATAGACAGCAGTATTTACTGCTTCCGCCCAAAATCTTTTTTCAAGATTTGCTTTAAACAAAAGCCATCGAGCTCTCTCCTCAACTGTTCTATTTAGTCGTTCACAAAGACCATTTTGCTCTGGCATCTAGGGGTTTGTTGTCTGATGCATTAATCCATTTTTCTTTAAGTAGTCATTTTTGGCCTAGAGGAAGTAGACAAAAGCCATTCTAATGAAGTCGTCAACGAAAAGCAAAAAATATCTCGCTTGGCCCAAAGACACCTGTTCCACTGGCCCACAAAGGTCCGCATGAACAATTTCAAGCACATTTTCGCACCTTTTACCTTTGTGTGAAAAAGGTAATCTTGCCTGCTTGCCTTCACAGCATGTGATGCAGTTAGATTTATCGATATCTGCTTTATCAACGTACGATATTCCCTCAACAGTGCCATTCCTCATAGCATTCAGATCCTTGCTATTAATGTGTCCTAGTCTACGGTGTCATATCTCACTTGTCATTGTTGTAGCTGAGCACGCCATCAAACTCCCTGACTTTATATTCAACCTGTATACCCCATTCACCAAATTTCCTTTTCCAATCAGTACATTCTGTCTATTGCGTATATAGCAAACTTCTTTTTCAAAACTTACTTTGTTTCCATTTGGAATAAGTTGACTTACTGATAACAAATTGGTTGATAGGTTACAATGTGTTAGCGTACAAGGGTGTGTTGGATGACACACAACATATTCTTGACTGTGATGTCGAATTCTGAATTTTCAACTATGGTTCTAATCATTGTATTTCCTGAGCATATAACTGGTACTGTTTCCTTGTTTGCAACAACTATCTCCTTTACTTTGTGGCCAAGTGTGACGCTTTCTAAACAACTCTTATCTGTGACCATATGCAAGCTTGCCCCGGAATCAATATACCAAGCAGATTTTTGAAAAGTACTGTTTACTTTTAGTTTCTGTGCAGTATCCCCCATTTGTGTAACGTATGACCCCATTGACTGCCTCATTGGTCTCGCGGCATAAATGTGCGCGTGGGGTTGGGAGGTCTCGGGTTCGATTCCCGGGCCGGGCAAAGTGTTATTGGGTTTTTCCGTTAGGAAATTCTCAGTAGCAGCACGGAGTCTGGTAATGTGCCCGGTACGGCAATAGGCTCGCCCCCTATTATGTGAGACCTAAAAATTCATGGTAAAATGTGGGTGTAATATTACACTTCTGCCTACCCATTAGGGGATACAGGCGTGAGTCTATAAATAAAAAAAATTAAAAATGACCCCCTGAATTGATTCGCAATCCTGTAATCGAACAGAAATTAGCTGACGAAGTAAGCTGATGCGACGCGTAAAGCCAGAGTCGTCATAAAGACTCTTTAAGCGTTTCCACACACTTTGAACTGTTTGCTCGTTTTTGATGTGAACATAAATAGATGAATCAATTGTCATGATGAGTTTTGTCTTTATTTTGCCTTTGCTTGTGATTTTATATTTTAATATCAAACGGTACACTGTTAGTCCACGAAAAGTAAATAATCCGGAATAATACTGCAATTTATCGCAAATTATAGGTCTGGGCCCATAACCTAATAAAACGCACAGATCGATAGTTTGAAACAGACAGTCTTTTATTTTACAAACAGAAGATAAGTACACATAGACTATAAATAGTAAAAAATAAAACTGTTGCCACTCATAGTGTCTAGAGTTACCGTAGGCAGGTAGGAAATTGTTCAGAGGTGCGCAGTGGAAGTCTGTAATGCATCCACCTGACCACGGTAAGGCAAGGACCTAAACACAATGCACTGCGTTGCACAGCGAGGGAATATCGTACGTTGATATTTCAACTTACCTGATATCTTCACTGATGTCAGGCTAGAGCTAAATTAGACACATTCATACAAATACATTGGCCAAAATAAGTGAATGAAGTATCTTATACTTAGCTATTAAGCTGCAAACGCGACGTTTTCAAGACACGTTGGCACGTGGACGTCGATGCCGGGTTCACAATTTTCGCAAATGTTCATTAAGATACAGCATATCTTTTATCACAAATAAACCGATGCCAGCTGATCAATTAGCGGCAATACACTACGGGTTTTTGTTTTACAACCAAATACAAGATCCAAACGCGCTCACAAAAACGGAATCTTCCAGAGCATTTTTCACTGACCGCGGGAAACGACGATAAAGTCGATGAACCAAAGTGAGTGAATGACAGTTCAGTGTGACCATAGTCAAAATTTACAATAGACTAAACTAAACGTTGCTAAATCGATATAATCGACTTGACTTATCATAAAACTATTTCTATTTCAAACATCCACCCGCCCCGGACCGGCCTACCGGTCCGCTAATCGGTTGGTAGACGTGACAATGTTGCAACCGCTCTCCTCAGAATAGAACCGTCCACCAAGACCTCGGCAAATCGAGGAGCTCCATCAGCCCCAGTTACGAAACGAAGAATGCGCCCCCTGCGCCACCTGAGTGGCGGAAGGTTAGCCTCCTTGATCAAAACGAGGTCTCCAACCTTGGGTGGATCGGTCTTGTCGGTCCACTTAACGCGTTGCTGGAGTATGTGCAAATATTCCAAATTCCAGCGTTTCCAAAAGCTCTGAGTAATCTGGCGTACCAATTCAAAACGCGAGAGACGACCAGGTCTTGTATCAATATAGGGGTACTCAGGCAAGACGACAAGTGGGCGACCAATCAAAAAATGGCCCAGCGTAAGGGCCTCCAAACAGTCTACACCCATATTTTAATGACACGGAACTGAATACAATATGTTCTTACCTACATATTTTTGCATATGAGCCTGTATGGTTAAAAATAAAAATATTTTTCGTAATGATCGCGACGTGTGTATTGATCGTCATCATTAGGAGTCTTAATAAAATATTGCCGATAAAAATAAGTTACGCCCACTATCGACTTGTAGGTACAAAGGGCGTTTGAGCGTCTGGAGGTCATTACTTAATTTTAGGTACAAATACAATATTTTAGCAGCTTCTTCAGAGCTTTGATTGACACGAAGAACAAATAAAATACTTTTTGTCTTCAAATCGTTCTCATTGTCTGTATTTACAATGGTTTCCTACGCATTTGAATACAAGTTATGATGTCAATTTCTTTTTAATATAATTTATTTTAGATTACGATGTTTTATAAGTTCTCCTGACTAAAAGTAGGATTTCGTTTTCGTAAGATACTGGTTCTGGTGAACACTTTCTTCCCGTGACCGCCGCTGATGTTACCCATGGTGAAACGTCGGGGCAAAAAAATAAAAGTTATTCCACCTTTACTTTCTAATAATTTCGCGGTAAAAACACGTCACAAAAATATAAGTAAGTAATGGTACTATTTTCTGACAGAGTGTGGCCAGATGTTGAACTTAAAAACAGTGTAAGCTTTGAACGAATCAGACACTTGTAAATAGTACTTGCACATTTGCTTAAAACAGTGAGTATTCAGCACAAAGCTATGTTTTTTTTGTAGGTTGTATTTTTGTTGCGGATGGTACATACATTTCCAGTAAACTAAAATATTCGTATTGTAGAGTTTTAGAAAGCTTTAACAGCGGTTTATTCAGCTTTCGACAATATCGAAAATTTCGTTAAATGTCTAAAAATTGCTATCGAAACCGGAATGAGTTGATTGACCAGAAATATCACATATGAAATGCGAATGTACACTGATTGAACGAAACCAGACTATGAAAATATAGTCAGTGTGCTGTACACACTCTTTGAATTATTCAAAGGAATCTGGATTAGTGAAAGCTCGAGTCCAACAGCCGTAGATTAAAAAAAAGTTTCAATAGCGTAGGTTATTCAACTTTGTAGAATATTTTTTTATAATTCGGCTCCTGGGACATCTCATCATCATTTGGTAATGGTGAAAGTGTCCTAAAATCGGTCAGGTATATACGTCACAGGGTTTCTATAAAAGCCGAGATATTATAATGTCACTAGTGCGATAATTACATGAATTATAGCCAATAACAAATGGTTCGTATAATTTCACGGGCTCTTTTAAGTGATATTGTAATTTCACTTGGCCGCAATAGTGATATTATAATAAATCTAGGTCCGTTATTACAGTAATAAATCTAGGTTTATTATTAGTTGAGTTTGTAGTGGGAACTTCGTGTGTTCTGATGGGTCAATTGACTAAATACCTGCGACATATACATACATTGTGCTAGATATAACTATGTAATGTCACAAAGTGAAGCAGACCACTCTGTGACGCTACTTGTCAGCGTATCAGTTCAGAATTAAAATAGATTCAATGTTTTCTTTTCACATAATTATTATGATGAAAGGTCTCCAAGTAACACAAATCCTGTGATTTCGGCTATGGGCCTTCATTGCCCGTATTTCAGGTATCGGGTATTGTGGGCTTGGATTTAAAAATAGCCATTCGATCTCGCAACTCGAAGAGCGCATAATGTTCATAGATTATCTATATATTCTATATATATATCATATTATCTTGAACGTCTCCTCTGCAAAAAACATAACACGTAAGTTGAGACAGTGCACAAGTTGTGGATAATCCTAATGCTACCATTTTAATTTTCAAACTTCTCCTTACTATTTCGTTGCAGGTGCCCGAATACAGTTCAACTTTCGCCGGGACTTTGGCAAAATTCGGCGTCTTCTGCCACTGCCGCTAAAGTTTGAATACATGTGATACATTAATAGGTGGAAGTCGCTTTAAGAAAATATTATAAACGCGGCAGTTTGTGCGATGGATGTTTATTAAGGATTTTGATGAAACTTTGCAGTAATATATAGGCTACGATTTTAGGGCTCCGTAGCCAAAATGCGATAATAATAATAATAATATAATATTCTACCACATTCACACAACATCATCTAGTCCCAAACTAAGCAAAAGCTTGTACTATGGGTGCTAGACAATGGATAAACATACATATACTCTTTTTTTTTGTAAATACATACATATCATACATAGAAACACCCAGACCAAGACAAACAATCATGTTCATGCACACAAATGTTTGACTTGAGCGGGAATCGAACCCGCGACCTTCGGCGTAGCAGTCGCTTACACTCCCGCGGCGCCAACCGGTCGTCTGGATGGATGGAACCGGTGATGGATGTTTATTACGGATTATGATGAAACTTTGCAGTAATATATTATTATAGGCTACGATTTTAGGGTTACGTAGCCAAAATACGATGGATGTTTATTACGGATTTTGATGAAACTTTGCAGTAATATATAGGCTAGGATTTTAGGGTTCCGTAGCCAAAAATGGCACAAAACGGTTAGATTCGCCAACCCTTATAGATTCGCCATGTCTATCTCGTCTGTATGTCACATCCATTTTATTTGATGATGTGTTTGTTAAGAACAAGGTATTATTTGGAACAAAATAATTAATAAAGCCTACGCAGAAAGTTTGACCGGCCATAAAATAAATTTCAATAGAAACGAGGAAATCGAACAGAATGATAACGAAATTGCCTGTTAACAATATTTGAAAAGGTCACTAACTTTATCTACCAACAGATATTAACTTAGGCAAATACTAATTGACATTTTGATAGCTATAAAGGCCATCCAATGGTGAAAATAACTTAATAAATAAAATTAAGTTATAATTTGGTTTACGGACCTCTGTTCTATGTCTGTTATACAACTTCATTCAAAATATTGCCGTTACGTAATATAGGATTATAAAATACTATGAATTCGTATTAATAGGTATAAATAGCTGCTACGTCTAAGTTACGAATGGATGCATTTCGCAAACACGTAATTATGCTCTTTTATCGTGGTAACCGAAACCCAGGCACAGTCGCGGGTACGAGCTAGGGACTTATAATACAACCTATACGTTTTAATATAACAAAGTTATTACGTTGGAGATTTTCAGGGCTCGGTGGCTGTGGATGAGGAAATCGTGAAAAAGCTACGTTGAAGTGAGAACGAAATATCTCTGTGTTACTTTAAGTCAGCTTACTTCTCTCATCACCTGACCAAATCAAATGATGTGTAGCTGATATAAAACTGTTGTTTTATTCCGTTCTGTCTGCCCTCTCGTAAGTAATTATGCCTTGAAGCGAGATGCGCACTTTTGCGCACTTTAGATATTGCTAACCAGTTGATGTTGTTTGTGATTCAATCTCATATCATGGAGTTTTTTATATTTTGTATTGTCATGTAATTCTGATATTTTTATAATTATATATTTGACTGGATGTATGACCTAGACATTGACAGGATAGCTTCATCGCTAAGCACTGCGACAAATGTTGTGTGTATGATTCACACACAAGAAAACACACGTGTCATGTACAAATTGTTGTGTCAAGTCAAACTGTTTTACAGTTGGCCAACTATTTATACACTTTATTATTTATTAGGTAGTTCAAAGAGAGTCATTGGGAGTTTATAGA
Source organism: Euclidia mi (assembly GCA_944739405.2). Lineage (NCBI taxonomy): Eukaryota > Metazoa > Arthropoda > Insecta > Lepidoptera > Erebidae > Euclidia > Euclidia mi. The sequence continues at coordinate 28,190,132 of OX123202.2, forward strand.
GTTACCCCATGATGAATTAAAGATAATTTAGGGATTGCTAAATGGTGATCATCTATTGTTTATCATGATCAAACTTGATTCTGTTAGACTGCCTGAAACTTGTTATATATAAAAATATCACCTTGTATTTACTAGTGATACCAACTAGTGAAAGTTTATAACACACGCGATACTAAAACGATTGATGTTGATGTTTTTTGTCCTTGCCATTTTATTTCCCACTAAAATCTGAATTACACTAAACACGTATTGTTGTTGAAACAAATAATAATATATGAAACACAGTGAAAACACACTTCCGTATAGAATGCAACAAATTTTAAACTTGATATAAATCTCATATATTCATAAACTGAACATATAGATTGAGCGTTTTCTAGATACTTGTCTTTGAAAATATCAACATAAGCTTTATTTTTATCGAAACGAAATCAAACCGTGTGGTTGACGGCATAGAATACAAGTGTCACCACCCCGTATCTTCCCGTGGGTGTCGTAAGAGGCGACTAAGGGATAACACGATGCAAATACCATCGTTGCGTAGAGACGGAAAACTCGACATCAAACCCTATATGACTGCCTCGTTGGTCTCGCGGCATAAATGTGCGCGTGGGATCGGGAGGTACCGGGTTCGATTCCTGGGTCGGGCAGTGTTATTGGGTTTTTCTGTCACGAAATTCTCAGTAGCAGCACGGAGTCTGGAAATGTGCCCGGTACGGCAATAGGCTCGCCCCTTATTACGTGGGACTAAAGTATATCTGGCGAAAAGTGGGTGTAGAAATACACCTCTGCCTACCCCTTCGGGGATGAAAGGCTTGACGTTATGTATGTATGTACGAAATCAAACTATGGGGCCATCTTGAGACCGAATAAATAGTTCCACATGACCTCTTATTTCAAAAGAATTCAAACCGAAAGTATCTCCCTTATTTGGATCGGTCTTTTTTTGACAACTCTTATGTCTTCAAACGATGTCGTACTGCAATCAAGGCACCTTGAGTCGGTTGAGTATTTTCCAACATTACCCCCTAAATACAAACATGACAAACTTTAATATTCTGTAATAATAGCATGTCGAGAGAAACGAAACCGTCGATAAAGCAAACAGTCCATAAACTAATTTGTCGATTGAGAGAACATTAAAACAATTTAGAACTGTCATAAATTTCGGAAGTTTGAACAAACCAACCAATTAAAAATTGGGCAAGTGCGAGTCGGACTCGCGCGCAAAGGGTTCCGTACCATCATCTATAAAAGAAAATCACGTTCGTTGTATGTATACTTAAATACTTTATAAGTTTCTACCTGTTTATTAAGATCGAGTAACAAATTGCTTAAAAATTACGTTTGTTGTATGGGAGCCCCCCTTTATTATTTACTTTTTTTTAATTTAATTATTTATTTTGAAAGGTAATATACAACTACATATTCTGTAAAAATTTAAAGCGTCTACCTGTAACAGTTAGTAATTTTGAGCAAAATATACGAAAAAAAACACGTTTTTTGTATGGGAATTTAATTTTTTTTTTTTTTTTTTTTCAGTATTTGTTGTTATAGCGGCAACCGAAATACATAATTTGTGAAAATTTCAGCTATCTAGCTATCATGGTTTATGAGATACAGCCTGGACAGACAGACAGACAGACAGACAGACAGACGACGGAGGCTTAGTAATAGGGTTCCGTTTTTTACCTTTTAGGTACGGAACCCTAAAAACGACTTTCTGAATCACCTGATATAGATATTAAAATAAGTATGGTTATAGTACCTGCTAACATTTTGGCAAACATACAAAAAAGGGATAAATTTAATTTAGAATGGGCATACTACGTGCTATTTAAATGACAAATAGTCGGCACTTGTTCCTTTTTAAAGACTACTAAAGTCTGTCTAAAGCTACTCGAAAACATTATATTATAATGCTCTATATTTACTTGTCTCTCAAGAGAATCAATCCTTAATTCCACAGGGGACGTCAGGGTTTCCTGTAGTGCGACATATAATTTATAATCACATGTCAGTAACATGTTTTAGTTAAGAAACGCACTCAAAGATATATCACCGTATTAATATGACGTATTAGCCAGATTATTAATAATGTTTGATCCTGATCAGAGGTCACTACGCGGTAATCGGATTTGTCAATACAAATATGAATTCACACAATTTGTATGTCTGTCTGTCTCTGTCCTCCATGTGGATGACTGACTTTGTTTTGTGCTACTCAATCCGTTGGTAACAATACATCGATGGCAAATATTATATGTTGGAATCTTATATATTCATCGATGAATAAATGTGTCATTGAACTGTCTCTTGCTGAAAGTCTTGTGGTTGCTATAGGATTATTAGATTTTATTTTGTAATACACGTGTAATTCATCAAAATGGACTGATCTTAGCATCTCAAACTTTCTTAATAACTTTTATGTATAGATATTTTGGGTCCATATTGGCTCACCTAAAGTTCTTTACCCGAAATTGTTCTTCCTAACAATTTGTAATCCGAATGATCACTCTTCCTAAAAATTTTTATCCTAAAGTTTTCATTCATACTATTTGTAGGGCAACCGGAAATGTTCATAACACTCATGTTTCCGAAAATTGTAATGAATGATATCATTAATGTAAATATATTTAAACTCCTACTATTTTTTATCATAACGCTTTTATCCCTAAACATTATTACCATAATATTTTCACTCATACTCAGAAAGAAACATTTACCAAGTGTAATAAAAAATATATGAAACTTTTATCAAGACACTTTTAGCCTTTTATTTAGGTGTTTTATAGGATAGAATCGAGAAAATAAACGATTTGCAAAAATAACACTTTTAGGCTAAATTTTTCTAAGTCTTCGCACCGTAGCGCCCCCAAGGCTACACTCCAACCAAAATTCATAAAACACGACTCATTTACGGTTATGTTTATAGCCTGGAAGTTTATAACGCAATTTTAACTGTACTTAAACCAATAACTATAAGACCGATTCGGTTCTGGCACTTCGCCGGCCGCTGCCGCGGCACGCTCGCTTCGCTCGCTCGGCTCGTGCGTTGTGGTCACAGTTCTAACCTAACCTAAACCAATAATTATTGTTGTACTATTGTCTATTTGTACCATGGTACTATTATTCTTATATGTTATACATGTTATGTGAAAATACATAATGTACATATATAATAATGATTATTATGAATAAACAAAAAAGATATGACTTTGAATAATAGTGTAAAAGATGGTTATGTTGAGAAAATATAAGAAAACAAATAAAAGTATAATAGATGTTTATTGCTACTGGCATTATGAAGTTGAATGCTTCGGACTTATGAACATTAGAGACAGAGTAGTTAGGCATTGTGATTGTTAGGATGAAAAATGTTAGGAAGAACATTTTCGGATTTAAAATTATCGGAGTTGAAAATTTAGGTGAAATTTGGCGCACCCAGATATTTTATTCCTTCCTTTATACATTTGTAATGTAGTTTCATTATAGTTTTACGACCTGCTTCTTTTATTAAATCATGCAGTTGTACCATTATTCGTTTTTTACGGCTGGTTCGATCTATCCATGGATTTCGAGATCAAATATGTATCTCAAATCTTCAAAATATAGATAGATCGAATATTGAATTCAGCAGTAAGGCAAAAGAAGTTACAGTCGTGTATTTCCTAGATTTTCTTTAGACATTTGCAAGATCGTGTTGTTACTTTTAATAAACTGATTTCAAATAACTGTTTGATTATTCAAAGTAATATCAAGTATGTTTCTTACCGTAGAAAACAAACCAACTTGGTGATAGTTATTATATAGGGCTACTATTGTATTTATAGGTTAAAAATCTAAATACAGAAAGCCATCGTACACAAAGATGACTTCTTGCTATGCCACACGTTTATGACTTTGTAATGATCATGTATTTTAATAATTTTAGCTTCAATCACACCATCTGCATACAAATTTAGAGATACGATATCCGATTTTTACCTTTGTGTGTTTATACAGTCATAGATTTGCCCTTGTCTGTGAATGGTAGGCAATTTACATACCTCGACATTGAATACCTTCATCCGTCTAAAGCTTTATTGTAATTCTAAGCCTAGCCTAAAAGGTATGCTACAAAGTGAATTTTGATATATCATTAGCATATTATAATTAAAGACGTAAAAAAATGTAAATACAGTATCTCCATAATTGCAATAAAAAATCTTCATTTAGTTTTTAAAACATTGTTTTAGGTTAGCGTATCTTTTTATAAATTATATTCTTATTTGCATGACCACCATATAAAGGAAGAAAAGCCGGGGACGGTCGTGGGTTTTCAGGCTTCTGGCCATTACCATAATCCTGAGCAAATATATGCGCCGCACGCGGCTCTGTCCGTTGTTCATCTTAATTATGAGCGCTCCTACAGGATCAAACCGTCACGTGAATACCAAATCAAATTATACACAGCAGGCTTAACTTTGATTGGGATATTCGTGCTTTCAGGTTTATCCAGCAGGCGGTGAACTGGAAGAAAATATTCGGCTCATGTCCGCAGTAATGGACTTGAATATTATGTTGTCTCTGTTATAATTATTAATTGTTTGATGTATGACATTGGGACCCAAACATAACTAAAGAAAAGTGGGTGTGTAATACACTTCTGCCTACCCCTTCGGGGATAAAAGGCGTGAAGTTATGTTATGTTATGTCATGTTGATGTATGGATTGCATTACAATGTTTGCAATACGTGGTTTGGTGACAATCCTTCAGATTACCTTCGTTTTTATTAGATTATATCAATCGGTTGGTCTAGTAACTGGATGTTCCTACCATTAGTACTACCCATAGTACTATAAATGAGCCTGATGTTACCATAATATTTTAAACAGAACTATCTTAATGAATATTTGATAATCGGTTAAGTTTGAAGAAAGACGTCTTCAAAGTTATTGTCGAAAATTGTAGAAGTGATCGAGAATACGTTGAAAAGGGTTTTATTTCGAGTTATTCTTTTTGTGCAATAGAATGCCCGATAGATAGGGGCCGAAAACTAAAAGAAGGAGAACACATATTATCTAAACTCATTTTAGCAGTGAAAACTAAATGTATATATAAAATAAACCTACAAACAAGTTAGGTGAGTTTGTTTTTCGCAGCATAACTCGCTGGAGAAATGCAACACAAATATGAAAGCGGTAGTTTATCTCCTGCGTTTCATATTTTCGGTGTCTATTTCACAGTTTTTTGCGTCGCGACGCCGCTGCGCCAGTGCTTGTCCTTTGTTCGACAACACAGGTGATCCTCTCACAATACACACGATAACGGCAAAACTCATGGAATACGTGAGCTATGTTTTAAGTGGACCCTACTGCATCTACGGTTTTGGGCCGACGGGTGCTAAGAAGTTTTCGGTATTCTGTTTAGGTTATAAGATTATTTTCGTGTGAGTGTGTGGCCAACTTGGGTGTCGGAGGTGTTCTGTTTAGGTGCAGTGGCTATATAGGGTTTGAGTCGCTCATCCAAAATTTATTTTCTATTTGTCTCTGCTCGAAGATAAAGTAACAACACAATAAAACATAAAAAAATCAAAATTTTAGTGAAATTTCAGACAGACTACTCAAAATTTATATACATTCAGCTTTTACTATTATTCTATGTGTTGTCTTTTTGTCCCTAAATTTACGCATTATGGTCTTCACCTTTTTGGAAAATCTGACTCCACTCATTCGAATTGACAAAATTATACAGAATACCCTGAGTAAAAGTGGCTGCCAATTTATTCGTCTTCGCAGGAATACTCACGCTCTTACATTGTTATGTAATGTTCTATTTAATCCTAGTACTCCCTCTTATCTCAAAGAACGATTTAAGTTCCTTCATGACACACATCTAAGGTCCGTGAGGTCGTTTGAAGATCTTACGCTGGAGATGGCGAAGCATTCTACTAACTACTTCGACAAATCTTTCACTGCTCAGGCTGTGCGCTTGTGGAATGCTTTACCATTAGAAACTCGTAGAGCAGATTCCTTATATATATTCAAAGGAATGATAAAAAACTGTATTTAAATCAGTACGTAACTTAATATGTAGGTACATTAATGTAGTGATCGTCTATCTTAGACACTTATATTCGCTGTATCTGTATTATTTAGTATATTGATAATTCATTGTTTGTGCATATACCTAGTATGTATTTATCTGTACAGACTGTCTAATGCCCGGTTTCTGAGGTACTTTTGGTTTATCTATCCGTTAGCGTTATTGGTTCGATAACTCAAGAAAATGCGTTTCTGAACAACGCGTCACAACATAATCTCCAGTTATCCTTAGTTTAACATAACCAACCAATGTTCGCCGTTTATCGGTTCCATAGCTTTATTTGAAGTTTAACTTCTGTCGAACGTGTTACCTTTTTTAAGATTTTAAGGTTTTGATCATAGACTAGTATATTGTAACTGGAAAGTTTTGATATCATAGGTTTGTGTTTACAACTTTTACATAACCGATACAAAATGTCGTATTCGAGCAGTTCTGCAGTGAGCAGAGAATTTGATTTTGAAGTGCTGGAGTTTATTGCTAATAAATCAGTTTCTAAAAACTTCAGATCTAAGAGAAATGCCTTAAAAATGTTTACGGATGAAGAATTTATTATCTTCTTTTTATAATTTATTATAGCTACTAGAGGACGCCCGCAGCTACGCCTGCAATTTTTTTAAATTTACCCGCTTTGGCCGATCCCGTGGGAATTTCGGGCAATCCCTTCTTAGTGCACCCCTACGGTTCCCAAGGGTCATACATGCCAAATTTCAGCTTCCTGCGCCCAATAGTTTCGTTCGGCTGTAACGTGTCTGTCAGTCAGTCAGTTACGCAAGGATTTTATATATTAAGAAGATGAAATCTTTGGCTTGTTGGATGAGTAGCATCTTCTCCTTTTCAGTAAAAATTTTACTGCGTTTTAGAATTGATTCCATTTTTACGAAACAACAGAACAAGAACTACTTATTATCGTTTACGAAATCGAAATAATACGCTCAAGTCGCACGCAAATGAAAAAAAAAAACAAAAATCAACAATGGTCTTAACTGCTTGACATCTGGCATCAAGGTCTGTTTGAAGTTTGTTTTTTTGAAGTTTTTAGGTAAGCAGGTATAAAGCTATTACCAATGAGGCATTTGAGGTACTTACGGTAGTAGAGCCTTGCTGATTTCAGCATGAATGGGCCGGCTCGACCGGGGAAGTACTACCCTCTCACAGAAAATCGACGTAAAGTAATAGTAGGTACCTAAACTGTTGCGTTTCGTTCGGTGAGTGAGAGTGCCGGAGGCCCTATCCGCTTTACCTTCTCTCTAATCCCACTCCTCATCCTATCCCTTTTCCCAACCCCAAGGGACGGCAACGCACTTGTGACTCCTGTGGTGTTGCTTGTGTCCATGGGCGGCGGTAATTGCTTACCATTAGGCGATCCGTCTGCTCGTTTGCCGCCTAATACTATAAAAAAAGGCATCATCGAATTATTTTAGTTAAATTACAAGCAACTTGTTGTTTACTCCTGAAAAAAGCATATATGATTAAAAATCAAGTTTAACTATTTTAAAAATATATTCAACTATTTTAATTTATCCAAATTAAAGCAGTTAAATAAATTTTCAACGCGTTTTTATAACAGATCCATCTAGTGGCAGTAAAAGAACTACGTATTGGTTAAATAGTTATTGAACGCTCCAATGGGTATTCAGAAACGCAGTGACAGTTAACCAACGTTTATCGTTTCCATAACCATATTGAATCAATAACTGTTGACAGTATATCTGGGAACTTCAGAAACCGGGCATTAGGTAGGCATAACCATTATGAATACTAGTATATATTTATATATATGTGTATATATGTATAATTAAGTGGACAGTTGTATATTATGTGAATTTTAGTATGTTATTGAAATATTTGGTTATAGATTTAGTTACATAGCTACACTATCGTCACAAAACATTTCTGTCCATCCTAAGGATGCCTGGAAGGAATCGCCCTTGGCGATAAGGCCGCCGATTGTACATAAATTGTAGATTTAAGTTACTTTAGAAATGTACTTTATTTTGGTGTACAATAAAGAATATTATGTATCTATCTATCTAAAATATTGAATGTGGCCCTAAACGACCGGGTGTGGCTACAGGCGTCCTTACCTGTGCGCATGGGCGGCCTCGGCGTTTGCGAAATTTCTGTCGTAAGCCTGCCAGCGTTCTTGTCGTCGGTCTATGGCACTACAGAATTGACCAGGAAAATCTTAGCGCCTACACCGGTTGACTCTGAGGAGCCGTGTAAGACCGATGCCATGATCGCTAGGAGGAAGACTTTTCCAGGAACTGAGTTATCCCGAAACTTATCCTCCCAGAGGCAATGGGATGGTCCGCTTTGCAGTGTGGTACGAGAAAAACTCCTCAATACATCGTCCAACACTGCGGAGCGTGCTCACCTACTGGCTGTGGGAGAATGTTAATCGGGCCTCTGGCTTCTGGCGCTGCCATCGTCCAATATAGGTACCATGTTGGACGATACGACCTACCGCTTCGCTACTTGCCTCCGTTTAGGCGCGTCATGAGTCTTTCTGCATCGCACTGTGGAGAAGTTGTCGATCCTTGGTCACCATGGTTTGTCATGTAGCAAGATGGCAGGTCGTGTTTCACGACACGCCAACCTCAATGACATACTGCACCGTGCTCTTGTTACCGCTGATGTTCCAGCCCAACGAACCTCAGGGCTTGGCACGCGATGATGGCAAAAGACCGGACGGGATGTCTTTGTAGCCATGGAAGCTGGGTAGGCCTTTGGTATGCGAAGTGACGTGTGTCGATACACTTGCGCCATCTCATCTTTCCAGCACAGCAGGTTGTGCAGGCTCTGCTGCTGCTTCAGCGGAGACCCTCAAACGGCGCAAATACGTAAATCTAGTAGGAGATTACATATTTGAGCCGTTTGGGGTCGAAACCTTGGGGTCATGGGGTCCAAGTGCGAGATCCCTTTTTAGAGATCTCGCAAAGAAACTGATCGACACCTCGGGTGACCAGAGGGCTGGCACGTATTTTGGCACAAAAAATAGCATTGGTGTACAACGAGGCAATGCTGTCAGTCTTCTGGGCACGCTTCCAATTGACTGCGATGCGGATGCATTTCATGACGCCTTCTAAATTTTATATTTTTATTCTTGTATAATATTCTACCACATTAATATTATATATCTTGTATATATTATTATGCTTATTTTAATTTTAACTTACTTACTTTCTAATTTTTGTATCCTTATTGAAATATAAGTTTTAACTCATCAGTGTAAAAAAAATTAAACATAATATGTATACATTTCACATTTTTAATATGGCATGACTACTAGACTAGAGCGGGTTTTTACTTTTAGTCTGTAAATCCCTATTCGCGTTGTGCAAATATAAAGATATTTTCGAATCGTATACATAACTGCCATAAATGCACAACCTCGCTGTTTAAAACCGTGAGAAATAAAATCTGTCTTTATTAATGGATTTCATCACAATCTAGTATTCACAACACTTATTGAATACTTATCTTACGGTTGAATGATTTTACGGATATTTACAAGCTTAAAAGAGATATATTTGTGAAGTTATTTGTTGAAATAGATACACACATATATTATATGAACATTACATAATAATATGTTGTATGTATTAGGACAGTGTTACTGTCAGTGTGCTTTAAATTCTTAATTCATAAGGTATTAGCAGGAGCGTTTCGTTTGATCAATTAGACAGATTTTCTTTACTTACTTATATTCTAATTTGAATCTTACTGATATTTTCTCTCTACATCTTGTCTGAAGTCTTGTTATTTGTATCTGATGTTTCAATGGTTACATCTTGAAATATATTTCGCTAAAAATTGTTTAATCAATAAATCTATTGTAGTCCTACGAACTCTATGCTACCAATCAACACACTAAGGAAACATAGAGATATATAATTTGTATTGACTACTGGTCTTACTGCACTTGTAATTTCTATAAATCATTATTAACGTTGTAAGAATAATAAACATTTATAGTAGTTTAATTTACAAGGCAGCGATTGCCGAGTGGATATACCAACAGACTGCCATGCAGAGGGTATCAGGTTGGAAACCACGGCGCGCACCAATGACTTTTCGGAGTTATGTGCGTATTGAATTGTTAATTATCGCTTGTTCCCTGCCTCGGAGAGCACGTTAAGCCGTCGGTCCCGGTTGTCATGAAGATCTTTGACAGTCGTTACAGGGCGTCAGTACCTTCTAAAATAAACTGACACTAGTCTAAACCATGGAATATCGCTATCCCTTCGGGTTGCGGAGGTCAGACAGGCAGTCGCTCTGTGGAAAAGCTAATATTCAGCCAAATCCGGTTAGACTAGTAAGCGGACCCCAGATTGAAACTGGGATAACGCTAAGAGAAAGAAATAAGAAGAAGTAGTTTAATTAATGCAACATAATTATCTTATGTACTCACCTTATATGCATGAAATTTATGTATTCACAAGAAAAGTATAGGTATATGTATGTTTATCCATTGTCTAGTACGCATAGTACAAGCTCTGCTTAGTGTTGGACTAGATGGAGATGTATGTATGAGGAAGAATAATATTATATTTAATTGTTTAACACATTATATTACAATATAACGTGTTAAATCGTAAAGATAGGATAGTTTAAGAACACATAAGTACTAGTTTATCATACGTTGGCAATTTAACACAAAATCAAAAACTTCTGCCCATTCTCCTTACTTCAAAAATACGGTTGGCACCCAAGGTTCCATCAATGTCAGATGTTTGTTTACCTACGTGTGAAACCTTAAAAACAAGGGCCTGAAGGGATTATTTTTTATTCATAAATCATCAACTGCACAAGGTAAAAATCACAGACATCAAGGTAAAATAAATTGTATAAAAAATACCATTGAAATTAAACTAAAGTTTATGGATTTTGTTACGATAAATGGTTTTACTGAGATAATATTTAAAAGGGTAGTATATAAACGAGTGACTGAAAATAAAATTGACTGTAAATTAAAGTTTTTACGATCATCAGAAATCCTTAAACTGAAAGTCCCTACACATTCAACAATTTTCTTTGAAAAATCTTTCACTATGCAGGCTGTACGATTATGGAGTGCGTTACCCGAATCTATGAGACGGGCTAAATCCTTAAACATGTTTAAAAACAGTAGTCACTCAGCAGTATATGACAGATTTATCATGACTGATAAACACACATACGCATAATATATAGTTTAGTTTACGTATTTATTCATCCATGTATTGTTTGTGTATTAATATTAGTATTTTATTTATAAATATGTATCAAGTGTCACCACCCCCTATCTTCCCGTGGGTGTCGTAAGAGAAGGGATAACACGATGCAAATACCATCTTTGCGTAGAGACGGAAAACTCGACATCAAACCCTATACGACTGCCTCGTTGGTCTCGCGGCATAAATGTGCGCGTGGGATCGGGAGGTCCCGGGTTCGATTCCTGGGTCGGGCAGTGTTATTGGGTTTTTCTGCCACGAACTTCTCAGTTGCAGCACAAAGTCTGGAAATGTGCCCGGTACGGCAATAGGCTCGCCCCTTATTACGTGGGACTAAAGTATATCTGGCGAAAAGTGGGTGTAGAAATACACCTCTGCCTACCCTTTCGGGGATAAAAGGCGTGACGATATGTATGTATGTAAATATGTATATATATATATATTAATCATCATTTATTTTATATATATATATATATATATATATATATATATATATATATATATATATATATATTAATCATCATTTATTTTAATGTACGGTATTGTTTTTATTAATTATGTATTTATCAGTATAATAATTATATTTCATGTTATTCTGATATACAAATATTTTCCCGCATCTACTATCATTTCTTCACAATCACTGAATCACTGTTCCACAAGGTCCGCCATTACCCACAATTTTAGCTTTGCTATTTAATATATTATAATTATATTTCCGAACTAGGTTGTCTAGACCACTAAGTTTTGAGGCTTTTGATGTAATTTATTGTAATATTGTGTATTTACTGGTGTACAATAAAGTGTTTTTATAGTGTGTTTATCTGCTCTGTGTTAAAATTCGATTTTTACTGCTAATCCAAATATAATTTATCAAAAACTATATTATAACAATAAATTAACATCTGTGAAGTGTACTGCGATATAATAGTCAGAAGAAAGTGCATTATTGTAACTATATTAAGTGCAAACAGTTAAAAGTAAAAAATATTAATAAATCAGCTGGTGTGTAAGTGACAAGACACTTAGCGTTCGGTGCCATACCATTCGCACGGTTACGCGGTGCGCAGAACCGTAAATATTGCTTGTATAGTTGCGAAACAGCGCGTGCCACAGCTCGCGCCAAAGATAATTTATCGCTAGCGCAGAACTGTTTGTACCTACATGGCACTGACTCTGTGAGATCACCCATTATCTTTCATCTTATAATCCTCTTAATATGGCCGACGAATCTATACAGTGGGGTTGCTGTAATAATGAGACGAACGCTAACGTCACCGAAAAATCCATTAAGTGCCCAATATGCAGTAAATGTTACCACTATGCCTGCATATCTCTTAACCCCTTGAGTATCCTACGGTCACGGTGTGCCCGTAAGAGAAATAGGCCAGTAGTGTCCTACGGGCACGGTGTGCCCATAAGGATTTGTGTGAACTTCACTCCGGTGTTGTGTGATTGGTTACAATAATAAAAACGTACATCGACTAGTTACAGATTAACCAACATAATACCATCAATTTTTACCATATTTCCAAGCTTGCAACCTAGAAAAATAATAAAATTGCTGATTTCTGTGCTCAGTTTTCTCAGTGCCGCCATATTGCGCTGTGGCGATCAACTAAGTTGAATTTGTGATTTTTCAAAAATGTATTCTCAACGCAAACGCTAAGTGATAGTATTAGTATTATATATCAAATTATTGACAATGTAGTGAAGTATATGTTTTAAATATTTTTTTTAGCCAGGTATAAACACATTTACAAAAAAAGTGTTAGTAATTTTTGTGATGCAATTTTCGGGCGTTGGCCGCTAGCCGTCCTCCAGATATTAAATGATTATATGTAAGTATTTATTAATTACTTTACTAAATATAGATAAGTTTCTCACAAAGTTGTCTTAGAATCAATTGCTTATTAGAAATTTCGTATTGTTTTTGCTATAAATAGATAAAAAAATTGTTTTGTGAGTAAGAAATGTTTTCCGTCGGATCATCAAAATGGCGCAAATTTTTTGCTGCTATGAATAAATGGTTATTGTGAAGTGATATCGGTGACCTGTGCTAAATTAATGTATATAACCGTCGCGTTGTCTACCGTGTCAATATTAGTGCAGTGAGAAAGGGAATTTCGCGAATAATTTAGGTGTATTGTGGAAAAATGTTTCACCTGGTGTAAGAAAAAACAAAGTGACCTGCATTTATAATTTTTTTTCTACACACATGAAAAGGTAAGCTATTTTAATATAATTCTCATATAGAGTAACTTCTGAACTGTATACGGTTTAAAATTTACTTCATATAATTATACCAAACGCGAGAAAATTAAAGTTTTATAACCCAGGATCTTATAAACATTACATCCTCAAAATGGCTGGACATTACCGGAGAAAATGCATTTTGGAGCGGAGCATGCCAGGGGTTAAAGAGGCACCGCACAATTCGGGCTCTTGGAAATGCCCTTTACGTTTGAGTAGCACGCCAAAGGTTTACAGGAATGATTCAACTCCGATTCGTAACGTAACTGTCAATAGAGGATCGCAGAAGCAAGGTAGTGCCTGCTATTCGCCTCCTTCAGTTTTATGCGACACAAGGGAGCTCCATACAGTGATAAAATAAATTATAAAGGAAGAATTTAATGAGATGTTGTCCAAGTTTAACAAAACTATTACTAGCACAATCAATAAAGAGTTAGAGCCAATAAAGAAAGAAATACAAGACATTGTTGACTCGATGTCAAATAAAAAGTTTGATGACATAATAACAAAAGTCTTTAAGCATGTTTAAATTAAATTATCGCACATACTATGCCACATAATAAACCTATTAATAATTAAAGTTTAATCGGAAAAACAACCTGTGTAATCACAGGGTGTTTTTCCGATTAAACTTAAATTAACAATAATTAAGCCACTTTTTAAGAAACATGATGTAAATGACATGGACTGTTACCGACCAATAGCCCTTGTCCCTGTGCTATCAAACATATTTGAAAAATGATTCATGACACTATTTACAACTACTTCGAAACAAATAATTTATTTTGTGAAGAACAAGTTGGCTTTAGGAAGTACAAATCCATTGATATGGCTATATACAGATTTCTACATTCAGTACTGACTAATATGGATATGGGCAATCAAGCGTGTGCGATGTTTATGGACCTATCGAAAGCTTTCGTTACTGCTACAGAAATTTTACGCATATGGTGTACGAGGTAATGTCTACGAATTGGTTAAATCCTACTTAGACAACAGATCGCAGATTACACAAGTAACTAGGATTTGTCCTGTTGCTAAAAAAGTTACAACATACTCATCAGCAATAAGGCAAGTTAAATTAGGAGTGCCACAAGGCAGCGTGTTAGGCCCACTCTTTTTTAACATTAACGATCTTCCAAAAGTGACAAATCATAAATCAATACTATTTGCATCAGCAAATAGTATTTTATTTGTCATCAGACAACACTGTGATAATTACTGGCAAAGATAAACTATTTATAGATTAAGAGATAAATTTGACATTAAATAATTAATAAATTGGTTGACATTAAATAATATGAATATATATTTAAATAAAACGCATCTTATGACATTCAGAAATAGAACTAGTAAATTGACGAATATGGATATCCGGTATTTAGACCAAAATATAGGAGAAGTAGCAGTTACAATTTTTTTACGTTTAAATATAGACTATAACTTAAATTGGAAGCATCATATAGAAGTATTATGTGCCAAGTTAAATACATATTCATATGCACTATACAGTTTAAGAAAACTGCGAGTGTTGCGGCTGTTTTACGGCCTATCATGGGTATGTTTCATCTCTGATAAAGTGTGGTCTTATGTTCTGGGGTAATTCTGCGGACAGGGATGCTGCATTTAGGGCGCAAAAGAGGTGTATACGGTCAATATTCGGTATTAAACCTACAGACAGCTGTAAACCATGTTTTATTAATCATAAAATTCTTACTTTGCCATCCGTTTATATATTAGAAACAGTAATATTTGTGAAGAAAAATTTAAATCTGTTTACAAGTCTGAACAGTAGGAGACGAGGCCTAGAATTCTGTATGCCCGGAAACAGAACAGCCCTGCTTAATAAAAGCGTATTGTGTATGGTTATCCGACTGTATAATCATCTTCCTAAAACTATGCTTGAAATATCGGACAAATTATTATTCAAGAATAAAATTAAGGCAATGTTAATTGAAAAGGCCTACTATACTACAATTGATTATTTAAATGATAATATTATATTTTAAATGATTGGCTTTGTTTTTATTAATTGACATTTCAAATTTATATGCATATTATTGATTATTTCTTTGATTATTTTATTGTTTTATATTTAATTCGGATACTAATAATTGTGTTATTTAATAATGATTGAATTAATTTTCTAACCTAATATTATGTTAATTTTGCTAATGACAGCAGAATATGATGTAACTAAAATATTTTTGTAAGAACTTTTAAATGTTCCGCAAAATAAAGTTTGATTTGATTTGATTTGACTTTAAGGAAGAACAAGAGTCCTGTAAATAAACGATGAGGAAACTGCAGTTGGAAAATAATCTACACAAGACTACTATTGATGACTTATCCGAGAGGCTCAATCACCTGGAGCAGCAATCCCGATCTAACAATATTGAAGTACAGTGTGTGCCCGAAAATAAAAATGAGAATGTATACATTATCATTACTCAGTTATCACGAGTAGTAAACTGCGAAATTGGTGAAAAGAATATATTGAACTGTACCCGCATCGCTAAAAACAACCCGTCAAATTCTCGACAACGATCCATAGTTGTCCAGTTAGCTTCGCCAAGAATGCGAGATCAACTATTGGCAGCAACCAAACTAACGCCAAAGAAAAGCTGAACTGTTCGCATCTAGGATATGCAAGTCCAAAAACACCTGTATACGTTTCTGAACACCTATCTTCAGTGAACAGAGCTCTTCATGCTGCGACGAGAATAAAAGCAAGCGAAAAATCTTATAAATATTTTTGGGTCAGAAACGGCAGAATATTCATAAGGAAAAGAGATGGCTCCGAGATGATTTAAATTAAAAATAAAAATAGCTTTAGTAAAATAGTGTAAAAGGTATAAACTTTTTTTCTCAACTTTGTATAGTTTATTACATGCATTTAGTTAAAAAAGGAAAATTTAATAGTATAATTTAATATCAGAATTGTAGAGGTTTACGAACAAAAACAAATAATTTCTACCGTAACTTATGTTTTACCGCTTAGGACATTATAATATTGACAGAGACCTGGCTAAACAGTAATTGAGCAGCGAGCTATTTGATGATCATTGTAATGTCTATAGACGGGATAGGGAAATCACAGGATTTCAGTGCCATAAGGACTGGGGAGGTGTATTAATTGCGTTAAATAAAAAAATTGGCTCGAGATGTATAGAACGTTGGCAAAGTAATTGTGAGGACCTTTGGATCAGTATCGATATACCTGTATCTCAGAAAGCACGTCAGATAGCTCTCTGTGCAGTATATCTTCCTCCACCTGTGTGTGCTGCATCTCTGGACCATTTAATCGAGTCTTGTAATAAAGTATTAGACTCAACACATGTACCGATCTGCATAATCGGTGACTTTAACCTAGGTAAAATCGATTGGAATGCAACCTCTAATGAATCCTTGTCAAAAACTAGCCAAAATCTTTTGGATTTTATAAATATCAGTCACTTAGTTCAATGTAATTATGTGAAGAATTGTTCTGGACGTATACTGGACTTGGTTTTGTCTACTGAGTCACTATGTGCAGTAATTGAATCCAACTCGGCATTGACTGTTGTCGACATACTACACCCCCCTCTCAAAATAACTATGTCTTTGGCCCGAGAGTCTGCCCTGCCGTACAGTTCTCAATGTACGTTACACTTCTATAAAGCAAATTATATCGAAATAAACCACTATTTAAACACATTAGACTGGAATGATATGTTTGAGCACGCTAGTGTAGTTAATGACATGCTGCAGATTTTTAACAAACACATAAACATTGCTATCAAACAATTTGTACCAAATCGAAAAGCTAAGAAGAAGCGTTATCCACCTTGGTTCGATAAGAAATTGATTAACTCTCTTAAAAAAAATATAAGTTCAGATAAAGTTTTAAAAAATATAAAAATCCTGTGGATAAAATAGAGTTCAGGTTTTTAGTTAAGCGATGCGAAACACTAGCGAAGAACTCTTACAATAAATACATGTAGAACCTTGAGAAAGATATCAAAGATATAAGGTCTGGTTGATTCAATAAATTTTGTACTCGCTTGGGAACGTGTTTCACTTACGACACCCTCTCCTAAAGGCGATTTTTGGGACTACGGTCCATTTGATCCTATCGTAGCCGGATTGATTGACGTATTGTTTATACCGCAATCACGAGTCGCGAGACCGGGTATCAGCAGCACTAGTGAGAGTGGTGGATCGCCATTGCAGTGCTTATGTGTATACAAGTGTACGCGTGTCGCGTTGTGGCCTTGTGTGGAGGCACGGCAGTTGACGTCAACAGCAGCTAGAGGGCGCTTCGGTCGAATTAGTATAGATACTGGCATTGGCAGCGAGAAGTACTTATAGGAGGAAACGCAGCCGCGAGAGGACGCCTCTGTTACGAAAAGGTGTTACCTGACTGAGACGCCAGAGGGCGCCACTGGAGCTGACTGTACTAAGGCGGTGGAAGTTCAAGATCGAGACTGGTGAATGAGTGAGCAACAACATAGTGACGTGAAATAAGGTTTGGCAGAACGAACTGTGAGTACCTTTAAATTAGGTATTTATAAAGTTGTGGCATCTAGTGAAGAGAAATTCTAAGTGTTTGGGACTTGTAAAAAATTAGCGATAGTTTGTAACTTAGAATAATTTTGTAGTGAGTAGTGTAAAAAGTGTTCAGACGACGAATCTATGCCCGATTTTTTTTCCATGTTGATATATACTAAAACACTTGTAAAATTTTAAGATATCATCATTGACTTAGAATATTTTGCGTAATTTTGTAACTTGTTTGATTCGCTTAGTTTATTAGAGTCATAGAAATTTGGTTTTGTTTGATCGTAGTTTATAATTTATTTAGTTTGTAGCTGGAATAGTAATTTTCAATCATGGAATCTTTAGTAAAGTTACAATTAGATAGTAGAAGCATAATTGAAAAAGGTAGAAATAATTTCAAAAAATCACCTAAGGATAGACTAACACAATCATACATTGATACAAGATTGGAAACATTAGAAAATCAATGGGATTAATTTACACAAACACACAGAAAAACTATAGAATCAGCTACAGTAACAGACATGAAAAATGCATATTTTGTGAATGAGATCTACGATAAAACAGAAGATATTTACATTGATTATAAATCAGATTTAAAAGAATAAAAAATTAAGCCTAGCACTAGTAAACAAACAGAAACAAAAAGTTACAATGTAAAGTTGCCTAAAATTAGTTAACCCACATTTTCGGGACAATATACTGAGTGGAGCACATTCCGTGACTTATTTTTATCTCTCATTGATAAAAACGACGCAATTGACGATGTCCAAAAGCTTCACTATTTAAAGGCTCATCTTGTTGGCGAAGCAGAACAATTGATGTGACACACTCCTATTACCGCGTCTAATTATAAAGAATGTTGGTCGGTTTTAACAAGGCGTTATGATAACAAGAAATTCTTATCAAATTGCATGTTAAAGCGCTTTGTTAATCAACCACAAGTTAAGGAGTCGTCGGCATCGATAAAAAATCTTTTGGACACCACAGTTGACTGTCTTCATGGTTTGCGTACGCTGGGAATTGATGTGAGCTCTTGGGATGTGATGATTATATTTATAATTAGCGCGAAGTTAGATGTTGAGTCACGAAAATTGTTGGAAAGAGAAATTAGTTCATCGGATGATTTGCCTACCTTTCAAGAGTTTAAACAGTTTTTGGAGTCTAGATTCCGCTCGTTAGAGAACCTAGATAATAAGCCTAATAAACCAATTGTCACATCAAATAATAGTCGTAATAACACTGCCAAATCGTTCCATGTCTCTTCACAAACTTGTGTCTTATGTTCAGAAAACCACAAGTTGTGTCATTGTAAAGAATTCGCAAAGAAAGATTGTGACGACCGTCGTGAGTTTGTCCGAACAAATAACTTATGTTTTAATTGTTTATGTAAATATCACTCAATTTACTTTTGCCACCAGTCAACCAAATGCCAAATCTGTAAGAAGAAACATCACACATTGCTACATCCCAAATCGATGTCTAAGGCTACTGAACCTGAGGGTTCAGCAGATAAGAATGTTGTAGGCGTAGCGACTACTGCTCCTACTTCTTCTTATCAAAGCGAGTGTACCACCGAAGTCTGTTGCTTAGCAGATGTTCGCAGCCAAGGTTTGTTAGCGACAGCCTTGGTAAACGTCGAGTCTAAAAATGGCACTGCTGTAGTTTTACGAGCTCTGATGGATCAGGGTTCGCAGGTCTCTTTCATTACAGAGTCCACAGTGCAGTTGCTCGGCCTTAGGAAGACACCTGCTCGCACTGACATCCTTCGACTAGGCGATGATGAGGGATCGTCGATACCCTCTCGGTGGATAGCGAGATTTAAGCTTCAATCACGCTTAGATCCCACTTTTGTTTTAGAGGTCGATGCTTAAGTTTTGAGCAGATTAACAGCACGCCTCCCTGAAAGAAAGATTGTGCAAGTACTGTCAACATTTTCATCCTTCGCGCTTGCAGATCCAACATTCGATACTCCTGGTAAGATTGACTTACTTTTGAGTGCTCGTATAGTCGGTGAAGTGTTGTTGGAAGGTTTAGTGAAGGGTCCGCCGGGCACACCCGTCGCACAAAACACTAAACTGGGCTGGATTTTATCTGGTAACGTAGCCGATAAAATCCAGAATGTATCGTTGACACCAAGGGCCGTATGTTGCCATGCTATTGCAGATACAGATGTGAATGAGCTATTACGAAAATTTTGGGAACTAGAGTCCGATCAGTCTTCAGTTCGCAAGGTTAGTTTAACTGAAGAGGAACAGCGTTGTGAAGACTTTTACTCAGCGACAACTCGCAGAGACAGTACTGGTCGATATATCGTCAAGCTGCCTTTTAAGCACGCTGATCCCAAATCTAAGTATGGTAAGTCTGAAATCATAGCTCGAAAAAGATTTCACATGCTGGAACGAATGCTTTTGAAAAACCCTTCACTCAGGACGCAATACAGTAGTGTCATTAAAGAATACCTGCAACTGGGACATGCAGAGGTTGTTCCTGAGTCGGAGAGAGAAGGAAATGCTGTCTATTTACCGTATTACGTAGTAGTGAGAAACGACAAAACCACTACGAAGCTCAGGGTAGTTTTTGACGCTTCATGTACGGGTTGTAACGGAGTTTCGTTAAACGAAGACTTAATGGTTGGTCCTACGTTGCAACCTGATTTGCGACAAACTATTATGCGATGGCGCTGCTATCCAATAAGTTTGGTCGCCGACATCATTAAAATGTATCGCCAGGAGAGAATCTCCAAGGATGATGTTGACTATCAACGTATTTTGTGGCGTGACAATCCAGAGTCTGAATTACAGCACCTGCGATTGACACGAGTCACTTTTGGTACATCGTCCGCACCATTCTTTGCGGTGCGGTCCCTACAACAAGTAGCTCGTGACGAGGGAAAGGATTTTCCTTTGGCAGCTAGTCGTGTGCTCAGGGATTTTTTTGTCGACAATTTGTTGACCGGTTGCGAAAGCGTTGCAGAAGGCGAAGAAATCTATCGCCAAATGAATGAGTTACTCGGTCGCGGAGGTTTCCGGCTCCAGAAGTGGTCAAGTAGTAACATAGAGCTAGTGAAAGGGATAACGAAGGGGACAGTAGAGATGAAGGAAGATGTAGAATTTAATGTAGATAATAATATAATCAAAATTTAGGATTGACCTGGGATCGAAAATCGGATCGTTTCAAATACACTGTCCATCTTCCCCAACTGGAAACACCCGTGACTAAGCGTAGTCTCATATCGGACATCGCTCGATTATTTGATCCTCTTGGTTGGATCTCTCAAATTATAACCAAAGCCAAGGTGCTTATTCAGTGGTTCTCGCCTGGCTGAGTAGCCACCCTAGCCGTTGGAATACGTTCGTGGGCAACAGAGTTTCGGAAATTCTCTCAACAATAGAGAATACCCAATGGTCTCATATCCAGTCTAAGGATAATCCTGCAGACTGTGCGTCTTGAGGTATGAACCCGTCAGAATTGGTTGACTTTGAGTTGTGGAAAGAAGGTCCTAAATGGTTAACAAACACAAATATAAATTATAACAAATCAAGTATAGAGGAAACTAGTTTAGAAGACTTAATGCAGCATTTAATGTCGTAATTAATGAGAATACAGATAATAGTATAATAACAAATTTTTCATCACTTAAAAGATTAATTAGAGTAAAAGCCATATGTAGAAGATTTTTTAAATTGAAAAATAAAAGTAAAGATAGAGGTGGTCATGTAAGCTTTTCAGAAATAAACGAAGCACTTTATACTTGTGTTAAACTCTGTCAAAAAGATTATTTTAAGGAAGACATAGAAAGTCTACAAAAACCTGGCCAAGTTGAAAGAAAAAGTAAACTTATCTCTCTCAGTCCTTATCTGGATAACAACCACATTCTACGAGTAGGCGGTAGACTACAGCGTGCTCATCTCCATGACGATATGAGACATCCTATAACCATGCCTTACAAGTCTCATTTTACGAAACTGTTGATAGGCGATGCTCACGAACGTACGCTGCACGGTGGACCACAGCTATTCTTAAATTATTTGCGAAGTCATTATTGGATCGTTAATGCTAGGAATGCAGTTAGAGGTTATGTACGGAAATGTGTATGTTGCATTAGATATTCTGCACGAGGTATTCCACCGCTAATGGGGCAGTTACCATCCGCCAGAGTTAATGCTTGCCGGCCCTTCTAACGAAGTGGCGTGGACTACGCAGGTCCTATCAGCGTTAGACCCACAAGAGGGCGCGGTTATCACTCCACTAAAGGATATATCTGCCTTTTTGTATGTTTGGCTACTCGAGCCATACATCTAGAAATGGTGAGTGACATGACGTCACAAGCCTTCTTAGCATCCTTTGAGCGCTTTGTATCTCGTCGTGGTCATTGCGGAGAGCTCTGGAGTGATAACGGCACTACCTTTGTGGGGGCTATTAAAGAGCTTAAGACTTTTTTCTGCCACGAAAGGTCTGGTGTAGCATCCGACATCACTGACTGGTTGGCAACCAACGGGACTGAGTGGCACTTCATTCCACCCCACTCTCCAAATTTTGGAGGGCTTTGGGAAGCTGGACTGAAGTCCACGAAACACCATCTAAAGCGGGTGATAGGTACTAACACTCTTACGTTTGAAAGAAGAAAGAAAGAAAGAAAAGAAGGAAAAAGCATTTATTTCTGTCACATAATACACCAAACACAAAATAAATAATACACAAAAAAAATAATACTAAAGGTAGATAGGTAAATACCATAGTTAACACATTTTATTAAAACAAGCAGACAATAACTAGTTAACAGCATTATTAAAAATTAGGTATATAATATCCAAGGTGTAAAAAGTGACTGAAATAGGACCCACTTCAGCATAATGCCAGGCCGAAAGCCTGACGCTTGTCTTCCAGAAGGCTCTCTTAGCGAGTCACGAACATCATCCAGTGTCTCATAAAAATATATACGTAAATAGACATACTTATATATAATTTTAGAAATATACGTCTAATAGGTACTCTTACAAAAAACACCGCACCATTACGCTAGTCTGTAGCATTCAATTCCCATTAAATAATAAATTTATATAAATGAAGCGTTCACATTTATCATACCTAGCTCCCGCTGTGCGTCAATGAGGTAGCGACGAAGTCGAGTTTTGAACGTACCGATCGTTGTAAGCGATCTGATAGGCGGTGGAAGATTATTCCACACCTTTGATGCCGCATAGCGGAAGCTACCTTTAAATGCCACCGTTTTGTGAGGCATAATAGAAAGCTGCTGCGAGCACTGTCTGCTATTACAGCCACGGCTACCAGCAACCCACCCAAGTTTATGAAGCAGATAGGAAGGTTGCTGGTTTTTAATAATACCAAACATGAGCGATGCTAGGTGTAGCTTGCGTCGAGACTTCATTTTTAAGATAAATCTCTCATTAAGGTATGGCGTCAAATGACTTCTACGACTCATGTTGAAGCAGAATCGGGCGGTGGCATTCTGTACCCTTTGAATCAAGTGGTCTGTCCGAGCTAGTAGCCGTGGTCCGTATACCGTGTCCGCGTAGTTTAATTTGGATAGCACTAACGATTGAACCAGTTGCAAACGTAAGTCTTCCGATAGATATGGTCTCATTTTATAAAGAACGCGCAATCTATAAAAACAGTTACGTACCAATTCAGCTACATGCTTTTCGTATCTCAGGTGCGAGTCAATATTCAGACCTAGGTTGCGAGCTTCATTTACCCTCTCGATGGTGTTCCCCATGAGTGTAATGTTAATACCAGGGAGTGAATTAATTTGGTTCTGTGTTCCAAACACCATGTATTAGTTTTACTAGGATTTAAGATCAAGGAGTTCCTCTTAGCCCACTCAACAATTCGGTCAAGATCCTCATTAAGACCGGATATAGCATTGTGGTACTGGTTTGGCTTAAATGAAATATACACCTGAATATCATCAGCGTAAATGTGATATTGTGCTTTATTTATATGTTTTGTGATGTCTGCACAGTAAATACTGAAGAGCAAAGGTCCCAGAATTGATCCTTGGGGAACTCCCCTCGACAGAGAGGTAAGCTCAGAAACAACTGATTCCCCACCCGATAGCCGTAGTTCCACCCTTTGCTTACGCTGGGACAGATAACTATCGAACCAATTTACAGTTTTACTATCGCAACCGTAGTATTTTAATTTAGAAAGTAACAAGGAAATATGAATGCTTTCGAACGCACGGGAAAAGTCCAAAAGCACCAACAGTGTGCACATACCCTGGTCCTGTGCGTAAAGAATATTATCGGTCACGTCTAGCAAAACCGTAGCAGTACCCCTTCCCTTTCTAAAGCCCGATTGAAGAGAAGGCAAGATATAATTTTTCTCCAAGTAATCAGACAACTGGCTACTTACCACATTCTCCATCACCTTGGACAAACAAGGGAGGATACTAATGGGCCGCAGGTCTTTTATATCCACGGGACATGTGTTTTTCGGCAAGGGCCTAACAGTGGCTAGTTTTCAGGTATGAGGAAAAGTTGCTGAGCCTATCGATGTATTGATAACATGTGTAATAGCTGTGAGCGAATGGGGTTGAGACATCAACAACATCTCTAGGTTAACTCCATCACAACCTTCTGCATTTGATTTAAGGCCCAAGAGGATTTTAGAGACAATTTCAGGTCCAACAGGTGATATGGTAAAGACGGCGTCACTATGACGGTGAAATTCGTAGAATGTCATATCCGAGATCAGAACAACCGCGTTGCCAGGGACGTTTAGGAAGAGCCTGTTAATAAGATTAGGGCCTGAAAAATGGGACGGCAGGTCTACATATTTTTTGTTAGGTAGTAGGGTACGTTTAATGTTTTTCCATAACATTTTTGGGTTATTTATTTTATTATTTATATTAAATTTAAAATAAGCTACCTTTTCATTGAATAAAGCAGAAGAAAAAAGTGATTTAAGCTGTTTGTAGTAACTCTTTTTACTCTCTGACCTACTTTTGCGGTATGCATCAAGCGTTTCATCCCTTAATTTCATCATTAATTGTACGGTGTCCGTAACCCACGGAAATGATGGTTCCTTAATCAGGCAAGACTTAAGGCGAGGTTGCAGTACTTTTTAAGACTTTTGAACGTCTGAAAGTCCCATGAACTATGATATTTTTAATGAATAAAAATTAAAGTATAAAAATTGAACATATCTTCTAGTAAATCGTAAAGATAGAAACACGATTTGGAATGATTGGCTCGATAAAAAAAATTTCAAACATGGCACTAAATCACAATTTTAAACGTGTACTGCTTAGAGATTCCATAATGAATTTATATGAAAGTATTATCAATAGAAATAGCTCTTTATTTTAAAATAAATGGTAAAAACAGATTTTGTAATTTCGTTATCATTTTTCTCCTAGAAAAAAAATAGTCAAAATGTTGGCATTATATCGCTCGCCGGCCGTTCATCAGTGCCTGTCTAGGCGTGATTGAGGGCGGACGTACGTCGTTGCTCCGCAAAAGCCCCCTCCACCCCCGCATGTACGTTTTCGCAAAAGTACAAAGTAATTCGTATTCCAAACTCAATTGTTCAAACCATAGACATACTAGTAAGAAACCGTAGACATGTTACTGACAAGGTAACATGACGGAGCTTACGAGTGGCACGCATCGCGAAAAGCGTACGCACACTAATATAAATATGTCAAAACGACACACTAAGAATTAGATAAGAAGTGTAAGTGAGATAGCACATCTAATCGCAAGCGCGAAATAGAGATAAACATATACTCTCTGGACCGACGCGCATTGTGACATCATGCTGACCGTTTCACAAACAATAATTTGACTCAGATGCGACATGATCACTTTGTCTGTCTTGAGTAAATTCAATTCGCCTCAAAGTAAATTTGATTAATTCATTTAAGGTAGGGAAATAAAAAGTCGATGTGATTTATTTATAACATTTCCTAAAAACGTACATTTTATTCTTCTCATTTCATTCAATGGAAACCTAAAACAGTACGTTAGTATAAAAACTGTGCGCTGCGGACCCACCGTAGCCCTGGCAATACCCCTGGGGGTATGGTGGGTCTTTTAAAGCTTAACCGTTCTCCTGGCTGAAATGCTCGTAGTGTTATACCAACGTGCTACGTGGACATTAAACTGAACAGTGTTATCTCTCGTATGATAATGACTTACTACTTACGTTTTTGTATTTTTAGACAAGCGAAGACAAGCGCTAGTACGATGATATAGTGCAACAAGGAGATAAATTAGAGACTAAAACGTTTAGGTATTACTGCTAATGGTTATAATGCTTTGTATTATATAGGTATAATCTGTCGTACTGTTGAAGACCCGTCATCATCATCATCCTTGCGCTGTCGGATCATTCCCACTAGTTCTATTGAACAGTTCTATGATAGAACTAGTGATACTTTTTTTCGCACTAGTTCTATGAGCACAACTTGATGAGAAGAATAGAACTAATGGGAAACAGTTATAGGAAATTTACCACTAGTTCTATGTATATTTTACAAGGGTAGTGTCACAACATCGCGCTCACATATCCGAATAAATATGTATGTATAAAAATGTGTTAAACGAACGAATGAACGTCTACAAAACAATTGAACATCTACAAAACAAATGAACGTCCACAAAACAAATGAACGTCTACAAAACAAATGACTATCAGAAAGTGATCAGCTATCGATAGTGATTGCAAAAAACAGGTGCCTGCGATTTTTTATTCGAAGATTTGTACAGACCAAGTCTATCAAAGATTCACTTGACTCTGTAAAATGGGTAGGGACAGTCACTAACTGGGTTAGACTAAGACTGTTTAAAAACTGAGTTACCACGGTAGTTCTGGGGTCGGCTCTGTTCTGTAGATTGACTTTAAAATCCCCAACCAGAACGCAATAGTCTGAGTTGGCAATGGATGTTAAGGCGTCGGTGACAGCGTCTAGAAAGATGTTTAAATCGAGCCAAGGTGGCCGATACGCAGTTCCAACTGTTACTCGTTGTCCTTTTATTGTAACGCTAACCCACATCTGCTCTACTGACTCGAACCTGGGATCGACAGGCACCGCCACCGTTCTTACGCTCAAGCCACGTCTAATATAAAAGCCGACACCTCCACCACGGCCCGAGCGAACGTTAGCCGGACGAGGTATGTGACGAAGGGAATACCCAGGCACAGATGGCGCGCGGGCGTCCTCACCGGGACGCAACCAAGTCTCATTAATCGCTAAAATATCAAAGCTATGCCGTAGCACCATAGCAGTGAAGTCGTCATGAACGCTAAGTGCTCAATGAACCGATATTTATGAAACCGACCTTAAAATGCTTCTCATCCATTACGTGATTAATGTGTTTTGAAACTCTGCCGTAAACAAATGAATGTAGTAGATTTGATTATGTCCATATAATGGGCAATAAATGAGATAAACGGGTTCTAGTGCCACCAACAACGCAAAATTGTAAGTAAGACGCATATAATGTAGACAAATAACTAATAGTAAAGTATAGATAATACCAATACAAACTAATAGTATAGACAAATAAATAACATAGTTAATATGAAAGATATTATAGTAACTGTGATGTTGCTTTGATTTTAGTTTAATTACGACTGTGTACTTTACAAGCGTTTCTTTATAAAAATGTCCAATACTAGTGTTTATACTATAGGAACTAGCAGAAAAAGACGATATAAACAGATTAAGGTTATACAACAATGTTATCCTAATGTTAGCTGTTATGACATTACAGTTTAAAAATATTTTCCAAATCAGTATCTTCTCTGATACAGAATGCTTTGTCACCCTGATCCTTGCGAACATAAGTACGTCCTTGCCGGCACCAGACATACTTCCACCCGTGGTTACGGGCGATATCTCTTGCCTTGCGAAACAAATATCGGTTTGATTTCGTAAGACGCTCGTTGACATAGAAGCGCCGTGCGGGACCGGGCAAGCCCAAGTCGGCGGACGTCGCACCCCGGCGCACACGCGCGTTCAACAGTAGCTCATTGCGAGTATTTCGACCCGCGAGGCGTAAGATGAGAATTCGGGGCCTGCGCTCCAGGCCAGCGGCGTCCGTCGAAACAATGTGTTTAGGCCCAACGCGTTCAGCGCAACGAATATCTCGTGGCTCCAAGTTCAATCCCAGTTTCACGGCAATCGGCAGAGCGGTTTGAACCGCGTTCTCGCCGTCGATCTCCGGGATATTAGAGATTTCGACGTCATTCGATAACGATTCTTGTTCCCGGTCATTGAGGTCACGCTTCAGTTGTGCTACTACGTTGCACAAGTCAGACTGGTCCGTAGCTGGTACTCCCTTTTCCAGGCTGGTCACCCGCTCATCTAGTTTGTCTAGATTTATCTGACATGCCTTCACAGATGCCCTTATCTCCGCCATCTCGTCCCGAAACAGCAGCAGTTCTTTATTTATGCTGCGCATATTGTCGCGAAATATACGCAGTTCTGACTTGATGTCCTCATTAAGAGTTTGCGTGGTCTCGGACGTGCCGGTGATGGAAACGCTGGCTAACAGACCAGGGTCATGGCAATCAGCCACGGCAGCCAACTCTGTATCGTCACCTGAATTATCTCGTCGTTTGAAGAGATGATGACAGTTCTTGCACAAATTGACTCAATTCCAGGCCAATTTCTGCACTGAACAACAGTCCTGACGACCCGTCCCCTCTAACTCCAGGGCATTTCTTAGTAGGTGAGCCTTTGCTGCTCGTACCAGAAGCCAACTTCGAAAATTTTAACATTAGCACGCTGAAGAGATGGCATTTGACACAACGCATGGTTCAGGGCTTTTGGCGCAGGTGGTCCTGTGAATATCTAGTACAGTTCCACCACAGATACAAGTGGTCACACCAAACTCCCGAACCAGACGTAGGAAATGTGGTGCTGGTAATGGAAGACGATTTACCTCCGGCAAGGTGGCTTTATGGTCTCATTGTTGAAAAACACACGGGCTCGGACAAGGTCACGAGGGTTGTTTCTTTGCGCTGTAAGGGATCCATAATAAAGAGACCGGTCTCTTAGTTAATTATTCTACCGATCACTGAGTAATTACATTATTTACATTGTCGATATTGATATATTGCATTTGCATTATTTTGTGTTTAAACTGTTTTGTATCGTGTATTTGTAGTTTAAGCAGATTTAGTTTAGTTTGTTAAGATAAAGTACATACAGTCCATTAGCTCTGATAACGTCCATCAGTTATTAGTTTGCCATACGTTTTCTCATGGTGGGCGGTTATCTATTTGCATTTTTTGTAATCAGATCTTTGTTTATTGTTATGTCCATTCTGTCCATGGTGGGCGGAATGTTCAATGTTTACTGGAAAGTTTGACATGCCGCTCGGTAGATGGCATTGTACCATATTTATATATTTCGCTATCAAGATTCTCCGCGGGCAGTATATAAGGTCTGGTTGATTCAATAAATTTTGTACTCGCTTGGGAACGTGTTTCACTTACGACAACCTCTCCTAAAGGCGATTTTTGGGACTACGGTCCACCTAGTGTAATGTGTAAAAACGTGTCACACTTTCTAAATAATATTTTTAAGTTAGGCCTACAATAAATTACTTAAATATTATAATAGCATGTAACATAATTATGTTCTATGGTTTAGTATAAAATAAAAGATCTCAGTATATACCTATTACCTATAATTCCATGTAATAATTATAATTTTAGTGTATAATGTGTATATTAATTTTACAAATTTATAGATTTTATATACATATTGTATGTTTAGATAAGCGACTTGGGTGTGTATACTGTAAGCTTATATTTTTCTTTTTGAATAAATGAATATAACGTGGTGTAACTATAATAAAATGCAGTTTAATACCAAAAAATGCTACCATGTCAAATACACTAGAAAAATATATCCAATCCGAATACTTCATCAACCAGGATAAAATTCAAGAAGTAGAAATTATTAAAGTCTTGGGGGTACTCTTTGACAGAAAAGGAACGTTTCTACCTCGTATTGAAAGTATTATTAAGAGAGCCTCAAAAATGTTAGGATTCGTACTTAGAAACACAAAGTGTTGTACTCTAGTCTTGTTCGGAGTATTTTAGAGTATTGCAGTGTAGTTTGGAGACCACACTACGCCATACACGCACTACGATTAGAACGAGTACAAAAACGTTTTATCTGGCATCAAGCGTTTTGTGAAAGGAAAACAAAGTGCCTCTCCTCCTACACAAAACGTTTACATCACTACAAAATACCTAGTCTATCCACACGCAGAAATATTACTGATTTAGTTTTTTTATATAAATTACTAAGAAACAAACTAATTTGCCCATAGTTACTCGGTCTAATTAGGTTTCCGGCGCCTTCTAGGTACCCTAGGAATAGAATAAAACCACTATGCCCACCATAACGAAGGTCCGTGCTTGGTACAAATTCGCCGTTACCAAGACTGTGTAGAATTATGAATAGTTGTAGTGACTTACTAGACAAACACTTCGATGGTTTAGGCAAAATCATTAAGGTCGCAGCAACAGAGGTGTGCATGAGATAAATCTTATTTTTAATATATTTTTCGATTTCTATATCAATTGTTTAAGATTCTTTTTTTTGTTTTTTTGTTTTACGAGGTGGAAAATCACTTCGGATCTCCGACTCTTGGGGAAATGAGAGCCGAAGTATGTGGTGTACCACTAAAAACCACCTCGACCTTATCATGTACCCGTGTGTCGGAGGGTAAGGATTCGCATAAGCATTCGTCGTTACCCCCCGACGGGTATTGGCCCGCCAGATGGTCAGGCGAGCCCCGAACAAAACGCCCTTGGCGGCGGTATAAGGTGTTGAGCTCCGCCGCCAAACCACCCAGCGGCCGCAGAGGATAGGGAGGACGGCAACGCAACACCGCATCTTCTCTTCCTCTGCAGCCCCACCGCGACGCATCGAATGGTGCGCCCCCATTTGGTCGCGGGAGATAGAGCGCACGGCAACGCAACACCGACACGCCTCTCCTCCTGCGACCGCGCCCGACTGCGAGGGACAGACAGAACTGTCCCCCGCACCCGCACCGTTGGACGCATCCTGCGCAGGCCCCTCTAAGCCCACGCGGAGCGTCCACTCCTGGGATCTCTCTTAGCTTCACCGCCGGTGTCCAATCCACGGTTACTGCCCCCCCCCACCACGCCAAGCTGGAGATCCTACGGGGGGAATTGTTTAAGATTCTAAAATTTTATTTATTTCCGTTATTTAATGTTATATCGTTTGATTTTAATTTTATATTGTTTGATATTAATTTTTATATTTTTGCTTTTGGATTTAGTTATTATTATGTCACTCATTAAATTTTCATGTTTAATTTCAGAGTTAAATGGACGACTTATTTAATGTATTTGTTATCTTTTATTGTTTACTGTTTTAAGTTCGTATTATAACTTATATTAGTGCATGTGGTGTTAGCCAATAAATAATTGTTACACGTGTAAATGTATGCCACCAATAAGCTGAAATGTATTATGTAAACAAATATTGGTTAACCCAATAAATAAATAAATTATCTTATCTTAAAGTTTTAAGTGACAAAAATAATTAATTTAGGTTATAGAATTACTAAGTGAGCAACTGACTGCGAGTGATGAGAAATCAACAGAACAGCAACTTACAAACATTAATTTGAGTTACTTAAAATATTAGCTTAAAATACAAAATGCGAAGCTTCATAATATTTGAGCGACCTAATATTTGTTTGAGTGTCAACGTTACGTCCTGCATTTTTTTCAATTTTTAGCTAATGATTTAATTATACTGAGCGGCATTTTATCTGAAATCAAGTGTTTCGAATAGAAAACTACTTTGAAAAATACTATACTGAGCAGAGTACTATGCGCTCACATTTTTATGAAAATTTTCTTATGAAATAACTATTTGCAGAAACACTATTAGCCAAGAAATTTAATTAAATGAAACAATGTATTCCAAAAAAATAAATAAATATAGGCACATTTACTTAAATCAAATGAACAAAAAACAAAATAAAATAAGACGCTTCAGTCTTTTAAACTAAGTTGACGGAGCCCTGCTTTGCAGGGCTCCTATTTTTAGGTATAGGGTCACAAGAAAACTAAACATACCCTATTAAGTTTCCCGAGTGAATGAGATTATTTTCATAAATAAATAGATCGTGATTTTCGAAATGAAGGCATCAGCTTCGCCACCTTAGTCAACTCTGACTCTGCTCATCTGACTGCATCGATTTATTGCCCTGCTCCCATTCGAATTCGCGCGCACAAACAATCTGTAGTTTTCATAAAAATCGTATCAAATTAATAAATATAAGACCTCAAATTGAATTAGGTAACCAATAATTATTAATAAAGCAGCTTACAAAACTTTGCTTAAAGTGAACTTTTTAGCAGTTCGTTATGTAAAACCACTATTGGAAAAAACGTCTCTATCTCAATATTGAAGTCGCCTTCTTTGTATTTCTAGTTGTTCTTCTAGTAATTTAGTCGCACGGCTGGAATTTTAATATCTGAAATGGATAAATCACAACCCGCTTTTAGTAAGCTCGTGCTAGATTTTATTATTAATCAATATTCGTCCTCAGTTTAGTTAACTTTCGCTTTCTCAAATTCATGCCGCTCAAGTTATTAAAACAGTATCTCATCATCAGTCGCTTAGTTTTTTTTTCTTTGCTCGTTTTTAATTTTAATTCTCCCATTTAAAATACCAATCCTCATAAATATAATCAAATAAAGTTAACCTTTTAAGTTAAAAGATAGCTCTGTCGCTCAATTTACTTGAATCGTCACGAATTAAATATTTTTACGGATCAAAGTGAATTCTAAATGGTACGTTTAAAATTGCCCCGAATATCAGAAAAGAAGACTTTAAAAAGCGTTAAATCATTGAGCATAATGTATATTTAATGTCCTATATTCGTTTATTGTAGAGTATGAGATACATTTTACCTTTTATAAAGGCCTCTTATAAACAGGTATTATACATATTATTCATACGGGGTGATACATTATTAATAATGGTAATTCTTTAAGCCGTTTCATATCCTATCCTGATGATATAAAATAATTATTTTCTCTTTTAACCCAACAACGATTTATCAAGTTCAGAAATATTGCTTTTTGCTTTGCGACGGTGTGACGTTGTGAAATATTAATCATTTGGTTGTTGGAGAGAGAGTTTGAACTATTTATTTGACTAAATATTTCACGTTCCTACTTATTTTAAAAGATGAACCTTTTAATATGTAAGTGAGATAAAGTATGTCATGTCTGAATTTTAGATAATTTATTCGAGAGAACATCTGAGTATATGAGTATATATATAGATAAACGCATATTTTTGTTTTGTTGGATCAACAAAAACGGCACTAATAGTTTCGAGTTGACAAGTTAAACCATTTATTACCACTAGCAGTCATACATTAAAACAATATAAAGTTGTATTTGAAATACCGTAAGTAAGCATATGTCAAATCATTCAGCCGCAAGATAAGTATTTAATAAGTCTTGCGAGTACTACGAGTCCATTGTGAAGGCCACGCCTGTTGCTACGTCGTAACTGCGAAACTGCTCATATTTGCAAGTGGAATAGTCTAGAAAACGAACCACGGCGTACTATCGATTTCCTGACCCTTCTATTCTCCGACTCTATTACCGACTTAAGACAACATCATCACAGAAATACGATTTAGATCCCCGCTTCTATCTACGTTTGAAATAAGGATCAAGGTCGCGAGCCGATTTTCAATTTGATTCAGTAATTCAAGTGACTTTTCACATATGGTCGCCGCTTTGTAATCTCATTCCATGCATCACACACGGGGATATGCAATTTTATTTGGGTACCGTTACAGCTGCTGAAAATTTAAAATCCATTAATAAATTATCACGGTCTTAAAAAGCGAAATTGTGCATTTAACTCTGTTTGTTGTCATATACGACTGCCTCTTATAGGCAGTGCGCGATATGCTTGATATACAGGCTGTATAATTTTTTCTTACATATTTCAATCAGATTTACTCGTACTGGCAGAAGAAAACAAATCTACTTGGCTAATAGAGCTAAAAGAAAAAATATTTTTAGAATATCGAAGCTAGCTCCAAAAACGTTCCACTTAAAACATAGCTCACGTATTCCATGAGTGTTGCCGCTGTTGTGTGTATTGTTAGAGAATTACGTTTGTGTTCGATAACTGTGAAATAGACACCGAAAGAATGAAATATTACAGATAAACTATCAGCCTTTGAGCGTCCAGATCCATAATGAGAATCAAATTGTATTTTAAGTCTCATTTGTATTACTAAAAGTTGTAGGTAATAAAATACTAAGTTGCAGGTAGTAGAGTCTAGCTGATTTTAGCATTAATGGGTTGTGCCTCTCACAGAATATCTACGTAAAGTAACAGTATGTATACTGTTGCGTTTAGTTCAGTGAGCGTTAGTGCCAGAAGCCTAGTTCTCTTTTAATTCGCCCTCATCTTGCTCCTCCGCCTATTTCTACTCATCTTCGTGACAGGCAGCTGCTTCGATGTGTATTTGCATAAAACCATGTGTATGAACTGGGGTCCTGGGGTTACCACCAAGTGGATCTTAAGGTCTTCTGTCTAATGATAGCTATAAAAAAGCTTTTCGTATTTGATGTTAGGGCAAGCATAATAACCGGTGTGTGACGATTCTAAGCTATTAAAATATGATGAAATAAAGGAGAGGCTGGATATATGTATATCTCTCCGGAAGACAACTACCAATATAATTTATTTATGTAGATTTGTACGATAGATATGAAGGATTTGGAAGCTAGGTCACAATCATCCGATCGTTTACCCCTTTCTCTTTCATATCCATCCTTACACAGTCCATCAATCTTTTCCTTGGGCGCTCTCTCCGTTTTCGTCCTTCTACTTGCATTTTTATCACTTTCTTACCTACGTAAAATAGATACCGCCATTAATTTTCGTTAAATAAACTTGTATGATTCATACAAAACTCTAAAGTTTAAAGTTGATTCATACGTAATTTACCTTAGTGGGTTTTCCATTGCGTGGCAGACATTTAATAAAATTAATAAGTTTGGCACGTGTACGCTCATATCATTGCCGGTATAAATTCATATTCATTAAAACGGTACTCTTGCTTGCTGGATATTTGCCGAAATATATGTATTTTTACACATATTTGCAGAAATGGTAACATAATATTGGACGTATGACGTGATAAATATGTTTAATATAATGAGATAACTACGACATATTGCTTACTTATCTGCCAGTCATAATGCTTTTTCTTTATTCCTTGCTCTAAGAAGGGAGCTGTGCGCAAAACTGAGTTATAAATGTTTTTACTGCCGGGCTGCATAATATAATATGTTCACGGCGCGAAATATACTTTCATGAATGTATGAATCATTATGGTTTAGCAACGGGTAGGTATAGTAAAACACATAATATTATCCTAACCTCTTATTTTTTTTATTTATCACCAAAACTGTAAATCACACTTTGGTACAAAAACAACAAATCTCTTAACGTCAAAATATAGTCACATCTAAACAATATTCGTAACAAAACCAAACATTCTAAATTATCCCTTAAACCATTTAATATATGATCGCTAAAATTGACTTTGTTTTCATCAAACTGCCTATCGATTTACAAATAGCATACTATTTCTGTCTTCAATTTACTATTTTTTTTGAGAATTAAATAAAGACAAAGTATCCATTATTTAATATACTCTCAGATAAGATAGGTAAATTACACAAAGATTGAAGAATTTATGATTCAAAAG
Organism: Euclidia mi; assembly: GCA_944739405.2. Lineage (NCBI taxonomy): Eukaryota > Metazoa > Arthropoda > Insecta > Lepidoptera > Erebidae > Euclidia > Euclidia mi. Next base: position 28,226,005 of record OX123202.2, read on the forward strand.
TGATGGTTCTACATTATAAAATATGAATATTTAACTACGTCGAAGGTCCCACGAGTACTTTAAGAAATAGGAAAAATGAGCTATGTTATTTTACATTAATATTCGCTACTCCTCATTTTGTAAAATATGTTTAAATGGTCGGTGTACAAGCCAATACATGTTGTTTACTGAGAGCAAATACAGGTTTATTGATGTTGGGAACTGGCCACCCGCCTCGCTGGGCCAGTGAGCTATTATACTTGTTCCTACACACTGTTTATATTTTGGTTGATGTAAAAAAAACACAAAGCCAATTCGTTTTTACTCTCGGATTTCTAGTAGCGAGTAATGCTGACGGTAAAAATAACGTTTTACTCCATTTTATTGCTTCATGAATTATTATTTAATCTATCACTTCAACTTTCATATCAATATAAGATAATATATCTTCTACGGAAACAATTATTTACAAAATTCCTTCACAGTCTCTATAACAAAGTAAAATCACGAACTCTCAACACGGCATACCACGCATTTAATTTGTGTAACAAATATCATACGGATGTAGTGATTTGTTCGATGAGGTGGTGCTCGCGGCGGCGGCAGGCGGCGCGGCACGAGCCGCCGCGCGTCCACATGTTGCCGCGCGTCGCTAGCCCCTCGGGCACGCTGCGCGACGGCCGCAGCGGCGGCGCGCGCCGGTAGCAGTCGGGGCAGTGGGCGATGGAGCAACACGCGCGGTCGAGCGACGCAGCATACGACAGCGACTTCGGCAGTCGAGAACCACCACACGTGGGGCCGGGCCACGCGCAGTACGCGCTCGCGCCGCCGGCGCTGTAGGCGCACCACGCGGGCTCGCAGCGCGGCGGCGGCGTCACACACGGACACGCCTCCGCTATCGTCGGCGCCGGCGCGGGCGGCGGCGACTCCGGCTCTCGCTTAGAAAACCCAACGAAGAACAGCAGCAAAGCACCAGCTAACGTAGCAGCCGTTGAAAAGTAAAAGCCTGCTCGCGGCACCTGTTGGTTGATGTACCCGGTCACAGGTACACCCACCATAACTGGAATCGCTTCCGCACCTTGCACGTAACCTATTTGAGGACAATATTTATAGCATTATTATCAATCTGTATACCTAAAAATATTATTCTATCGACGGAACCATATTTTCCGTGCTTACCCCAAACTTTTGTAAAGTGTCGGCCCCGAACTCGTTCCATTGTGAGCATCTTTATAGAATATAAAAATCCGCCCAAACAAAGTCCGTACATCCACGCGAATAACACGTAGCCGTGATAGCCTTCGACGCTGCTTAGAGCGAGCATGGAAATGCCTGAAAATATTGTTCATTGTAATATACGTACATACTCATACATACACATATATGAGCGCAATGCGGATGTTTCTTAAAGTTGTTTACCTATTCCCAACATCGTAGTTTGGCACAAATATTGTTTGGAGACGAGGCACTGCGCTGACGGTCGCACTAGCACGAGCCCAAAGCCAGCACAACCGAGCACTGCAGCGAATCCCAAAAAAGTTTGAAGTAGCACCAGAGCACTCTCTTCTAAGCCTTCTTGAAATCCTTGTAGAGACTGAGGGAAAAGAAAACATAAATAGTCACTATACGATTTCGATTAAAACTTTATCATTTGGACTTACCAAAAAAAAGACGGGAGTGTAAATTCCAAAAGCTGCTAAGCCGGCCGCCAGCAACAAAACTTTCGCAGGCCGCGAGTGGAGAGGAGTTAAATCGATAAACGGTGCTCTTTTTAGGCCTTTCTTTTCTTTAACCTAAAATAAACAAGCTAATGAGATACCTACTTTATTGAACAAACGTGGAATTCTTAATTATTTCATTTGAAATTTAAAGTGTATAGGTACTCCTAAGGTCAACACGAGTATCTGAATGAAAGTAAAATTAGAATGTTAATCTCCCCCTGATTTTAAATTACGTAGAATGAATTTCACTGCCATAAAGCAGTAACTAAAAGCTATAAAACTTAAAAGAGTTCAAACGACTTGTCTTACCGGTCTTACCTTTCGGCGTTGGTTTTTAAGGTGCAAAATGGCGCGTCGTTGCGGATGATATAGAGAGGCGCTTCGGTATACCGCGCTCAGGAAGAAAGCCAAAACAAGCACTCCTGTAATTGCTTGAAGCCCCAGACGCCACCCTAATTTCCTAATAAAAATAGAATTCAATATCACAGTTATAGTTGTCGAGTAAGTTCAAAATATTTTACAGTAAAATGTCTGTATAATTTTAACCGTAATGTGAGAGATATAAATTTCTCCTTTGAAATATTTCAGGGTATTTTGTTTGTATTGTGAAGCACTTTTATGTTGTTAGTTACAAGAATATTTTTCTGTAAGTACTTCTTAGTACAAATGAAACAGCAAAGCTGCGAAAGCCAGTAACTTGTACAATTTATTGTATTTAATCGTAAAATTTTGTTGAATTCTGTTTTACTGGGGCCGGAATTTGAAGATAGCTTATCAAATACACAAAGGCCGTGACTTGACCTGAAAGTTTAATCGAATAACAGCTATTTAATCACTGAAGAGGTCTAAAGTGATTGGCTCGCCACTTATTGATGCACGACGAGTTGAAGCTTCGCACAGTGCAGAGTAAATGCTTGCTAGTTGTTATTGACTGTGTCAATATTAAAAGATCTCCTCCGGAAAGAGGCATGTAGTGTCTTATCTTTGTGTATTTTAAGAATACAAACACTTTTAGGCTGTAAATTACAAGTATTCTCGTCTACGGTTCCACCTAAATTTAAGCTTGTACTCTCGGAGTGGGTTCACGTTACGATGAAAGAAGTTTTGATCTCATGACTTTGTGGATTCCAAGTTCATTTGGTTACCGACGGTTTATTGTCATCATTCAAAATGTTATAAAATGATAAATAAATGTACTAATCGATGCAACTTACCCAACAGCTTCCTTATAAGCGACACTGAAGAGCGCTATGCCGACGCCGCCGCCGGCGTGTGCTACCAGCTCGACGAATTGCCGCCTCCTTCTGAAGTAGGCGCCCAGCACTAAGCCGGCAGCCTCTCGGACTAGACCGCAACCGACGCCGAGCACTACACCTGTTCAGATATTACTTCTATAAAACAGATGTCATTTAGAAACCGGCATTTTTTCAGGCAGCGATAGCCTAGTGGAGATACCAATATACCATGCAGAGGGTATCGGGTTCGAATCCACGGCGTGCACCAATGACTTTGCGAAGTTATGTGCGAAATAAATTGTTACTTATCGCTTGCCCCGTGCCTCGGAGAGCACGTTAAACCGTCGGTCCCGGCTGTCATGAAGATGTATGTATGACAGTCGTGACGGTGAGTCAGTACCCTCAAATAAACTGATACTGGTCTAAACCATGGAATATCGCTATCCCTTCGGGTTGCGGAGGTCAGACGGCAGTCACTCTCTGGAAAAGTGGGTATTCTGTCATATCTAATTAATCCAGTGAGCGGACCTCGGGCTCCAAGGCGTGTAAGTCTTGGATGCAACCGGGATAACGCTAGGGCGATGATGATTTAGAAACCGGCATTTAGACACAGCCATTAGCAAATCTAAGAAGCTATGGTAAAAGATAAAATGTTGTACGTTTAAGTTTAGAGACAATAAGTGAGTAAGAGAGATATCATGTAGCCTGCAGCTACATGATGCATCTATACAGGGCTATTTGTAAAATACCGTAAACCTCTCAGGACTACGCTACTAACATCATAATCAACAACTTTTGTTCTATGACTTTTTACAAAACTTAATACATTTACCAAAAACAAACCTTTTCTTCTATCGCATAGACTTCGCAACATTTAGAGCTTTCAGTTTAAATATTTTTATTTTTGTATGAAAATCTAATAAACTAAAATATGACGAATTTTTAAAAGTCAAAGAACAAAAGTTGTTAATTATGATGTTAGTAGCATAGTCCTGAGAGGTTAACGGTGTTTAACTAATAACCCTGTATAGTTGTTATCATTAGGAGTTGATATCTATGTTATAAATCTAGACTTGAAGAATAAACTCTGTGGTTTTTGAGAGCTCTAGATCACTGTGCGTGCATTTTACAAAATAGGGTTTTATTTAAAGTATGAAAATAATTAAAACCAGTTATAGATAACAACGTCCATTCCAACATAATTTTCATGATGTAAGAAATGTCTTTTAAAACCACAATTGTCAAATCACCCTCCGTTCATGAAAATTTTGATTGCATACTAAAGTCTTGCCTTACATTTGTCTTACATAGATTTTGAAAATTTATTTTATTTCTATCATTTAGTCTAGCTACTAATTTGAAGTAAAAATAGCATAATATCCCTTTTTTATGATCTTATTTAATACTTTGTTTTCCTTCACAAAATACCTTATGCAGAAAACTGCCTACAAAATAATTGGCACATCTAACCCTATATTTAATCTTGCTCCAAAAATATATTATGGTAGCGGTAGGTGCGGTTCGTTTAATCGCAAGAAGTAAGCAGAACTATCAAGCTTGATTCAATGTATTCAAATTTGTAACATTAGGAAAAAACTAGAGATATTTTGTGTCCCTATCTGCGTCATGTTTAGCTTAAGGGTATTTTTTCAGGAACAACTCTACGCTTCTTAATAGGTACGATTTCGTAAAAAAAATCTACAATTATATCGGTAGAGGACAATCGATATAATAATCTTGCAGCCACATTGACAAGTTAAGACGATAGATTTGTATTGACTATTTTCATTTAGGTTTTTAGTAAAACAAGAGTGGAAATAACCAATATTCTGTCAAATTCGCTTACACCAGTAAGCAGATCCTGGCCTCCATGGCGAAAATCTTCAAATTATGGAAAGCAATTACCGCCGCCCATGGACACTCGCAACACCAGAGGAGTCAATAGTGCGTTGCCAGCCTTTGGCATGGGAAAATGAATAGGAGCGGGAAGAGGTAGGAGGAAAAGTTAATGACTTAGGTTATTTGTCCAACTTACCATAGCTAAGTAAAGTCTGATGAAGCTGCGTAGCGAACGAAGTGAACAGACAGGCGAGGGGTAGTAATAGCCCGCCAAGCAGAGCGATGAGTCGCGGCGACCTACGGCGTCCCGCCACAAGGGCACCGGCCGCGCGCGACACTCCCACACAGATCGCGCCGGCCCAAACTGACGAAAATAAAGACAATTTATAATCATATCAACACGTCGTAACATTAATACTACATGAATCCGCGGCAGCGTTCGTGTGGACTTCGATTGTTCCCACAGAATCTATTTTTGTTTCTAATTGCAAAATACATAATTCTTGGTCTCCAAAATACCACGGAAGTTCAATGTTACACTTTATAAAGTCAGCTATGTACCTGTGCGCATTAAACGAAGGCCTGGCTGAGATTTTGCACCAGAAGCTATCAGATAGACTGACAACGGACAAACCAATTTTAAAAACTATTTATTTTTGTCAGACGCTAGGTAGATGACCCACATGAATTTTAAAGCAGTTGTTGTTTTGACATTAAACGGGCACTTTAATTTAATTTATATGCATATTAAGTAGGTTATTTTATTTATAAACGGGTTAAAACGAATTCTGTGACCTCGGCCTCTGGTAAAAATAGACCACCATGTGATTTACCATGGGCCTCGTATAAGCGGCGACTAATAAGGGGATCTGTATAAATAGCGTCGTATTAATCTTGCTGGATATAGAAATAATCTGCCGCAAGCTGGATAATGGCATAGGTGGTATAAACGTAATATTATGATTTGGGCTGTTGTGCAACGTAAATTAATGTATTTGATTATTATTTTGACTGTGTGATGGACACAGCGATGTAGGCTGCAAGCTAACACCCTTTGTCATCCACACTTAGGTAACTATATAACTACCCTTTATTCTAATGATTTTAAAGTAACTCAGAGGATACACAGAATGATGGAGATGTGTATGACTAGCTTCTGCCTGCAACTTTATCCGCGTGGGGCTTGGTTATGAAGACAAAAGTTATCAAAGTCGAAGTGCTTTATTCACTTAGGTCACAATGTGATGCTTATGATGGTCAAATAAAAGAAAATAAATGTTTATTTAGTGCCACGTAATGCAAGGGCGTAGAATCAACGGATGAAAGGAAGGGCTTTTAAACTCTCGGCCACTCTTTTTCACCGCCAGGTTTTGCATAATACAGAACAATTACAATTTTGTAAGGAAGAGTAATTGTTATCCCTTGTGCTATACAGCAGCTATGTACTATGTAGACACTACAAAGTTTCTTAAAAAAATAGTTCTGTAGTTTTTGTGTGAAAGAGTAACAAAAATCCAAACATCCATCTATCTACACAAATTTTAGCATTTAGAATCGTACCTAGTAATATAAATTGCTTTTCTTGCCGAATCGCCGTGTACTTATTTTAATAACTTCAATGTTTTCAAGTCCCCAGTGACACATGGAATAATACTTGTGAGTTTTTAATAAAATAAAGAAAGAAGAAAGGGAAATAGCTTTTGCTTGAAAACTTTGGGTACTTTCTTTAATCTGTGAAATTTTGTTAAGTAAAATTTAGGACCGTGGGAATAGATATCTTTCTTGTCGGTTGTGAAACGATTTGATCAATTTTCCCGAAGGAAGTGTCAAATCACTTTTCAACGAGATGATTAACGGCCTAACGATCTTGTTACGTTCCCCGTGAGGGAATTTAATGGGATGAATTGTTTTGACAAATATTTCTGCCGGTTTGTCCTAAAATATATTTTTTTATTCCCAACCAGCTTCTTATTAATGTTGAAGAGATAGCGTTTAATCAATTTGTTCCCCGAGACCCCTATCGGGACGGAAATTACATATGCGTATTCTTTCGTATATTATCACGCTTACATTTTGAAAATATTTTTTCATATAGCTTTCACATACGTTTAATAAATTTGGTCAGAGTTTGCCCTAGGCAGGTGGGAAATTGTTTGCAGGCGCAGTGGAAGTTTGTATTACATCCACCTGACTGTAGTCAGGTGGATGTAGCCCCATATGTCAGACCCTTTGCTGTAGCAAGCAAGGAGTCTAACATATGGGGTTGAGTTTCTCAGCGCTAAGATTTAAACAAATCTATTACCTGGGGATCTTCTCTGGTGGCGTGGAGGTAACCTAGATAATTACACACACTAATTTGGCCAAATAGTGTTGAAATATCGTTGGTTACCAGGCTCCAAGCGGCGTCTTCAAGACACGATGCACGTGGTAGGAGAATTCACACCATATTCAATATATACATATCACAATTTATAACACGGCGGACTGATCGGTGCCGGACAAATCAAACAGCGGCAATTGCAAGACTATTACACACTACAGTTCGCGAAGCTGGTTTAACCATGTGCTTTCAAAAGGCAATGTCTTTACGAAACGACAAAAACGTGTTAATTTTTCAAGGCAAGAATGGAATAATTTGTCATCTCATAGTGTAACCAGAGTCAAAAAATAACAATAGACAACAAAATGTTACTAAACTGATTTACTCGACTAATTATTATAGGAATACTTACATCTATTTCAAATCAAATTATTATTTGAGTAACTTATGAGAAGCGAACGATTGCTCCAAATATTTTTGTGTTGTAATTTTTTTTCTAATAACAGGTTTTTTCAAGTTACGTAGATAACTAGACTACAATGTAACGTAGTTAATACAGGCAGTTGAATAGTAACCTACAGCCTCATGGTCACGAATTTCAAGGTATTGTGATCACCTTAATATTAAATGAAATATTACGAACATACGGAATGCATACAGTGTAGAATGTATACTATCAACTATCGTGACTAATTGCATCTGCCTCATTGTCACATCCTATTAATTTGACATTATAATCATAAAATACACTTTACCCTAATATTTTCAGAATAAAATAAAACATCGATCATTATGTCAAATAACGATGAAAGCATAACAGACTGAGGATAGCAGTCCTTCTCAAAATTTAATCTTACATTTCCTTATTTTATTAGTGTTAGATTCCATTCCCTGTGATCTTCCTCAGGGTACAACGAAAGTTATATTGATGTCGCGTTTCATCCCAACATAAATGGACGTACAATAAAATCGGAGCGATAAAACCGTTCCATTGTCACGAGAAAAATTTTTACCTTGGAGTATCACGTCAACCAAAACCACAGTCTATTATTTATAGCAATAACATACAGAAAATAAGGTTTATAATGCGCTGAAAGAGTCAGAACTACTCACATAATGTAAAAGTAATTGAGTCTTTGTTGGAGTCAAGTTTAACTGGTCGTGGCGCCTTGTTTTGTGTGTTTCGTCTATTTTGCAGAGAACGTCGTTTTAAGAAAGTGTGTGTTCACTTTGTGGGATTGTTGTTGTAGTATAAATAACAACTATTTTCTCTGTAATAAGGCATTTATTGGCGCTATGTTTTAAGTATGTATCACAGATATTTGCGAATGGAATTGAAGGTTTGCGTTAGATTGCACACATGGCGTAGTGCTTTAAATAGTTCGATGTTCGGATCTTCGCTGACTATTGTAGGTTTAACACACCAACGGTTTCCCCACTGGTAACATTTTGTGTGACCAACGAATTAATATTTTGTGACTGGACTTTTTGGCACTAACTCATTTTATTTCGTGGGTATCTTTAGAGATGTCTAAGGAAAATACACAAAGTAGTAGCAAATAGATATCTTTGGGAAGCGGGAAAACTCGACATCACACTCTACACCAACCCTATTGACCCACAATACAATTGTAACGCAAATTAGGAGTGGCCTTTATCCAGCAGTAGGCAGTGAAAGGCTATATTATGATAACTTATGTTCGAATGTTTTTAAAGTTGGACTGGTTAGAAAACTAACCAACACGTCATAGCGAGCGAGAATCCATCTAGCGCAACAATATTTCTAAGACGTTTTACTCAAATAGAAACACTTGTCTGGCAATCAATCATCAGATTGTTATCCGAAGTACAAGCGACTCAATTCGCAGAACTGCAATAGTTATGAATCTTGTGACTGCGCATCTGCTTCAAACAATGTTTCAAAAATAGATAGCTGTTTGAGAAACTTTGCCATCTGTACAAGCGTAGTATCAATAAGTATTTAATTCGTATTCACGGACTAGCTTTGTTTATCACAGAAACAAAATTACGTACATAATTATGGCGTAGTAATATTATGGTAAATTACATACATAGATAGTCTCACGCCTATAACCCCGAAGAGGTAGGCAGAGGTGTATTTCTACACCCACTTTTCGCCAGATATACTTTAATCCCCCGTAATAAGGGGCGAGGGTCCCCCCTCGGATCTTCCAGGGAGCCTATTGCCATACCGGGCACATTTCCAGACTCCGTGCTGCTACTGAGAATTTCGTGACAAGAAAACCCAATAACACTGCCCGACCCAGGAATCCAACCCGGGATCTCCCGATCCCACGCGCACATTTATGCCGCGAGACCAACGAGGCAGTCGTATAGGGTTTGATGCCGAGTTTTCCGTCTCTACGCAAAGATGGTATTTGCATCGTGTTATCCCTTAGTCGCCTCTTACGACACCCAGGGGAGCATAGGGGGTGGTGACACTTGTATTCTATGCCGTCAACCACACGGCTATGATATATATATGGTAAATTATTTTGTTAAACGGACTAAACTAAGGCTATTGATATCTTCTTCTATCATATATAATGCAAGAAAAGGTACATTGTCTTTCAGAGCTGTCAGACTAAATTTCAAATTGACTACACTTGGACTCAGCGTGTTTGCGGCGTGTCTTCGTTGACACGTCATGACTTGTCACCTAGAGTAATTCTGGGTGACATGGCATTAATGACGAAGCTATAAGTAGATGTAACCATTATTGTTTGTCTTCATCGCTTTCTAATGTTATCAAAGGATAAATACGATGAACAACCAAAGGCAACATGTGTACATCTATAGGATAATTGGAATATACTGTCGGTCCAAATATTTATATTAAATAATATCCTCTAGACACCTGGAGTGCTATAAATAGTATTAAATAAATCTTGCTGTAAAGGCCGAACGTTTTAGAACTTTGTGCTTCGAGTACGACCAGCCAACCTTTTTATAGCATCAATTCCCGAATGTTTGTTTTTTCCCGCTAAATAAGTTTTGGTCATGTGATTTCCTTTAACCAATTAAAATAAAGCAATGGCGATAGTTTGTCCTTGGATTTCGATAGAAATTTCTTTCCGAGCGGCCGCCATTCTTGCGACGCGTGCTCGCGAGTTTACAACAATGGCGGCACGTGGTCGACAAGGTAAGTAAAATTTGTTTTTTTGTTTGATAATTTTACTTGTTTTGGTTTAGTTTTTTTATAGAAATGTTAGTTGTTAAACATTCTATGGAATCACTTAATTTTGGGGAGGAATACAAAATAATTAAGGAATTATACCGTCGTAAATTATTTAAACCTATAAATAGTCCCTTCGGTCGGACTTCATGATTTAGGTATATGGTATTGATCGTATTTATAGTACTTTCGGCATTAATACAAATAGTACATATTTATTATTTTCAGCATTACCAGTCACCAATATCACGGAAATTTTAAATAACTCCAGGTTTGAAGACTCGGGTGACAATGAAGATTTCGTTGGTTGTTTAATAACTACCGCTGATAGGAGTGATGCAGCTCAGTCATCGAAAGATGAAGACTCGAGTGACAGCGATGATGATAGCGACTTGCCAGAGGTTCGAGCTTGTTCTAGTGATGTCGGCAGGACTACAGCTGGTCGTCGAGGTCGGTGCAGACTCCGTGCAGGTGCTCGAGTTCGTACGCGTGGTGGCACTCGCAGTCTTGGTCCAAGTCGCCCACGAGATGTTGCTCCTTGGAAGCGAAGCAAATGTGAAGTTACTTTGCCAGGTTTGTCCTCTTCGTCTTTCTTACCGTCCATGACAGATCCTTCAATCCGTTGATTAATTTTATAAATATGTTTTTTGTTTCTCAATTTGTGTAATTTAATTAAAATTATGTGAACAAATTAAACTATATGTTTAATTTATACAACTAACCTACTTATGCCATTACGACCGGAAGTCCTATTTATAGAACGAAAGATACCTAAACACAAATATGCTCAATATCTTTGTTAAAAAATACTAAAAAACATTTGTTTTAGTGAAAACCCTGGAAACCCTTAGTTTATGTTTTATTTTACTTGAAAGGTCTCGGCCTTTGCAGCAATAATAATTTGATGCTTTATTTAGTACATTCGGCCGTAGTCGCAAGTGATTTTAAAAGAAGCTTCGGTGTCTAGAGGATATACATAGATACAATGACGTATTATAATATAGACCCGCCATACTCCCACAAAGCGGCTCTGAAAAACGGCTACAAATACCAAATAATATCTTGTATGAATAAAGAAAGAGAAAGTAAATAAATACTACTATAGGGGAGGGGCACCTGTTGTTAGAGAGAGATAATATACATCTCTAGTTTCGTTCCGATGAAATGCTGCATGCTTATTGGTCAAGCGCATAGGTGACATAGATTTAGAGGCATGTGGGGAAAAAAGGACACCTGTCTTTCGTATAATTCTTTTTTTCATTTATTAAATATGAATGCAGTTATTGACACCAGTAGTAAATTTACAAAACAATATTATAAAACCAACGTAACAACGACTTTATTAAAAAAATTGGTAAATTGATAAAGTTCGGAACGCACCTACAACTATCATCTCTGCATCACCTTAGATTGACTTTTAGAGAATGCCTCTAGCATTAAGTCCACCTATGTACATATTTTAACTGTACAAAAAGTAAATTAAAAAAATAACGTTTTGGTAGGTAGTCGGGTAATCGGGTAAAACAATATTTTATAATTTTTCATGTCGCTAAGTTTTAATTACAAAATCAAATGTGATAACAAGCGATCGCATATTAGGGGGCTAAATAACTATAAAATTCGCTGGTGTGCCTACTGATAGTTTTTAATACCATCATTTATTGGCGGGTATTTAATCATCATCTCGGTATTGACTATATATTATAATTTTAGTAATGACTATATGTATATGTATTTGTATGTATTCTATAATGAATCAATACACGTCGAAACTATTCCTTCATAATTTCAAGGAAACAAAGGAAAAAGTGAAATCAATGTACTGAAAAGATATACAAATTGTAAGAGTAGATAAGTCAAAATAGTTAAAAATCAAGGTATTCTTTATATAAATAATATTTGTATTCTTTTTCAGTATATTAAAATCATATTTTAATTTCTATCTTTGAAATTATGAGTTTATATATTGTATACACATAGCATATAAATAATAATTTGAGGATCAATTAATCGCCGCCCTATTTAAATCCTTTCAAACAATCTTAATTTATTTCTTTTTTGTCTTTTATAATTTGAACCGGAATTTTTGAGTGCGAAATGTAGGCGAACATTTATAAGTTTATCTATGACTGCACGAATAAGGTGCACCCTATGATGAAATGTTGGATGCTGCTCAAATGAATTTGATGTACAGATGCAAATACATTATCACAACATGCAAAAGATTTTAAAATACGGTTTTTTAAAGTCTCTGTGTCTTTTGGATCAGGACTGATAGTGTGACCTTTTTCTTTTATATAATTTTTAATTATGACTTCTGATTTTAAACAAATTTGGAAGACATCCTCACTTGAGAAACATAGGCCCCCCATATTTTTCAAAATTATCAATTTGTGAAACCATAATTTGTTGTTGCCGTATAGACTATCGGTGTAAATTGAACATTTTAATTCTGAACCAAGTTTTCTGGGCTAACAACCCGAAATATAGCCGACAATTTGGTCGGTAGTTTTTTTCATGTTTCCTTTATTCAACATTGTTGAAAACAATTCGACATTTGAGTTGATTGTGACATCATTTTCAATAGCGTTTTCATTTATTTTCTCACAGTTTTTATCGACGGAGTCAATGTCCTCGTCGATACATCTTCTACTAACTGTAGCATTAATGTTTTCAACTGCAGACGAACGCACGTGAGTACAGTCAAATTTTCTAAGGGAATGCAATTTCCTAAAAATGAAGACTTCATTTCTAAATGACTAAGTTTTTTTTTTAAATCCTTTAAATTGCGTAACATTAGGATTGTTATTATAACCTCCATGTCGCCTGATTTCACGTAATAACATTTCTATATGATCTTGGGACAATCTGTTAGTTGCGATATACTGTAAACGTTGTCCTTCGACCAAAGTAGTATAGAGATGTTTTAAACTTTCCATACAAACAAGGAAGTCCAAAAATCCTGTTTTCTTTTGGATTGGACCATTTTCTTTTTAATTACTTTTATAGTGATTCGCTTACGAATCTCTCGTCTATACTTAATATAAATATAGAAAGAAAGCCATAATTGCACTGGCGTTTTGTATACATATTGTTTTTTCAAGCCGAAGTAGTTGGATGATTTTGAGTTTAAAATATCAAAAAAGTGATTAAAAATTTCAATAAAATCGACAGTCCCTTTAGTGTCTACAAAAAGAGAAGACGTCAAAATTCTCGCTCAAACTCATAGTTTGTGTTACTAATCTTACTTTCAAAACTTCATTTCTAAAGTGAATATGACGTGGAGTAATTTTGTTAACAAAATTAAGCCCTACATTCTGAAACTGCCAGCGAATTTCCCTTCCATTCTCATCAAAAATAAGTCGTTTAGACTCGAACGAGTTTCTTACCAACTTGATCATGTGACAAAAATCAAGCATGACTGCAACATCTATATCACATTCCGGATGTCTAAAGGTTGTTTTTAGATGTGCCGGTTGTTTTAAATCACAACCTAATAAATTTGCTGCATTTAAATTGGAAGCAAAACCATCAAAAGTTATTGCAACAACGTCTACTCCTACCCTGTAACATTCACTTAAACATGTTTTTAATAAATTTGCGCGCGTTTCAGCCGATAACCCATTTACAAGAAAATATGCAACTGGTATCTTCCAGCTTTCGTTTAAGCATACTAAAATAAATACATATGCCTGAGTAGCTATTTCACACGATTTTATCGAACCAGCACCCAAGTCTACAACGCCCGCAGTCTTCTTTCCAGTCCACGTAGTTTGGTGACGAAGAACCATCTCGTCCGCAATTAATGTGCATAATATACGTTGACCACTATGTTTATACTTTTTTCTAAAACATCTAGCGCTTCTTTATTAAAGCCAGGATCCCCGGAGGCATTTTCGTATCACTTCCCTATAACACGAGGATGTGACAACGATCCATTAAACAGTTGCCTTACATATTTGTAATCAGCTGCTGAATAATAGTGCAGAGTGACCGCAAATTTTCTTAATGCAGGAGTATATTTTTGGCGATAACCCTTAATCTTGCTTTTCCTAACAAATCTATTAATAAATTCTACTGCTTCGGCTTTAACATTCAATTCATTGAACTGGTCAATAGTGAAAAAAATTTTTTTTCCAGCTTGCACACTAATTGTTTTAAATGATTACATTTTTCTTTCAACCTTTTATTTTTTCTAGTTAAATTGTAATTTTTAACTGTAATTTGTGTTTATCAAATGATTTTTTTCTTATTTTCTTTTTCAAGATCGCTTTCCTTGGAGTTTCGAAAACGGAACCTTCTTCAGAAAGTGGAACGTCTTCCAAGCTTGTTGGTGATGCATGAACATTTTGTGCTTCTTGCTAAAACAATAACTTAACAAGAATCCGATTAATGAATAAAAACTAAAAAACAAACAGTATTTGAATAAAACAAAAAAGAACCATAATAACAGGAACTTCTTTTTTATTTTTTATTTTTCACAGTCTTTTTTATTTTTCGATATTTTTTGTTACATACATGTCTTTGGCAAGAAAATGATTTGAGCAGACCCTACAATAAGGCGTTGGTAGCCAATCGTCTTCACGCCTTTGAGCCCTCTTTTCTTTGATGCTGCGCTAACCCACTTTTCTTTGATGAGTCCACCTTTAGGCGACCTTAAAAATAAATAAACACCATAATAAGAATTCATGACATGAAAGACAATATTAATATAATATGTATACAATATACACTGCACATTCAATAATTTAATAACTATCAACAAATAAAACTGATACAAAGTACCCCAATCTACCCTATTGTGACGTAGCCATCTTCATTCATCGCTTGCCGCTATTAGTCGTGTCGATGAAAATAAAATAAAATACATTTCTGTTGATACTTACCTGTGAAATGACACATTTATGCCCTTCACGGAAGAAGTGTAATCTGTACATCGGAGGAAAATACACGAAAGCATGGTTTTTCGTACTTCTTTTATAGGGTTCCGTACGTCACAAGGTAAAAAAAAAGGAAACCCTTATAAGATCACTTTCTTGTCCGTCTGTCTGTCCGTGTGTCACCACCGATTTTCTCAGGAACAGGTGGACCTAGCAAATTGAAATTTATACCAGATACTGAGGTCTATGGTTCCTATTAGGTGTATTAAAATCAGGGTCCTGCGTCAACCCGATAAAAAGATATGGTCAAAGTTAGATTTTTGCGAAAACTTGTAAGTATGTAACGTTTCTGTCGTGTGTTGAGAGATAAATTAGATACACTATTTGTTGGTTACAAAATATCATTTATTTGGCAAGCGTTATACAGAATAACCCGGTAGATAAGACTAAGACTCAGACTCAGGGCAGGGTAGGCAGGCAGGCGGACTAGGCTTCGGTGCTCCAGCAAAGAAGGCAGGACTTATCTTGGCGACGTTGAGAATCCGAAAAGGGCCGTTCCAGGCCTATGAAACTTCCCTACAATCCCGTAATTCAAAATTATACATACAAACTAACGCCATCTAGCGCCGGGGAATGTCATTTTAGCTTTTATACCTAGAAATATCTGAAGCGATAACTGAACGGTAATTTCGCTAATTCAGTCAAAAGCTACGTGGCGCAATGGAAGCATGCTGCTGGGACCATGACCTAGGCGTGGTCCGTGGATCAAATCCACGCTTTGCAAGGAGTTACTTTTTGTGATTTTTTTTTTTACTTTTAAATTGCATATTATTTTACGTATTAGTTGTCATTTACTTATTTATTAACACTGAAATTGAACATTTTATTTTGAAAAATGAATCCACTACTAACGCCATCTATACGATCGGAATAAAAAAATAAAATTGATTTGTACGCCACCTAGTGGTCGAGGATGCCTATTGAACTTCAATTTCGAACTGTGAGTGGCTTATCTATACCAGTATATAAGTGTATAATCTATGGGCCGTTCGCTGTCGCGCCGCCGTATTTATGTGCCGCTGGGGAGCGGGTTGGCCAGCCAGGAGTAGTGGGAAGCGGCGCGACGACACCGACGTCACAAGTACCAAAATTAACCTTCATTTTCAACTTCTTTTAATTTTCGGAATTTTTCCTTTACTTGTGCCGTAGACCTTGGTTTTAACTAAAATTGACAATTCTAGGTCAACCGTAAGTACCCTATAGGTTTTGGGTCGAAAACCTATATGGTAGTTTCCGTTGAACTAGAATCACGAAATTTGGCCAAAGCACGGTCTTATAGCACAAATAAAGGAAAAATTACAAAAAATAAAAAAGTGGAAAACTTAAGAGTGTCCCCATACATACATAGTAGACTCCATTTAAGATAGTCCTCTAAAATGTATGGGCGCTCATACAGATTTAGAGGACTAGCGTAATTAGCACCAACCTCAAATAAGGTAAATAAATAAAATTGTGCTATTGTGTGAAAGAAAATATTTATTTGCAATCAGCGAGATGAATAAAATACAGTTGAGATGGTAAACAAAATGTCTGTCAAGTCACGCATGCGCGTTACGATTTGTTCGCGATAGACTGAAGATGTCACTAAAAACGAATGCATCTGTCATTTTAAAAGTTGCTCGAGAGTTGTTAGCTACTTAAATTTACAGTGCCATAGTTTCATAAAAAACCAAGGATCTTTCACAGTGCAATAAAAAATATGGCCATTTATACATAATTTATTACCAACTCTTATGAATTTTGTAAATAAAAACCTAAAAGGTGCTTTTGACTTGGACTTAGAGTACTGTAATTTTGCAAGAAGCAAGGTCTTACAGTATGAAGACAAGAATAACTCCAAGAACGGTTTTGTAGATAGGAATGTACATAAATATTTTCGCGATTACTGCTAAGGTTAAGGAGGTCATTCATGTTAACAGTAGAAAAACTTTTCTTATACTTATTTTAGCAATATTCTATAACGGCACTCGACATAAAAAACGGGCAAAATTCGTCTTGATACACGGTGCAATGCGTACGGAACCCTCGGTGCGCGGGTCAGACTCGCACAAATTATTGTTACGGAGCGTACTATCACAACACAGTTTCGCGCGTAACTAAACGGAATGGCGGCAATTGCCTCCATTTCAGTTTGCTATTTCAGTGTGCGGACAACGCATCTATAGTTTTTATATATCTTTGCATAGATATGCATACACGGTAATATAATCTAACAGTATTGTACCTCGGCCGTCTCCCCGAGTTAAATGCCTACAGACGCGTCGGACGTAATCGAGCGATAGGGCCGCCCGCCCCAAGTATTATAATTACATCTACCTACTCGAAAATTTCTGGTTTTGTGACTGTTCATATTACTTATATTTTATTATTCAAACAAATAAAAATCATGTAGCTACCCTAGGAATGACCAATTGGTTACACTAAGTAGACTAAGTTACATTAAGCAGATTCATATCCGCTTTCATTTTGAAAATACCTCTTAAGGTACTACTCATCATAGACTTCGATAAAATAATACATTGTCCATAACGCAGGTAAAAGTGTTTTGCTAGTTTACATTATTACTACAATCGTACCAATATGTTTTTAAAAATATCAACATAATAATAGATTAAGCTAATCAAAATTCGACTTAATCACGCATAAGTTAAGGATTAAACATTGCAACGTCGTAGGTACAACTTAACAAAGAATTCAAACAGCACAATATACATATAAAGAACACTACAACAGAAACCGGCACCGTCCGTGCGTGACTGCGGCTTGATCGCGGCTGTTGTGTACTTTAGGGTGTACTGTGCTCGAGGCGCGTAGGCATAACTCGAGTTTCGTGCGTTTGTATGGAGTTAGAATACTGTTAGATATAATTACCGTGACATGGTGGTCATTATGATAACGATGTGGCATTGAGTAAACACGGGAACATGGTCAGAGGCAATGAATCATATCGTCTCCTTACTCATGTCATTGCGTTATCAGATAGCCAATATGACGTCACACAATACCAATGTTGTGCGCCGCACAATGTGCTCTGAGATAAATAAATGTATAGGCTATTTAACAAGATCCATTGGGTTCCGATGGAAATGTAGTAGTCAAAACTATTTTGGACATCTACCATGAAAATCTCTGCGTCATTCTACGGTTGAGTGACGGAGAATGCTTTTAGAATTGAGTAAGCCACTGTAGTTACTTTCATGGATTGTACATAAAGTTCTAAATATATACAATTTAGATGAAGTTTGAAAAAGTGGTAATTGGATAATAGTTACATAATTTCCGTTGTACTAATAGATCGGCTTTTACATAGAACGATAGTTGGTGATATTGTGTACTGTCGATTAATAACTTTATTGTAGCTATATTTTAGCAAAAAGGTAGTACTTACATCATTAGTGTATCTCTTATTGCGTTCAGGATATTTTTATTCACTTTCGCATTGTCAAACTTTATTAAGTATATCTTAGAAAATCTGATATCAATTTTTCCATGGCCCATAGCCAAGCAATACCAGCAACATAAATGCAAAGTTATGCCATGCAACTAGCAAGATGAGTATACACTGTAGTAGGTATGTAGATACAGCTGAATTCAAGTTCCGACAAAGAACGCCTTAACACAATTACGAAGAAAAGAGGTCCCATTATATATATATATATATATATATATCGTCGCTAACATTACCGCCCTCCAACGAACAATATAAAAGTGATAGTGCTAAAAAAGCTCTTAGCTTATTTGGACCAACAAATTGACTGCAATTTGCAGATTTCATACAAAAGTGCGGATTTTATTACATGTGGCAATTAAAACGGTAAGAAAGATGAAATTGTCTGAAATACATTAAGATTGCAATCCGAAAGCGGTGTTACCTTACTTTCGAATAATTATTGTGAGATTTGTAACAGCGATGTCATTGTTACGAAGGCGTATGGAATAATTCCAGAGGAAGATATAGCATTAAGTGTTGATATGTTAATTGTTACCAATAAAATAATTATTCGAATTATTACCGAATGTTGAAACTGTGGTCTGATACTGATAAGTCGTTTTCCGATTTGACGTACTCCTGCTCACTATAATAAGTTAGCCAGTTATTTGAATCCTGTATATTTTATATATCGAACTCTCCACAAAAATCAAATAATCCAGTTCCATCCACATTAATTTCTTACACTCCCGAAAGACTCAAATATTTGATCTTTATTCCCACATTTGTAGTCATTACTTTCATTTCGTTTGGTCGAGATTCAATGAAATCTAACGTGGTCGATGTTTGCTTATTTGAAGCTTTTCTTAGCAACAGGCCCTTTACATTCAAGAAAATTGAGTGAATTTCGAACACACTGAATTTTCTTTGAGTTGAGGCATTTGTGATATAAAATCATGTCCATATGTGCAATTTGCGAATTAAATCCGTGATTCTTTAGCCAGAAGTTGAATTTACTTTATATTCATTTTTGGATATGTTTATTGTCTATTATATTTTATTGCTTTCGCTGACTACAGCGCTATCGCTGTAGTCAGCGAAAGCAATAAAATATATGATATAAAAAGTCATATTTATTTATTTTTTGTCTATGTACTTACATAATATTATTTAGATATCACTAAATACCTATTTAATTAAACATAAATGTTAAAATACTATCCTACGAAATATGTATATACAAAACAAACAAAACGAAAAAAGAAAAAAAAGAATAATTTAGAGGGCGTCATAAAAGTCCTCCACATCGCCGTCGACCGGGAGCGTGCCCAGAACGCTGGCAGCATTGCCACGTTGAATGGCAATGCTAAATTTTTGGGCCAAGTACAACCCAGCCTTCTGGTCACACGAGGCGTCGACCAGTCTCTTTGCGATATCTTTAAAAAGAGATCTTGCACTTGGACCCCATGGCCCCAACGTTTCGACCCCAAACGGCTCAAATACGTAATCCCCTACTAGGTTTGCGTATTTGCGCCGTTTGAAGGTCTCCGCTGTAGCAGCAGCAGCGCCCGCACAACCCGCTGTGCCAGGAAGATGAGATGGCGCGAGGGTATCGACACACGTTGCGTCCCACACCAAAGGCCTACCCAACTTCCATGGGAGTAAAGACATACCATCCGGTCTTTTGCCATCGTCACGTGCCAGCCCCTGCGGTTCAAGTTGGGCTGGAACGCCAGCGGTGACAAGAGCCCGGCGAAGTATGTCATTTAGATTGCCGTGTCGTGATATACGACCTGCGCTCCTGCTGCATGATAAGCCATGGTGACCAAGGCTGTCGACAGCCTCCCCACAGTGACAGCGATGTGGAGAAACACATGACGCACCCAAACGGAGGCAAGCAGCGATGCGGAAAGTGGTATCGTCCAACATGGTACCTATGTTGGACGATGGCAGTGCCTGAAGCCAGAGACCCGATTCCCATTCTCCCACAGCCAGCAAACGGGCACGCTCTGCAGCATTGGACGATGTACTTAGGAGATTTTCTCGTACTGCGCTGCAAAGCGGCCCGTCCCACTGCCTCTGAGAGGATAAGTCTCGGGGTAACTCGGTGTTTGGACAAGCCATTCTCCAAGCATTCACGGCATCGATCACACACGGCACCTCAGAATCGACCAGTGTAGGTGCTAAGATTTTCCTGGTCAATTCTGCAGTGCCGTGGACCGAGGACAGGAATGCTGGTAAGCTCACATCGGAAATTTTGCGAACGCCGAGGCCGCCCAGGCGTACAGGTAAGGACGCCTGTAGCCACACTCGGTCGTTCAAGGCCACATTTAGAATTTTGCTTAAGGTATTTTTTATAATATTGTCAATTTGAAAGAGTGATGATGGGTTTTTCCAAAATGGTGAAGATCGAATAGCATGTGTAAATTTAGGCACAAAAAGACAATATCTAATAATAGTGAAAGCCGAGTGAATATTAATTTTGAGTAATCTATCTGAAATTTCACTAAAATTTTGAATTTTAATAATAGGTAATAGGTTACAGGTAATCTTAATATATAAAATCCTTGCGTTACTGACTGACTGACAGACACGCTACAGCCGAAACTATTGGGCGCAGGAAGCTGAAATTCGGCATGTATGTTCCTTGGGGACCGTAGAGGTGCACTAAGAAGGGATTTCCCGAAATTCCCACGGGATCGACCAAAACGGGTAAATTAAATAAAAAAATGCAGGCATAGCTGCTGGCGTCCTCTAGTATACATGTAAAGCTAAGGATACCTGTTTGTAGGTTACGTAAATATTGGTGCCAGGCTGGCATTCAGACCGCAACGCTGGGTGCGTTGACAGTGATTAGGTGGTCCCTCTAACACATGCATTATATTATTCATACAACCGTATATGTACACACAAATCCTCGAAGGACAGCAGATGCCTATTATTTACATCTAATATTTTGCTAGCTATGTTTTGGGCCATTACAATTTGTATTTATTTACTTATTTGTATATATGTACAGCAGATTATCTGACGATTTCCAGAGGAACATTAAGTTTTTCTGGAAATCCGTTCGTGCAGTTCGAGGAAGAACTCAATCCTCAGAACACACATCCATCAGAGACGAGAATGGAAAGATAGTTAATGATGAATCGTGCGTGCTGAAGAGATGGAAAGAGTATTTTGAAAGTTTATTTGAAAGATCGGCGATAGAGACACCGATAGCTGAAATGAATGGTAACGATAGCAATGATGAAAGCGTTATTGGCGTGGATGAGATCGTGAAGGCACTGGGAAGTATGAAAGTAGGTAAGGCTGCAGAATATGATAGGATTACAGTCGAAATGCTGAAGGCTGGACAGGGCATCATAGTTGGTCAGTTGCAGCGGTTATATAACTTGTGCTGGAGCACCGGCCGAGTACCTAATGACTGGGCCACAGCTTTAGTTGTGCCTCTTTATAAAGGAAAAGGCTCGCAACAAGATTGCAAATACTATAGAGGCATTAGTCTTCTCAGCATTGTTGGCAAATTGTATGCAAAGGTACTTATTGAAAGAGTTATGGAAGTAAGCGACAAGAAAATATGGGATGTACAAGCGGGATTCCGAAAGGGTATGGGATGCACGGATCAGGTTTTTTCCTTGCGAAGCATAGCCAAAAAGTTTTTGGCCAAAGGTCTAAAGGTCTATTGCGCATTCGTGGATTTGGAAAAGGCTTACGATAAAGTGGTGAGGAATGAAATGTGGTCGGTGCTGTCAATGAATGGGGTGGACAGCAGCCTCATTCGAGCTCTGAAATCCCTTTGTGAAGATTCTAGAGCTTGTGTGAAGATAAACGGGGCATACACTGACTGGTTTACCATCGAGAAAGGTATTAGACAGGGATGTGTAGCGTCGCCGTGGCTGTTTAACCTCTTCATGGACAGTTGTTTGCAAGATTTAAAACATAGTGATTGCGGATTAAGGATGAATGGGTTACTCGTCAAATGCCTCCTTTATGCTGATGATCAGGTAATACTTGCATCTTCAGCGGAGGAGTTGCAGGAGATGGTAGCAATCATGCATGGTGCGTTAGAGAGGAAAGGAATGAAAGTGAATGTAAGAAAAACGAAAGTTATGGTTTTTGAAAAGGAGGAATGCGTTACGGCTTGTAATGTTTTGATCGATGGACAGCGAGTGGAACAAGTGAATGAGTTTGTTTACTTAGGTACGTTGTTTACAAGAGATGGTAAGAATGAAGAAGATATTGAAAGGAGAGTTAATGCAGGTAATAGTGTGAATGGAGCCTTGAAAGCGTTTATGAACAGTCAAAACGTGTCCAAAAAGGCACGTTTGGCTGTACATAGAGGTGTGTTAGTGCCTACCCTTATGTATGGTAGTGAAAGTTGGGTATGGCAGAAGAGATTTGAAAGTAAAATAAATGCTGTAGAAATGAGAGCACTGAGAAGTATGTGTTGTGTGTCTTTGACCGACAGAGTAAAGAATTGTGTGATACGAGACTGGTGTGGGGTAAAAGAAGATGTAGTGACAAGCATTGAGAAAGGCATGTTAAGATGGTTTGGGCACATGTAGAGGATGGATGACGATAGACTGACAAAGAAGATATATAAGGCAAGCGTGAATGGAACAGGACAAAGGGGAAGACCTAGGCGGAAGTTCTCTGACCAGATTGGAGACATCCTGAAAAAAGGACAAGTCAGAAGTACCCTTAACAGAAGAGCATGCATGAGAAACTTGATGGGAGTGAGTGAAGCAAGTGAGGTATGTCAGGATCGTTGCAAATGGCGTTCCGTAGTCTCTGCCTACCCCTCCGGGAAACAGGCGTGAGTCTGTGTATGTATGTATGTATGTACAACTATCAAAGTAAAAGTCAAAATCCTTTATTCATTTAGATCATCACAGGTACAGCCTAATACAATAGTGTAGTGACCTAAATATTGATTTAGATTAAAAGTTCCTTGACGTCTATCAGGTTACCGATCGATCGTGCCCATGAGCAAAAGCTAGGGTAACTTAGGCAATATTGCATACTTGTTGAAAGCTGCGTTAAGTATTTTTTTTTAATGGCTTAAGTGTTCCTTCATAGTTCCGTCAAAATTTATGCTTGATTGGAATGTGCGCGTCACGGTGTAATAAACAATTTTCTATTCTATCTCCATTTAAATAACTTTGTGTGGGTTCGATCCTCACACGAGGCAACACTTTGTGTAATTCACAAATTGTTGTTTCGAGTCTGGGTGTTCATTGTGTCCGTTAATTGTATGTTTGTAAAGTCCCCCGCGACACAGGATTTAGTCCAAATGCGGGAGTTGTCTTTCTAAAATACAAAGTTGTCGTTTTAAAATCTTGATCGTCAGGTATATCGCAGTCTTGCCTATTTCCAAACCTTTCCATCCCGTGAGATGGTATGATATGAGCACATTGAGCACCTAACGTTTCCTTGTCTGTTAACAGGGCACCTGAACTCGTTGCGCCGTTGTAAGAATAAAAGGAATTTACCTGCCGCCGTTGTAAATTCCAATTTGAAAGCGGGCGCTAATGGCCTGGCTGCCAGAGTTACGTATCTACGGCCACCCCGTCCATACCACTGACAACAAAGACCACGCTCATAACCGAAATTACTTCTGCCTCTTAATATTCAGCCCTAGTCGTGAATCTTGTAAAATTAATGCAATAAATCAGCTTTCTCTGCAAATACCGGCGACTAGAAAACTTCATTTCACTAATAAGTTATCTTAAATTTTGGTTGTCGAACCCGGTCAATATCTCCTTTGTATACTTTAATTTATTTTGTGGATCACAGCTGGTTCTCTTGAACATTTCGATAGCTGTGAATCTATAACTGCCTTGTAATAACTGGGGCAATTATACGATATGATATGCATCACCTGTTCAAGACAGCTATTTGTATGAGCTACTTGTTTTATACATCGTTCTGGTAACAGGAGTAAGCGAATGCACATGCTAAGCGGTTGTATCCCTAAAAACACTTCAACGATGGGAAATGTCATTAAATCTCGGAGACCATCGGCGGGAACTAGATGCTGAAACTGTGCATTTAATTTCACGGTGGTTACAAGATGCATATCACCCGTATACCTAAGCGCCGTAATTTTGTGCTCGTTGTGATATATTTTACCACGGGTGATATGTTTTCTTTACCACCGTGTGCTTCCTGACAATAATTTGTGCCTTTAGTATATTATTACAGGGTGTCTCAGTAAGAGTGCACTTTTTCATTTTAAAATAAAAACAAGTATTTTATGACAGAGTTGTGATATTTTTATTGTATTGTAAAGAAGACATGTTCCGATTAAGTATGGAATAAAATATCCGGCAAATGACCCCACGGCTTCAATGACAGGCCATTACTCTTTTCATGAAATTTTCCATGACTCGGGGGAGGCAGAGGTGTAATACACCCACATTTCGCCATGATCTTTTAGGTCCCACGTAATAGGGGGCGAGCCTATTGCCATACCGGGCACATTACCAGACTCCGTGCTGCTACTGAAAATTTCCTAACGGAAAAACCCAATAACACTTTGCCCGAACCGGGAATCGAACCCAAGACCTCCCAATCCCACGCGCACATTTATACCGCGAGACCAACGAGGCCGTCTAGAAATCGTAGCTGCAATAAGTCGATTGTTTCATGCGCGGCATGGCAAAATGTGGCAGGTTGCGCCGTCCTGCTGAAACCACATGTTGTCCAGATTCATGCCGTCCAGTTGAGGCCACAAAAAGTCCGTTATCATATTCCTGTAACGAATGCCGTTCAGAGTCACTGCAATTTCAGCCTCATTTTCAAAAAAGTAAGGTCCAATCACGCCGCCTGACCAAAATCCGCACCAGACAGTTACTCGTTGTGGGTGCATTTGTTTCTCATGGATTGCATGAGGATTTTCTGCGTCCCAAATTCGACAATTTTGTGTATTAACGAAGCCATTCATATGGAAATGCGCTTCATCGGAGAAAATGACTTTTTACGAAAAATTGGCATCGACTTTACTTTGCTCCATTACCCATTGAACGAATTACCGGCGCTCTCCGTGGTCTGCTGGTTTGAGCTCCTGAGTTTACTGAATCTTGTACGCATGAAGGTCTTTAGCCAAAATTCTCTGCGTAGTGCTTCGTTAAATTTGAAGTTGTTGAGAATGATGTCGAATTGATGTTTTCGGGTTTTCGGCGACACTCTCTTTTACAGCAGCAATGTTTTCAAGAGACCGATCGGTACGTTGACGCAAAGGATTCTTATAATCTTTTCGTCGTAGTCTATTTATTTAAGTATTATATCCAGAGGGTTCCCGTTGATAGATTACTTTTCTCTCTGTCCCGCTCCGGGCACGCATTCAAAATTATTTTTCCTCGATCTTACAGACATTTACGACATATAAGAGCTATTGTCGTTATATCGGTACTACTTTATTTATTATTCGTTATCAGAAACTACTAACTGATTTATTTGGTTATATTTTGAAAACTTGCTTTCGCTTTCACGACCGTCATCGCTTGATTAATGTTTATTTCACAAATATGTATATAACCGAACCTCGGCATGTAAACTTATCTTCATTAATACCGTCAATCTGTATTATACCAATAGTTTCTTGAGGATCATATTAGCTAATCGTTGAAATAATTATTAAGTACATCCAATTGGTACCTACTGTTCAAGATTACAGCATACGAGCGCACACACAAGTGTATTATATTTGCGGCTTCATATCCATCATGATCAAAGCTAACCAATTACCAATAAATGGACATATGTACACAGCGACTTGTTCACATAATAACATTAATACAACGCATCTACATCGTATCGGAGTCAATCCGTGACCACGGCTGGAGTAACCCACTCCGAAACGTTGTGGAAAATAATATAAGCTTCCCATTTCACCTGTATTTATAAACAATTCCTCGATATATACCCGTGATATAAATATCAATATCAAATATTACGTTCAGTTGACGGTTACATATTTGTATCATAGAAATTTGGATTTAAAAGCGAACTTTAATCAAGCCAAATGTGGACGTAATATATTTGATTGTCCCTTCGGAGTGAATGTCCATTGATGTTTACAGATAATAGCTAAATTATAGTGTTTTCCCCGGTGATATTAAATTTAATGTTAATAGAGTGTGTCCATTAGAGAAACAAATTTTATAAGAAAAAGTCAAATACAAAGCACGCGAAACTTTTGTCGTTATTTTAATTAAAATAGGGTTAATAACTCCACATAATAGTATTTAATTATTACTGCAACAAAAAAGCATAATAGATTATAATTATTACTTAATTTTTTTTATAATAGCAATCTAAACTAGTGCTTATGATACGCAAGCACTTGTAAGCTAATTGTAAAATAACTAAAAACATTACCCTTCCTTTTGAATTCGCCGTAGTCGGGTAAAAAGGAATATTACAAACTGCCGGACGGCTTGAAACAGTTTGGTTTGTAATACATTTAAAGCAGATATTAGGACACACAGACGAGATGCCAAAGGATTCATCTTAATATTAAGATGTTTAGGTAATCTTACTTCTATTACCTATAAACGAGATGGTTTGTGAGGATGATATTTGTTACGCTTTCAAATAAAAACTACCAAACGTAGTTTAATGAAACTTTGCAGCAATGTAGCTTATACTTTAGAATAACACATGGTCTTTGGTCCCAATAACCAACTCACACGATCAGAAATTTTGGAAATTTCGCGTACCTACCTAACATCATTGTTTAGGATCATTATTATAATTCATCTTCAATATTTATGCGATAGATTAAAATATGCTCTATTACAATTGAACAAGCTTTTCTTGTTCATTAATTACAATAATACAAAGTGTAAAATAAAAAAATAAAAAATATTTTACACTTTGTATTGTACACAATGAAAAACATTATTAGAAATCCTATATCTAAGTAGAGTACAAAAGGCGGCCTTATCGCTGAAAGCGATTTCTACCAGGCAACCTTTGGATGGAGATATATTGGTAGGAGAAAAACGGTAGTCTTGTTTATTAAGTTTTTAATTTATTTGTTTTAAAAAGAAAGTTCCTACGCTAGGAATAAATGTGTCGCGGGGGACTTCTTAAACATTCAGTCAACGGACATAAAGTACACCAAGATTCAAAACAACAAGTTATGGATCACACAAAGTGTTGTCTCGTAAGGGGATAGAACCCACAACACGATGCAGTATATTACCTACATAGCAAGATGGAAATTTGAACCACTACGCCATATGTACTTCAAATCCAAGCTCATGGGTTCAACCACCATTTGAATTTGCTCAAGCATCAAGGCAACGGAAATAACGTACCTATTTATTAAATGCACAACATTAATACGATAGATTAAAAAAAAACTACAAATAAAAATCTTTATTATTTACTAGCTGACCCAGCGGACTATGTGTCGCCTTATTTATTTTGTTATTATTTTTCATATATTTTTTTCATACAAACCTTCATCCGTCAATAAAGAGTACAATAAAAGATTTATTCATTTTGGTGCAGTAATTTCATTCGTGTCAAAGAGCAGGTGATACGTACCAGCATGATCTCCATGAGGTCCGAGATGCTTCAAGGCGTACACGTGAAGCGCGCCGTACGCTAGCTGCAGCCCGGTGGACAGGAGATGAGCGAGGAAAGCGGCGCCACACACGATCCATCTGTCAACAATCACACTCTTTAGAAAACCTCTACGATATACCTGTACTTGGAATTTTATACATTCATACTGTTATATTATGCGCCGTTGTGAATGACTATAAAATACATTATTGAAATCCCATATTATACCAGTCATTACGAACTTTTTTACCTGGCCACCATAGCTGGGAAATAACTGCTTCAAGAGATATTGAGGCTCAGAGGCACCATAATGTTTTTGTAATTATTACAAAAATCGATGCATGGCTCGCGCCAATTTGTCCTACGTCTCCCGTGAAAAGGTAAATATCTCGAGTATTGCACACGCGCGCTTTACATTGCGGCTTATAACATGCTTAAGCCTAAAAACTTATTTCATTGCCCAGGCATTCGTTTTGTTTATTATAACTTGGCATGATGTGCCAAACGAGTAGACTTCGGCTTGGTGATTGGTATTTTGACACCGTGTATAATTATAAAATTGAGCATAAACAAACCTAGTACAACTAGATAAAACGATATGAAAAGAAGCCAGCAAGTAACTTATAGACATACGTGTTTATATATCTTTGAGTCTAGACCAATAAATAATTACGGTCGTCCCAATGTTGAACGTAGACATCAATATATTTATGTATATTTCAAGCATTTGGCATAGAATCTATATTACCAATAAATAATAAAAACTTCCTTTCAAGTAGATTTATTTTAACGTGTACGCATACGGCATCTTGTCAAAACAAAATGCCGTATGCGACATATACACATAACATTGCGTACGTTATGGTCTTTAAGTCACCTCAGAGACTCAACAAAAAGAGCCGGATATTACAACTTAAATTACATTCACGTATGTCCATTTATACATATTATCATAAAATAAATTCGTAATTCCATTTCTGATGTCCGCGTATTTAAAATTGAAGCTTTATTTACATATTATGAAGAGCGTTCGCGTTAACATAACGAGGGCGGCATTAATATTTGCAGCACGCAGTTAAAATCCGAAACATAAATTCGTTTATCTCATGATGAGATCGCCGCATAATGCCTTATCAGATTTATAAATTTCCTGTTGAAGGTACCTCTGTGTCTGTCGACGGTGCGTGTTGTATTTATCTTGTAGTCCGAATAAAGTTGAGCGCGACTGATGATGATAGTAAACGTTCTCGTGTTATGTGACGTCATGTTTGAGTCGCGGGAAAATTTGAGATTCGTGTTCATGTTCCATGCTCGTGCTATAGATGCTTGTCTCAACATATGTCTATGACGGAAAACGTGTCGTACCTTCTATCTAACAGTTCACCAATATGCGTATGTTCACAAGATTAAACTGTACACTTATATACCTACTTAAATAAAAGTCTTTTTCTTTAAAACATCTATATTTGTAAACTGCAAACCATATTGACTGCAGCATCCTTATCCTTTAGTTTTGCTTTTTATGTGAACAAACAACTAATCAAACTTTGTACGTTTTCTTCAAATCTATTCCGAAGGTGCAAATAATATGATTGCGATAAAAACTATATTACGAGGCCGTGATTTTGTGATTTCATTACACATTTGACGTATAAAAGAAAACGAATTTATCAACGGCATGATAAAAGTTAGCGAATAAATTCAGTTAGATACACGCCTACTTTATCACTTATTTCGTCAAGACGTGATAAAAAAATATTGATCTTTGACAGCATTTTTCAAGCACACTGAAAAAAAGTTATAAAAAAGCTCGTTCGTATCGTGATATGTCAAAAGTTTTGTTTGACGAAATGGCTAGTCGTTCGCTTTTATTACCCGACTCCGGCGACCCCAAAAGGAAGGGAAATGTTTTTGGCAGTCTATGTAAGTATCATCCTCCTCATCATCCTCCTAGCGTTATCCCAGTCTCAACCTGGTGTCCGCTTTCTAGTCTAACCGAATTTGGCGGAATAATAGCTTTTCCACGGGAAGACTGCCTGTCTGACCTCCGCAACCCGAAGGGATAGCGATATTCCTTGGTTTAGACAAGTGTCAGTTTATTTTATAGGTACTGACGCCCTATAACGACTCTCAAAGATCTTCATGACAGCCAGGACCGCGGCTTAACGTGCTCTCCGAGGCACGAGGCAAGCGATAATTAACAATTCAATACGCACATAACTCCGAAAAGTCGGTGGTGCGCGCCGTGGATTCGAATCCGATACCCTCTGCATGGCAGTCCGTTGGTATCTCCACTAGGCTATCGCTGCCTTAGAGTCTATGTATGTATGTATGTATATTTGTATGTTCCACCGTAGCGCCTAAACTACTGAACCAATTTTAATAAATGGGGTGTCAATAGATTCGTAATAATGGCCCGGGTGACATAGGCTATATAAATTTTATCAAAATGTTATATTACGGCATTTATACCTCATATTCCAACCACAAAAAAACTGATATAATCATTACGTGGTTGGTATCAAAAGAAAGGTATTGGTGAGCACATTACAAATTTATGCACGTATCATACTGTTTTAGTTAAAATATAAGTTTAAAACGGGGTTGTACTTACAATTCGAGCGGTTCAGACGCTTTGAGTTACCTATTTTTCTTCCTTTAAGTGTGACAGTGTAAATATTTGACGGTTTGTTTACGTGCCCCATCGGGATACAGAAAAGGATTAAATAAAAAAATAAGTTTACTTATATAATATAACCCTATTTTTTATAGCTGGAAGTACCAGCTTTTTTCTTTACATTGTTTTAAGTTCAAATTCAAATTCAAATTTATTTATTCACAAGCAAGTTTACAAAGAAAAAGTGCTGCGAGGCTTCTTTATATGTTGTCTATTGACTAGTTTTTAATTTACTAGACGTACTGACCACTTAAGTCGTTTCGCAAACTCCACCCTCACGAAAAGTTCGAAAGGCACTTTGTTGAACTAAGTGTAATATTCAATTGGCAGGTTGTTTTTAGGAATAGCTTCTAAGATTTTGCTCAAGTCGACCTAAGTTGATTAGAGAAAATGTGTTATCTGTAAAATCTGTATTTTGTTTTGTCAAGCTCTGTGTATGTAAGTTTAGCAGGCTTAGTGATATATATATTCAGGAGCCTCTGAATAGGTTGTTGTTATAACATTCAAAAAGCTATGACCGAGTTTCACATTACCGGCGGCGGTATCACTCAAAAGCTTATGCGAAGGGGATCCAAGTCAGTCAAATGGGCGCTATTATGATAGGCATAATACGTTATGGTAAACTCGGCAAGAGGCTATTTCCTTATCATAAGTTAAGATATTAGTACATTTTCAACGAAATATGCCCGCGAGTTCGTTCGGCCAAAACTCAATTATAAATGTTATCTGTATCAAGGTAGCAGAGGAATGGTTAAAATAGGCCTTAATGGGGCAAATCAAATGTACGGTAGGGAAAAGAAAAAGCAACTGCTTAAAATAACAGCAACAATGTAGAACTTAAAGACCTACCGTGTTTTAAAATGAGCAAAGGTTTTGCGCAACCATACTTCCTGGTAATGCGTTTTTCATAACTGTGAATGATACAATATCAGAAAATGGGCCGGTCATTAGTAACTATATGTCGTTGCCGCATAAGCAAGGCTGCTTAATATCTGGGCAGCAACAAATCTTTCAGACAAGCCGAGTAGATAAGACCCGGCCTGCAAAACCGTGGGTGACGATCACAATCTTTAAGATCATTAGTTTCTCTTTGTTGATAGTAATTTAAAAAGTTTGATTATTATTATTTGCAGCAGCAAAGGTTTTGCGTCTTTGATAGCCATGAAACGCTTTACATGGTCGTTTATATTTCTAGAACAGGTATTCTCTCGTTTTCCATAAATTCATTTGCACTAATATTGTTTGCCATAATCATCCCTGATCATAATATTTACTTGCACTATTATCATTTGTACTAATAAAGTTTGCCTTAACAACTTAACAGTGATAACTTTTATTTGCCATAAAATGACTTTCTATAACAATATATATTATAATAATTAGTTTCCATAAGTAACACATCTCATAATCGACTCTTGACATAATCAAAATTTGATATAATTATTAAAATAATACATACTATTGTTAGGTCGAAATTAATTATCGTTAACACCCCGACTCAGTGCAAGCCGACTTGGATAGGTTAGGTTAGAAAAAAAAACCACCCAGAAGTAGGATCCGTCGAGCTTGGTTAGTAGACGCCATATGAGGTTTAGTTTTAGGTTTAATTGTGAATAAAAAATCTGGAATTGGGTTTCGAAACGAGTCGCCCGAATTTGAGGGTATTGGTGGGGTAGGGGGCTTAAGGGAGTTACTTTTAATCCCTTAAAAGTAATTTTGGCTGCGGGAGTTGCGTCTAAATATTTTTAAACAATTTCTAAAAATTTTTCATTCATATATGCAAAACGGAACGTAATTTTAGGTTTTATGTGGAAGTAACTAAATAGGTTGTGTTAGGTCCTCTTTTGACCCTTTACCCGAAAATAGGAGCCCTGCAAAGCAGGGCTCCGTCAACCTCAGTTTATTAAACTAGTGGAATCAATAAAAGCGATATTTACGTTTTATGTGAAAAACGTGAAACGAAACGCAACCGCCATCTTGTATGAATGATATAGACAGCTAATGTCAAATTTGTGCGTCATTGCTGTCGAGCACCTAGGGTTAGGTGCAAGTGTAATAAGTAACTAAATAGGTTATGTTAGGTTCTCTTTTGAACCTTAATCCAAAAATAGGAGCTCTGCGAAGCAGGGCTCCGTCAACCTTAGTTTATTAAACTAGTGTGAAGAATGTGGAAGTTGGCAGTTCCATACACACCGATGTTTGGAGATAATTTTTTTTTCAGAGGAAACCAAGTATTTCCGACAAGTGAAAATGGTGAGGTGGGGTTCCGAGACCTCCTCCCCTCCCTCCACAATCACTCACAACCCCTAAAAATGGCGACGTATTCCGAAACCTTTACCAAAATCTGTGTCGTATAATCATTTATTAATCAACATATGTAATTCAAGTATAGGTAATATAAAATATTTATTTCCTTGAAAGCAACATTATTTTAAATTCAAATTGGAGGCCAAAACCCTCAAAAACTCTTCTTTACTGTAATTATATGGTGAATAAAAGTTATGGAAAATGGCATTATTGAAAACGAAAATTATAGCAAATACATTTATGGATTTAAATTATTATGACACTTGATCGATTATAACCAATGGAATTAGTGAAAGTCATTTTATGTCATTTCACGAATATGGCAACTGAAGTGTTATTTCTAATGAAATTATGGCAAATACCAGTATGGCAAATGAAATTATGGAATTTTAAATTATGGCAAACATTAGTAAACCTCTAGAACATACCAGACCTTTAGTTTCTGTTTGGTTACCATGCTATCATAAATAAGGGCAACAGCGAAAGTGTAGCGATGTTCTTGGTCTGTAAATGTAATCTGAACCATTGTAGCGTTTAAAATGAAAACTCTGCGATTAAAAAGTTTTGTTATTCTTATTTTTATTGCAATATTTTTGAAAATAAAATAGTTGAAACTAACAACGGGTGATCTCTAATGGACTGTATTTCAAATTAAAGGTACAAAAGGTGCGCTGATCCAAAAATAATTAAATCCAAACAAAAAAGCAAACGAGGAATATATTTTAAAGCTATATGCAACGTTCTACTTCCCTAAATGGTAAGTTTATTAAATCAGCAATCAACTAAACTAACTGATTGCTTTGAATACTTTGAATCGCAAGAGCGACATTTTATTTAACCGCTTTATTTAAATACTCGTTCAATCTCAATTTGCTTTTTTATGTATACTAGGTAGTGGGAGCCTTTTTAATCTATCATTGCGATGTTTTATTAATAGAGATGTAGAGATGAGTGTATATCATTTACAATATCGGACGACAATTTGGTATACCAAATTGTGGTCCGATATTATTACGATTTCGAAGCAGATTTAAGTCGTTTACAAATAAGGATTGATAAAAATGGCATTATGTACCTATATAGTTTGATAACATGGGATGGATGGAAGGCTAATGCCTCTATAGTTTTTGCAGTCTTGTTGCGAGCCTTTTCCTTTATAAAGAGGCACAACTACAGCTGTGGCCCAGTCATTAGGAACTCGGCCGGTGCTCCAGCACAAGTTATATAACCGCTGCAACTGACCAACTACAACAACATTTCGACTATAATCCTATCATATCCTGCAGCCTTACCTACTTTCATACTTCCCAGTGCCTTCACGATCTCATCCACGCCAATAACGCTTTCATCATTGCTATCGTTACCATTCATTTCATCGATCGGTGTCTCTATATATGTGTGTGTGTGTGTGTGTGTATGTATGTATTATATGAATGTATATGTTTATAATATAAATAGTAAAACTGGTACACCTACAACTAACAACTACCACTTCTTTTCCTACCAATATCAAATCCAAAGGTTGCCTGGTAGAGATCGCTTTAAGCGATAAGGCCGCCCTTTGTACTTTACCTATTATATAAGATTTATATAATTTTGATACTGGTGTACAATAAAGTTTAAATAAATAAATAAATATCTATTTTCTGCCTCATGATATTGATGAATTTGTCTGCGAAGGAAGGGTGCATGGCAAAGTCTTACGTAAACGCGTTATTAATAGAAAACATGAACGGAAATGCAGAAAATATTACCTTGGTACTCATTTTCTTACATAGATAAGTGGTACCTAATATACTCGTATATGTATGTTTATCGCCGGAGCCACGGGACTGTCTTAACAGGTAACCGTGGCCCTGGAACGCAAAGGGAAACCGAAGGAACAGGGTTTTATTAGTTAGTAAGACTGTCTTTATCTCCAAACGCAATCAGATTTGAGACTGGCGGCTATAGTAAATATTGTTCCTCTTGGTAAGACCTTTTAACGACACTACAATCATATCTATTGGAGCCGGGTAACATTTTGTCCATTCTCCTTTGGTTTCAGTTTGCAAAGTTATATTTACTTAGGATTTTATGATTACCGATTATGAAAAAATATCGCATGAGACAACCTAGCAAAATGGGGTATGATTGACTCGGCCTACATGCAGTACGACTGTGGCGCACCAGAACAGACCATGAGTCACCTCCTGGAGTCTCCTAAGTGCCCGCACAGATGTTCGGCGGCCGATCTATGCTAAGCCACCGACAATGTCGTTGCTGTGGCCACATACTGGGCTGGTGTCATTTGATGTCTGTACCAACGGCTCGAAAACAAGAAGAAGATGATTACCACACCCTACGTTAAATTAATATTATCATTCTAGGAGCACATTGTACCTATACTGCTGTAATATGTAACTATCCATTTAAGTTAACGTTCCATCACTGTTTATTAGAGAGCAGACATTTGGATGCAAACAGTAAAATACAAAGGATAAATATTAATATCATTACCATCTTGATAATGATTATATAAAAACTTTGTTTAGTCATACGACGTAGTTTTGGTGAAATTATTATGTAAATATGCCGCACAGACTTAAAATTCGATGACTAATATGACAATGCACTATACATTATTATCCGACGAAAAGGAAACCTCCTGTTGCCACCCACTAAATTTCCAAAGTTATTTGGCATAGCTTGAAGAAAATCACTATACCTGGTACTCATAAAATATTGGCGCCTGACAGAGATCAAATCAGTAGTATAGATTTGGTTTGAATGCAACCAAAGCTTATGCAATAGCTAGTTGTCACAAGGATCACAAGTACATGAAAATAGCTATTTTATTTGTGAGTGTTTTATTCAGGTGTATGCGTGCAATATGAGTGCAATTAGTACTTCCACACATTTCTCGCCCCTTGAGAATCGAGTGAACTGAAACTTGTTATTAGCTAGTTCGTACTCAGCGATGGTTAGTCAGTGCAGTCGCTTAGTTTCGCTCGAACTCGCTTAAAGAGATTAGCCTTGAGCCACCTGAAACTTGTGTTACAGATTTGAACTTGTCTCAGTGCAATTCCCTTGGCATTGTGACTGGACATACATCTAGACTACGTTGGAAGTTAATAATTCAAGCTTTCCTATTAATTTCAGATACTTAAACTTCGTCTTCCAAAATACAAATCTCGCCTAGATTTAATGTATGAACAGAACATTTAAAAATATATTCTAAGCAGCTTATATACGAAGCTCGTTGTTGTACTAAGCTAATTTCCAAAATCATCCATGATAAATTACGTAAAAATAAATGTTTTTCTTAAAATATATAGGACTTTGACATAATTTTAGAGTGATGATGAGTTAAATACTTACTATTACAACCGGTTCCAATATTTTACCTATCTGTGAAGTTCGATACTACAGTTAAATATAGCCAAATCCATTTATCATGATAGGCCGTTGGGCCTCTTCTCAACGTAGTACGTATGTTACATTACCCTTTTGCTCAGGATAGGGATAAAATCCAGAGGTCCCATGTTATCAAACTATATAGGTACATAATGCCATTTTTATCAATCCTTATTTGTAAACCACTTAAATCAGCTTCGAAATCGTAATAATATCGGACCACAATTTGGTATACCAAATTGTCGTCCGATATTGTAAATGATATACACTCATCTCTACATCTCTATTAATAAAACATCGCAATGATAGATTAAAAAGGCTCCCACTACCTAGTATACATAAAAAAGCAAATTGAGATTGAACGAGTATTTAAATAAAGCGGTTAAATACCGCAATATATATAATATATATATTATATATTATTACATATAATATATATATATATATATATATATATATATATATATATATATATATACATAGACTCACGCCTGTTTCCCGGAGGGGTAGGCAGAGACTACGGAACAACATTTGCAACGATCCTGACATACTTCTCTTGCTTCATTCACTCCCATCAAGTTTCTCATGCTCTTTGTCAGTAAAGCCCTCAAAAACTCTTCTTTACTGTAATTATATGGTGAATAAAAGTTATGGAAAATGGCATTATTGAAAACGAAAATTACAGCAAATACATTTATGGATTTAAATTATTATGACACTTGATCGATTATAACCAATGGAATTAGTGAAAGTCTTTTTATGTCATTTCACGATTATGGCAACTGAAGTGTTATTTCTAATGAAATTATGGCAAATACCAGTATGGCAAATAAAATGATGGCATTTTAAATTATGGCAAACATTAGTAAACCTCTAGAACATACCAGACCTTTAGTTTTTGTTTGGTTACCATGCTATCATAAATTAGGGCAACAGCGAAAATGTAGCGATGTTCTTGGTCTGTAAATGTTATCTGAACCATTGTAGCGTTTAAAATGGAAACTTTGCGATTGAAAAGTTTTGTTATTCTTATTTTTATTGCAATATTTTTGAAAATAAAATAGTTGAAACTAACAACGGGTGATCTCTAATGGACTGTATTTCAAATTAAAGGTACAAAAGGTGCGCTGATCCAAAAATAATTAAATCCAAACAAAAAAGCAAACGAGGAATATATTTTAAAGCTATATGAAACGTTCTACTTCCCTAAATGGTAAGTTTATTAAATCAGAAATCAACTAAACTAACTGATTGCTTTGAATACTTTGAATCGCAAGAGCGACATTTTATTTAACCGCTTTATTTAAATACTCGTTCAATCTCAATTTGCTTTTTTATTTATACTAGGTAGTGGGAGCCTTTTTAATCTATCATTGCGATGTTTTATTAATAGAGATGTAGAGATGAGTGTATATCATTTACAATATCGGACGACAATTTGGTATACCAAATTGTGGTCCGATATTATTACGATTTCGAAGCAGATTTAAGTCGTTTACAAATAAGGATTGATAAAAATGGCATTATGTACCTATATAGTTTGATAACATGGGACCTCTGGATTTTATCCCTATCCTGAGCAAAAGGGTAATGTAACATACGTACTACGTTGAGAAGAGGCCCAACGGCCTATCATGATAAATGGATTTGGCTATATTTAACTGTAGTATCGAACTTCACAGATAGGTAAAATATTGGAACCGGTTGTAATAGTAAGTATTTAACTCATCATCACTCTAAAATTATGTCAAAGTCCTATATATTTTAAGAAAAACATTTATTTTTACGTAATTTATCATGGATGATTTTGGAAATTAGCTTAGTACAACAACGAGCTTCGTATATAAGCTGCTTAGAATATATTTTTAAATGTTCTGTTCATACATTAAATCTAGGCGAGATTTGTATTTTGGAAGACGAAGTTTAAGTATCTGAAATTAATAGGAAAGCTTGAATTATTAACTTCCAACGTAGTCTAGATGTATGTCCAGTCACAATGCCAAGGGAATTGCACTGAGACAAGTTCAAATCTGTAACACAAGTTTCAGGTGGCTCAAGGCTAATCTCTTTAAGCGAGTTCGAGCGAAACTAAGCGACTGCACTGACTAACAACCATCGCTGAGTACGAACTAGCTAATAACAAGTTTCAGTTCACTCGATTCTCAAGGGGCGAGAAATGTGTGGAAGTACTAAGTGCACTCATATTGCACGCATACACCTGAATAAAACACTCACAAATAAAATAGCTATTTTCATGTACTTGTGATCCTTGTGACAACTAGCTATTGCATAAGCTTTGGTTGCATTCAAACCAAATCTATACTACTGATTTGATCTCTGTCAGGCGCCAATATTTTATGAGTACCAGGTATAGTGATTTTCTTCAAGCTATGCCAAATAACTTTGGAAATTTAGTGGGTGGCAACAGGAGGTTTCCTTTTCGTCGGATAATAATGTATATTGCATTGTCATATTAGTCATCGAATTTTAAGTCTGTGCGGCATATTTACATAATAATTTCACCAAAACTACGTCGTATGATTAAACAAAGTTTTTATATAATCATTATCAAGATGGTAATGATATTAATATTTATCCTTTGTATTTTACTGTTTGCATCCAAATGTCTGCTCTCTAATAAACAGTGATGGAACGTTAACTTAAATGGATAGTTACATATTACAGCAGTATAGGTACAATGTGCTCCTAGAATGATAATATTAATTTAACGTAGGGTGTGGTAATCATCTTCTTCTTGTTTTCGAGCCGTTGGTACAGACATCAAATGACACCAGCCCAGTATGTGGCCACAGCAACGACATTGTCGGTGGCTTGGCATAGATCGGCCGCCGAACATCTGTGCGGGCACTTAGGAGACTCCAGGAGGTGACTCATGGTCTGTTCTGGTGCGCCACCGTCGTACTGCATGTAGGCCGAGTCAATCATACCCCATTTTGCTAGGTTGTCTCATGCGATATTTTTTCATAATCGGTAATCATAAAATCCTAAGTAAATATAACTTTGCAAACTGAAACCAAAGGAGAATGGACATAATGTTACCCGGCTCCAATAGATATGATTGTAGTGTCGTTAAAAGGTTTGACTGAAGACTTTGCCATGCACCCTTCCTTCGCAGACAAATTCATCAATATCATGAGGCAGAAAATAGATATTGGTAGGAAAAGAAGTGGTAGTTGTTAGTTGTAGGTGTACCAGTTTTACTATTTATATTATAAACATATACATTCATATAATACACACACACACACACACACACACACACACACACACACACACACACACACACACACACACACACACACACACACATATATAGAGACACCGATCGATGAAATGAATGTTATCGATAGCAATGATGAAAGCGTTATTGGCGTGGATGAGATCGTGAAGGCACTGGGAAGTATGAAAGTAGGTAAGGCTGCAGGATATGATAGGATTATAGTCGAAATGTTGTTGTAGTTGGTATATATATATATATATATATATATATATATATATATATATATACTTTCGCTGTTGCCCTTATTTATGATAGCATGGTAACCAAACAAAAGGTCTGGTTCTGGTTCTGGTTCGGGTCTGTTCTAGAGGTTTACTAATGTTTGCCATAATTTAAAATGCCATTATTTTATTTGCCATACTGGTATTTGCCATAATTTCATTAGAAATAACACTTCAGTTGCCATAATCGTGAAATGACATAAAATGACTTTCACTAATTCCATTGGTTATAATCGATCAAGAGTCATAATTATTTAAATCCATAAATGTATTTGCTGTAATTTTCGTTTTCAATAATGCCATTTTCCATAACTTTTATTCACCATATAATTACAGTAAAGAAGAGTTTTTGAGGGCTTTACTGACAAAGAGCATGAGAAACTTGATGGGAGTGAATGAAGCAAGAAAGGTATGTCAGGATCGTTGCAAATGGCGTTCCGTAGTCTCTACCTACCCCTCCGGGAAACAGGCGTGAGTCTATGTATATATATATATATAGACTCACGCCTGTTTCCCGGAGGGGTAGGTAGAGACCACGGAACGCCATTTATATATATATATATATATATATATATATATATATATATATATATATATATATATATATATATATATATATATATATATGTATATATATATATTTTATAATGCATATGTAAAATACATACATACATAAATAAATTGGTGCATAATACGAAATACATATTTTATAATAGGAAATAAATTAAACGTACAAGTAATGTGCCTTAACTAAAGCTTTGAATGAAGTAACCGTCTGTGCCTGCCTTATGTTTAGAGGTAATGCATTCCACGAGCGAACAGCCGTTACAGAAAAGGATTTATCATAGAATGCAGTGGAATGTGCCGGCATTTTCAGTCGTAAATTTTCTGATGACCTTAAATATCGGTTATGTGTATCATGAACGAACTCGAATCATCCTTTAAGATAGGAGGGTTTTGAAAGGTTAAACAATATATTGTATAGTAAAGTTAAAACGTGAGCATTCCGACGATGTCGAATAGGTAACCACTTGAGTTGGGCTCGAAATAGATACCCCAAATCTTCTGCATATATATGTAGAGAGAAAACTGCTTAATCACAGAAGAGTAGATTTTCAGAGGATAGAAGCGAGCCAGATAGAAAACTTCCCTTCAATGACGGAGGATGATATAATTCTACAAGCGCTAGGTACATACCAACTCAAGCTGGCAATATCTTACTGTGCCGAGCATTTATCAAATCAAATGGTCTGTATATTATAATTGAAACGTACAGAGAGGGAGCACTTGAAGATCTGCTTGACTATGGCATACACGAAGATGCCTGGCTTTTGCGTAGACGAATCCAGTCGCAACATGTCCGTATAAAAAATATTTTTGTAATATATTGATCAACAGTGCAAATAATATTGTCCAACAGTATTGCATATATGTTTAATCGGGTGACGTCCGATAGGCACTTGTGCACATAGAGTGTCCATCGTATGGTACCTAGGCTATGCGAGGCATACTGGATTTAATGCTCCGGTATCTTTCCTCAATGCTGTTATAGTTGATACCGATATGTAATTTTTTAAACCTACTGACTTAATGCTAAAATTTATGATTTTTATTTGAAGAACGCTTGTTTTATTACTTCTTTTAATAATATAATCCTAAGTGTGTTATATCATCGTCTAATTCTATCTTATTCCAGCTTTATTTTACTAATATAAGTGATTTGTAGTAAATTCTCATT
Organism: Euclidia mi; assembly: GCA_944739405.2. Taxonomy (NCBI): domain Eukaryota; kingdom Metazoa; phylum Arthropoda; class Insecta; order Lepidoptera; family Erebidae; genus Euclidia; species Euclidia mi. The sequence continues at coordinate 28,267,887 of OX123202.2, forward strand.
AATAAAACTTAGAAAGATTACTGCTTCCCAAACGTGAATAGGGACAGGCGCCATGGTAGACGTTTTTCTGCATCAAAATGTCTTTTCCATGATATATTAATGATGACTATTGGCAGGCCTGGCGCACTTCGCATTTTAGGTACAAACTTACAAGTACCTCGGCCGACCACGTCGACGTGGTTGGATTAATGGATTTAGTGGGTTGCCGCGCGCCGCTCACATTAGACGTCACGCAACGCAACGAGTGCGACCGCTCCGTATTCTCACGCGCCGTGTTCATACACTGTTCAAATTATATAGGTACCTAAACGCCTTTAACAACGAAAATGTATCATCACAAGTCTAATGCAAAGTATTGCTCAATTAACTGTGTGTCGAAAACGACTTGAAAATTTGATTTTATTTTATTTATATTACGAGAGCAACTTGAAAATTTGATTTTTTGTTTGTTGTGATATCTTAACGATTATGGTGTCAAATTAAAGATCTAGTTCAAAAACCATTTTATCTGTTTGAATCATGTAAATCGGTCCACGCGTTTAGGAAATAACTAAGAATCAGTATTGTAAAAATGTAAACAACCAGAATTTTTGTGGTATTTGTTCTACGAGCTCAAATAGTGGGATAGGATATTTATATGATAATTATTTATTATTACTATTGTTAGGTACGTGGTCAAGTAGGTAGATAGACGAAGAATAAATATTATAGTTGCAGCGGCAAGTCAACAACCCTAGCGCGCCACTCCGCGCCAGACAGTGACAGCGTTATGTGTTAGAAAAGAAAGGGAACGGTTAGGTTAATATCGCATTAGGCACTGAGTGCTTATGCGAGTTGAATTGCACTTTGTTGCTTAGTAGCAAGAGTCGCAAATTCAATAAATTGGTTTGAGAAGTGAATTTTCTGTACGTTAGTACTATTCTTTATTCTGTGCTATTGGAGCGGGTACCACGTTCCATACGTTTTTGCCCATTCCCCTTTACTATTCGTTATTATTTTCAAATTAATTTTGCCTTTGCAGCGGCACGTGTTATAGGTCTGTAATTGAATATACTTGATAGTATTACAAAACGATGAGATACAATTTTCACTTGAATATTTGAAGTCAAGAGTTGTACTTTTTTACCAATCTATTTAGGTTTGCGGAAAAGAGAGAGACAATAATTCTTTATTTCAATTTAAAAGGTGCGATACATACCCCCATCCTCCTTCAGGATAGAAGTGGTGCTTGATGGCCCTCGTGTCGAGCTCGCGGCGTCGCAGCGCGGGGACGGTGCGGTGCAGTGAACGTAGCTCGCGTTCACGCAGCGCACCTCCCGATGACTCCTCCTCACCGTCTGGCCATCCATCTGTCAAATAGTTTAAGTTATTAATAACTTTACTTGGAAAAGCTAATATTCTGATTAATTTAGTTAGAATAGAGCGCGGACCCCGGGTTACAAGGCGATTGTGTTGGATGCGACCAAGTTAACGCTAGGGCCATGATGATCTATTCTACTTGGAACACAGAGCAGCATATTGCACAGTCAAGTCATAAGATTAAATATAAAATCTCGTGAAAATAAAATACTGAACTTTATGTTATACCGTTTATCTGACTCATGATAAGGAATTAGGCAGTAAAGTAGATTTCAACATAGTGGTCATTAACATAATCTCTATGTTCTATAACGCAGAATAGCCTAATATAATAAAGACAGTTGAACATTAATACCAAAGTATGGCATTAAATTCCTTACAATACCTTAAAGTAATGCACATTGATTCCAATAGTCACTTAATCACATGGTGTACATAACTTCAAGATTCATAGTTCCGGTACAAAGTAAATTTCACCGATTCCTAGTTAAACTTGCTCTGACACAAACATTTGTAATCTTGGTTCACTCCGGTCACTACAGTCAAAGTTTACAATAGTTTTAAAACTATTACAGTACGCTGCCCAATAGGGTAGTTTCCAGGGTCAAAATAATTACATTTAATTAAGTCCATATTTTAGATTATAAAAAAATATTGGACACGTATTTTTTCTTTTTTCGATTAAATAAAAAATAACATAACATAACATAACATAACATAACATAACATAACATATCTTCACGCCTTTTATCCCCGAAGGGGTAGGCAGAGGTGTATTACACACCCACACTTCGCCAGATATGTTTCGGTCCCAATGTAATAGGGGGCGAGCCTATTGCCATCTACCGGGCACATTATTAAGCGAGCGATAATTAACATTTTTAATACACACATTACTTAGAAAAGTCAGAGGTGTGTGCCCGAGGTACCTGGGGATCGAACCCGAGACCAACGTCTCGGCAGTCCGTTACGTACACCACTGGGCTACCGCCGCTTTAAAAAAAAAAAAAAAAAAAAAAAAATAACAAAGATAGCCCATTAAATATATATATATATATATATTTAATGGGCTATCTTTATTCTGATAGCCCATTAAAGTTACGTGTGACGTCACCTAGTGCGAGAAAATGTAGCACGGCGTGACGTTATACGTAAATTTAATGAGCTATATCTTGGTTATTTTTGGTTTAATTTACAAATAAAAAAATACGTATCGCTTATTTTTGAATAATCTAAAGGACGGACTTAAAAACTTTTTTTGTCAACTAGCCTATTGTCTGAAGTATCCAAACTTATGAATGAGGTTATTTAGTAATATCGATATTACCAAATAACCTCATTCATTATCAATATTTTCTATTTCCAATGGAAATGGAAAATATTGAGATTAGTGAAGATATTATATCTAGTAGCTGCGTGAAAAATAATTTTCTTTAATGCTCGTGTCGCAACTAACATACATAGGAATACGCATTGTATTTCAACTTAATTATAATATTTATTTTTCTAAATACTTTAAAGCTTTCGGAAGTTTTGCTTATATTTAATTGAACTAAATAGTTATAATACGAATATTGTTGTGTTTGTGTGTGCATATCAAAACTTATTACTTCTGTACGTATTTATAAGGAGAACTGAATAGTGGCAATGTACAATAATAGATTACGTCCTGCTTGACGTTCAGCATTGATAGTAACTTAAGGAATTTTAAACGATCAGGTAATATTGAGGGCGTGGCAAACGTCGTTTATTGGACAAAATTAATTAGCTAGTCTTCTTTGAGTTGCTAAGCAACTAGACTCAGTTGTGGCCTTGCAGAACATTCATCGCGGTGACAATATTTTAAGACATTACGCAGTAAAGGTACCTATATCTCTCGGATATTTATGGATCTTCATAACCGTATATAATTTATAGATTGCCTATTGTTAAAAAAATAAAGGAATCAGATTAAGTACATAATTAAAATAGAGGAAGACTTATTTTTTAATGTTTTTATCTATCGATAAAATCTCACTATTGAAGATCAATGTGAGTGAATAATATTCAAATCTTTTTTAAAATATCGACAGATTCTGTAAGTTTACTCCGATATTCCGTGTAAGGGTAGTAATATCCTAGTCTTATTGCTCTAGTTATGTCGCAGTCACTTTTTTGTCAATTCCGAAGTTGTCAGAAATGTTGACGGTCCGTAGCGAAATTCAATTCCCATGTTAGTGATCGCTTCAATGCTCTGGTATATCTGGTATGGCTGCGTGTGGGAAAAAAGGTGTTGTAATATTACGATAGATTTCCTCTGCTTTGCCCTTGGATGGTAATAATTCTATGTTTTTCTTTAAATAATCATTTTAAGAATTATCTTCTTTAGTTTCATTTTCATACATTTAACTACTATGTAGCACATAATAATAATAATAATGTATTTATTTGCTCAAACACATGTGTACATACAATATAAAAATCGCATGCGGGATATAAAACTGGAGAAAGTTCATGACATGTTTGCCATATACAATGTCGTGCAAATATAATTTAAATGCTTATTAGCTTTACAATAGGATAATTTACAACAGCTTAAGCATAACTTAACGAGGTCTAAAAGTTTTACAAAAAAATATCGAAAGGTATGCATAATTTTTTCAAGGAATAATAATATTAATTTAAGAAATGTATACAATGTCAAGGTGTTTATAATTACGTCAAAAATAAAATCAAAATAATGTCATTTTCATATATATAAACTTATAACTACTTTTTAAAAAATGATGTCTAGTCAAATTTGTCTTCTAAAAAGTCATTGATATTATAATAAGCTTTATCAACAAGAAATGATTTTACTTTTGCTTAAATGCGGCGTTCCTCAAATCTTGCAAACTTTTGGACAATTTATTATAAATGATTGGAGCCATACAGATAACACTTCTGCGCACAAAATAACAATATTCATTATCACGAAATCAATTTGTATAAACTGTCCCACTGATAGGCACGGGCCACTTCTCTCACCGTGGAAGGTTTAGGCCATAGTCCACCACTCTGACTAAGAGCTTAGCTAATAATCTTTATTTTATAATCCACATTATTGGGTAATTATAATATTTTGGCCTTCCGCTACATAATCAAAGCCAAAAAGAAAGATTGTAGTGCATTCGGTAAACCCATTGAAACAGCAATTAAAGGCTGTAAAAACCGAAATAATATATCTGGATTGCATCAAATTTTGATTCAAATTAGGTTAGGCCTTTGCAATACACAGGATCACTTGTAGAAAGTTATTTTGTTAACCTAAATGTGCAAGTAATGATCATAAAAATGAGTTTGGAATACTCAAAATTTTATAACTTATCGATGTTTTATGAAGAACAATTACTTTTTACGATTGCGAACAAGGTAGTTGACATGTTTTTGCCAGAATACAGTTTCTTTTTAATTAGAGGTGTTATGGTGGCATACAGTTTGATAGGTAATTCGAGTCGTTATTATTACGATAGTGTCCTTATATAATATAGTACCGTTGTATAAAAACAGTACTTTTGCGACAAATCCATTAGTTTGACGTTTATGAAGATTTCTTCATTAATGCAATAGGTGGAGTACCAAACTGCCCTCTCTTGATTACAAGGTCGATAACTAATGAACTATAGCCGCTTCTTTTTATTTACTTTACATTTTAAAGTTGGCTTTATTTCCTACTGCGATATAAATATATCCTTTTGACTTATTCCCATTAGAATTTTCTTATCCGTGCAAAACGACATTAATGTAAGTTCTTTTTTTATATTGTGATAGAATATTGTTAATAATAATAGTGCTATTGAATAATTGAAATGAAATTAAATGAGTTCTGAAAACATGCAAGGAGAAAGTAGCTGTTTGTTTTTGCCGAATCGTATTAGACTTTTTTCTTAAGCCACTCTTTTTTTTTGTTGACTACGGTGAAACTCTTCTTATGAGCCATCTCAACTCGACGCCAACCCGACCAAAGTGTGATCGACCGGGCTTGGGACTGGCGAAAGAGGTGTGTGGAGGCTCTCCCCAGGCGTTCGGGGCATACCCACTAAAACCACCGCGGTGTCCCTACGGGTCCCGCGTAGTGGCGGGGTCACGCGATTCGCGGACAGCATACTTTTTCGTGACCCCGCCCGGGACTGGCCCACCGTTGGTGATGGCAGGCTCCGCCTCGTTATGCTACTTGGGAGGCAGCTCGGACACATATGCCACCTCCTTGCCTTTTGGAGGACGGGGAGCAGCCCCAGCGCTTGCCGGCAGGCACTAAAACGGCCGCAGAGGATAGGGAGGACGGCAACCTGACAACACCGCATATCCTCTTCCTCTGCGGCCCCACCGCGACGCACCAAATGGTGCGCCCCCATTTGGTCGCGGGAGGTAGGGCGCGCGGCAACGCAACACCGACACGCCTCTCCTCCCGCAACCGCGCCCGACTGCGAGGGACAGATAGAACTGTCCCCCGCACCCGCACCTTGGGACGTATCCTACGCAGGCCTCACCCAAGCTCACGTGAAGCGTCCACTCCCGGGATCCCACGGTTATTGGGCCCCCCCACTAGGGGGGGGGGGGGGTTCTTAAAACACTCTGCCATTCTTATAGCCCTTCATTTATTAGGTTTCAATCGCAATCATTATATAACAAAAAAAAGAAACGAACAAAGAATTTTTCTTTCATTGTTTCCCGTTCAATTGTCTCAGGCATCACACAAAATATAGAGCTTCAGCTATTGACAAACAAAAGTTATTCAATTACAGTTATCCTAAACAATCTTCACTTGTTTCTCGTTCAGATTTCCGAGTCACTAAAACGTTTATTATTTTACTAGACTTCGCTCACACTTAGCCCCTTAGGGCGTTTTACTTCGTAGAGTGGGAATTTCCAAAAATCCTCTTAGGCTCCCCTACACTCCCCAAGGAACATACATGTCACATTTCAGCTTACTACAACTACCTACTGGTCGTAGGATGTGTTTTTACCTACTGGTTGGGTTTCAGCTGTGCCTTGTCTGTTAGTCAGTCAGTAACGCAAGAATTTAAATAGATACCTACAGATACAGAGGACGCTATTTTTTATTTATTTATTTTTACACAGCAAATAATATTTCATACATAGGTTAAAATATTCGTATTAGATAAAATAATAGATTAAGTGGTTAGAACAGCAGGTAATATATTAGAGAAATGGCTATTAAGATATTTTAAAATAGGACGTAAGAAATATTTTGGGCGTCACAGATGGACCAATTCCCAAATAAAACAGATGGCTAATAAATCTTTTGAAATGGATTTTACGTAGGTAATTTATATATCGGTGTTTATTTTTATTGATATAAAATATTGGGTCCAGGCTATTTTGAATTACACTAATTCAAATGATGAGATATAATTATATATAGAAGCATATTGACATTATTAAAATGGATAGAAGTATAACAAATATTCGCTATGCAGTACTAAACGATCTTACAAATTGATTATAATAAATAGAAAATAACATGTGATCTTAATAACCAGTGACAAAAAATCTCATACAATTAAAGCATATTAACTCGTAAGTAATTATTGAAGATAGGCTTTGATTACGAGAATATAGTATATTCTCGTAATAGTGTATGGGTAGACTGACCTGACCTATTACTATTACAGTTAACGTTTAAAATCCATTACGTGTTTAGAAGACATTCAAATAGCCTAAGTAATTTATCTCAGTACCATTTCAGCTTGTAAACGGACCATTTATTGCTCTAGGTAGCCAGGAGGTACATCACAGATTCCGCTACAATTTCAGACACCATAAATCTTCCGTTTAGACAAAACTAGTAGAAAAAGGTCTTTTAAATGTGATGCGTATAAAGGAGGCCTAGCGACTAAGTGCCTCACATCCGGACTATGAACATACATTCGGTAGGAAGAAATTGTGTTGACCGTTGCTGTGAAAATAAATTCAGCCTCGCTTTTTTACGTTTAGAACCCAGCGTTTCTTCTCACCGTGTCTAAATAACGAAGGTTCTTAGCCTTTTTATTAAACGCCCACCTTGATAAAAAAGCAGGGAAAAAATACAGCGAAGTATAACATAGCAAAATGAAGTTTACACTGGTTAAGCAAATGCTATGTGCGGATGCTTATTATTCGAGATTATATCAATGTTTGATGATCTCTCGTTCCCAAAAATGTTGAACGGAGTATTTGATATTACCCGGTGCAATTTAAATATTTTCAAGAGTCATTGAATATCTTCTTATATAAAAACGTCTGGTATCTCAAACAGTCCGTTTGGTGACGGATTAAGAATACGGAATGTCACCACCCCATATCATCCCATGGGTGTCGTAAGAGCCGACAGAGGGAGCATATTATGCAGGGATCAGCACTGTAAGATAAGGAAAACTTGATACAAACCCTCTACTAACCCGTTTGGCCAGCGTGGTATAGTAGGCCAATTCCTCCTTTCAAAGGAGAGGCCTAGTCCAGCTGTGGACTGTTAAAGGCTGATGATGATAATGATGATGATCTCAAACAATAACATTACATGTGTGTGGTTGCCACCCAAAAATAAAGGACTGAACAAAGAACACCTTTGGCTAGTTTACTTTTGCGTTGCAACGAATCAAACAAAGTGAAAGATTTTTTAACTAGACTCTATCCCTTACCTCCAGTAGGGGCACGGTAAAGTAAACTAATCGCGTTTCATGTGACTTCGCCGGCCCGCTACGCGAAAGGCACCTCCGTGGCTGTTAGTGACGAGGTTCCAAATGCCTTGCCGAGAGTGTCTTGTGCAGACCCAAACTCGAAATTTAGAGTAACGGAGAGGATAGGCAGCAATAAAGTTTAGCGAGAGAGTAAAAAGACAGACCGTTCTATTCTACCCAGGACTTAATCCAGGTGCAGGAGCGGAAACTATTAAGTATATATTAGTGATACCTACTCTTGAAATATAATCATAATCATAATCATAATCATAATATCTTTATTTGCGAATACAGGTATTACATGGGTGTTACAAAATAACATTTTGGTCTCGACCATATTCCACCAAATGGCATGCAAATATACAGTATATTAGTCTAAAGTAGTCTAAACAATTATTATACATTATACAATTCAATTCTTCATTATACAACCAAACAGAAGCTAGACACATTTATTTTCAATTCATTATTAATATTTTAATCGATGTCAATATTTTTATCCTTTAAAAATTCGTCCAAAGTATTATATGCCTTTCTAGTGAGTAAATTGAAAATTTCTTTTTTAAAGAGTTTAGTGTTTTCTATTTCTAATATATGTTTTGGCAGTTTATTATACAGTCTCGGGGCCATACAGAATACACTTTTGTCATATAATGCTGTCTTATGTTGAGGTATACATATTTTATGATTATTACGTGTACTATTATATGTATCAAAGTTGTGCTTATTCGATTTAACAAAACTAATAGCTTCATAAATATACAGACTAGGAAATGTTAATATTTTAAACTTAATGAAGTGAGGCTTACACGTATCAGTTTGTTGTAATCTACATACTGACCTTAGACACCTTTTCTGAGCTATGAAAACCCGTTCTCTTTCAGTTGAGTTACCCCAAAACAGGATACCATATCTTAATGTAGATGTTACATAAGCATGGAATGCAGTCAGTACAGTTTCCTGGTTTACTATTTTCGACATCATATATAAAGCATACGAGAAACTATTTAATTTATTACAAATGTTATCTATATGTGACTTCCATGTCAAGTTAGAGTCAATATGTATTCCTAGAAATTTTGTGTCATTAATATTCGTAATTTCTTTGTCAAGGTATTTAATGTCAAATGTAATTGATTTATTAGTATTACTGCGAAATGTCATAATGTTAGTCTTATCAAGATTAATTACTAAATTATTAGATGTCAGCCAGTTTACAATTTTAATGAGATTATTGTTGATGTCAGTTTCAATGTTATTATTTACCCTACTCCCAGAAAAAATCACTGTGCTGTCATCAGCGTACATGATCATAGGGTGTTCTACTGCTGAAGGAAAATCGTTAATAAATATAATAAAAAGTAAGGGACCTAAAACACTACCTTGAGGTACACCACAGTGTACGTGTCCTATATCTGACATATATTTTATCTCCGTTTTGGATATTGGACATATTTTTTTTATTTGTGTTACTTGTTTCCTGTCTGATAGATATGAGCATAACAGACCCAGAACATTGCCTCTGACTCCATACGTTTCCAGTTTTTTTCTTAATATTTGATGATCGACATAGTCGAAAGCTTTAGTCAGATCCATGTATAACGCACACACTATTTTTTTGTTATCTAAGTTATTTATAACCTCATGAAGAAAACGATGTATAGCAATATTGATGTTTTTGTTTCTTCTGAATCCTACTTGTGCTTCGGTTAATATTTTGTTATGCTCTAAATAATTATATAAACCTTTATGTATATATCTTTCAAATATTTTGGAAAATATTGAAAGTAGTGCTATGGGTCTATAATTACTCATTTTTTCCTTGTCATGTTTTTTGAATATCGGAATGATCAAACTAATTTTTAGTCTGTCTGGATAAACTCCGTGATCTATACATAGATTAAGAATATGACTTAACACTGGTGCTATTTCCATGGAGACGTTCTTTATTACTTTTGTACAAATTCCATCATAACCAGTGCTTGTAGTGTTCTTCAGTGACACAATAATTTCAAATATATCTTGTGGGGTAGATGGATTTAAAAACATTGAATTAGGTTTATGCCACGATATACTATTTTTATATTCATTAATCGATCCTTCATTGTTAACTTGCTCTATAAAAAATGTGTTAAATGCCTGTGCTATTTCTTTTGGATCGCTTCTTACTTTATCTTTGTACCTAATATAAGTTATTTCGTCTTTGTATTTAATCGTTTTGCAATCATTTATTACTTTCCATGTAGCTTTTGACTTATTTGAAGCTGTTTGAATCATATAATTATTTTGCGCCCTTTTCGTGAGCTTTATTATATTTTTGAGTCTACTTCTATATGTCTTAAATGTATTTTTATTTTTCATATTTGGATGCTTTCTATATTCTAAAAGTAGTTTTCTTTTCCTTCTTGAGCATATTTGAATACCCTTAGTTATCCACTTCTGTTTTACATATTTATCAATTTTTATTTTTATTTCAGGAAAACATAATTTATAAAATAAATCAAAATAATTCATAAATTTCTCAAACGCCTTATTGGGGTCTTGTGTTTCGTAAACATCACTGAAGCTTAGACTACGTAAGGAGCTCCTAAATTTTTTTAGGTTGTCTATGCTAATGTCCCGTCGGGTTAAAAACCAATAAGATAAGATGGAAAATTCCTTTACCGTACAATTTAATATTTGTGCTGTATGATCGGATATCGCTAGTTCAACAACCTCAGTACTGCATCCTCGCATATTATGTATAAAATTATCAATGCACGTACCACTAATCATACGAGTTGTTTCGTTGATAGCTAATTTGAGGTTGTAGGACCTTACAATATCTTCAAACTGTATACTAATTTTATTTCTCTTAAGTCTATCTATATTAAAATCCCCGCAGATTACAAGTTTTTGCTTTCTCAAACAGAAATTCGTTAACATTTCATTAAACTTGTCAAAGAATACATTAAGAGCATCAGTATTCATCTTTGGTGGTCTGTATATGCATAAAACTATGATATTATGATCTAGTAATCTAATTCCACAACATTCAATTAGATTTGTTATACAATATAGTTTAGTATTTTTAATAACTTCAGCCTTTAAATTACAATGTACAAGAATACATGTGCCGCCCCTTCTGTTGTTTCTACAGGAATAGGATATTAACATATAATTTGGTATCTGTAACACATTTGTATCACTCTCTAACATATTATGTTCAGTAATGCAAAGTACGTCAATAGTTTTACCTTCATTTGATAACTCTGAGAGATTTGTTGATATTAATTCGGATTTACCTATGAGACCATTTACATTCTGATGCAATATGTTCAATTGGTTACGGACGAAAAAGACGTGAGCTTGTATTACACTGAGGTATTGCCTCACTGTCTAGTGACTTTTTTGTAAAATAATATGGTATAGTACCCTTAATATTAGGCAAATAATTTACAATTGAAGTCTTTACCCCAATTTCATTTGTGACGTTTTTGTTGTCTTGGTTTACATCAGCATCAGTTTGTGTGCCTTTTTCCAGTAATACAGATTGTGTCTGGTTTTTTATTTGATATGTCTTAAATTTATGCCTATAGTCTATGGACAAAATTTCACGCAGCAAATTGCTAGAAATGTATGCAGGGTGATGTTTTCTATATGGAATGAAGTTACTATATTGCATGTCTAGAAATGTACAATTTTCGTATTTGTTACAGATAAACTTTACACATTTATTTAGTTTCTGCTCTCGTAAATACCTATTATAAGGAACCTCACCTATTATAACATTTGTATTAGACGCTATTCTACCTAGCCAAGAAACAAGAGCACATTGTAGGTCAAAAGGATTGTTGTCGTTTATACCGCCCAGGACAATTACAATATCATTCTTACTTAACTTATATATTTCTTCTTGTTCTGATTTTAAAACATCCGATAACTTTGCGCCATCTTTCCATGTGCATTGTACTGTAAAATCCTTGCCCAATTTTATTTGTAATAGTTCTCGTAGGTTTCTGCCTTGTTGATCGCCTATAATAATTATTTTCTTCTTAAAATTTTCTCCTAGCCCGGATACAGGTTTAGGTCGGTTTTCTTGAGATTCTGTCTCTAACTTCGTGTCGCTTGCGGATTTTGCAGGCGAAATATTGCCCGGTGATAGCGTCTTAGCCCGTGATTTTCTGTTTTTAGGCGTACTTGGATTGTGACTATCCAGTTTAGGAGGTTTAGCCGGTGTTGGAGTCTGAGCCAATAGTGTTTTACTATGGATCTTGCCTGCGGTTCGTGGTGTAAAGCACTTTTTCACGGGTAGCTCTAATTTTTTATAGTTCGCAATAATTTTAACATACTTGCCCACATCAGCTTTTAGTTTGGTGTTTTCCTCATTCAGATTCTCTATTTCTTGGTGTGCAACTTGTAGCTCTATTTGAAGTTTCCGTATCATGTCAGTAAGGCTTCCCATTGTCTGACTATCATAAGGAGAGGAATCAGGCAGACTCATTACAGTATTCTCGAACATGTCCGAGTCCGTCTCAATTGAATTTTGTTTACTGTCTCCCAGGGAGTTTCATCTTGGTTTTTTACGTATAGTTATATTTTCCATCCTTATTTATGTAATGTTACCAATAAAAATTCATCAAGGTTCTAAAGTGAAACGGAACGTGATAGTCTTAAAAGACTGTTGTTCAAAGAAGGAGTCTTTTCTGTTTCTGAACGCAACGTCATGTGTCATTTAATACTGCCGGGATATCATTGGTCAGCGAGTAGGGTGTAATGAGTTGATTATGTTGGTATTCTTGTTTTTAATATTTGGATTATCAACTGTTTTCATTTGACGAAATTCGATGTTTATGTTCCTTATTATGCATTTAGTAGTTATAAGGCATTGCCTTCTACGTATATAAGTATAATAACTTACTGATATGTGCTTTCTTTGTTATATTATTTCCTTTTTCATTGTTAACTTTGTCTATAACTGTTTAATATTATTGTTGTTATTATTTAGAAGTCACATAGATGTTCACTGGTATAACATTGTCACTAGTAGTTCTTTACTCATAGAAGTGAATTCACTGGTATTTACGTATCTGTACACAAAATTTATTATTTTATTTTATTTATAAACACGAGCGAGTGTTGACACTTGGCCAGGGTTGCCAGTCATCATGGAGAGTTAACAAAGTATCTAGTTCTGCAACATAAATAATCAAAAATATATTCGACGAGTGTGATAAATGATATCCCCTTCCCGTCATTAAAATCAGGTGACAAAATTATGGTATCGTTATATATCATATAGCCACCATAACTTCTGTCTATATTAGAATAGGCACAGTGGATACGGGCATTGTTCGACCTGATTCATGAGTTATATTTGGCTAGATTTATCCATCTTCACAAACTTTCGCGTTTTTGATACAATACCTCCATATTAATATATCAGTCATAGAAATGTACATTTTGATGTTAACCGGGTATTTTCCCTGAAAACATACAGCTTCGTCTTAGGAACTATTACAGAAAATCTACATATTTTGTGTAAACGCGAACCCTTACGAACGCTCATTGAACCGACGAAGTAAAAATACTTGTTCATAAAGTTTTGATTTATGATTGTGTGTAAGGGTACTCTTTATCGGTTTGCCGATCGGCAACAAGTGACATTTTTATGATGGAGGTAGGAACAAAATGTGCCTATCTGCTGCGCCAGTCCCGATTACGCGCTTATGGGCTTTTGTAAGTTTTATCGGGAATACCTATGTGAAAATAGTCACGTTACAATGAATAAATTCGTACAGTTGAATAAGGATTTGATTATTAATCGGTACCGATACTGAGTTATGTTTATTGTTCTCCCTTCTTCACAGGTTTTTTCCAAATAGAGTTTTCAGACACACCAAAGAGCTCCGACATGGCCTAACGATTGTCATAGGACAGGGACCGGGACCAACGGCAATACGTGCCCACCAAACCACGGTGGCGCTCTCCAAGTGGTGGCCTGTGCAAGTGTGCAAGCGCTGCTGAACTGTTTACTTAGCAGGTGAATAGAAATCCGGCAAGTGGATCGACGATCCGGTTAAGATCGCGAGGAGCGGTTGGATGCGGGCGGCTTATGATCGGTCTGTGTGGAGAGGACTATGTCCTGTAGAGGACACAGTGAATGTCTCTAGACAGACATGATACATAAAAATAAAAGTTGTATACTGACCGTAATGTGGCAAGCAGTTGTAGCTTGTAGAGAATGCGTGTCGGCATCGGCAGCGCGGCGGCGGGGCGCGGGGCGGCGGCGGCGGCGAGGCCGACGGCGAGGGCGACCACCAGCCCGGCTCCATCAGCCGGCCATGGCTGCAACCGCACCCGCACCCGCGCCCGCGCTACCTGTCGACAGACATACACATTTATAACTATCATCTGTAATGCTGCTGATATACATGAGCATTCACCTGTAATGAGCATTGTTGCGAATGTAATATAACAGAAACACAGACGAGAGTGTTTTAGCGAGTATTCTGGCAAGCATTTTAGCGACAGTTTTGCTTCGATCTTTTTGCTGTTTAGAGGGTTCGCTGGAAAGATCGTGAAACTGTTCGTAGCAATGTTCGGCTCTGCTCGTTGTTCAGTTTGACAAAACATTAATTAAAAGCTGAAAGATTAATGAATATTAAATTTTTATCAAACTGAAACATTTCGTAAAGTACAGATTAAAATGGATATTACGTTTCAATTTACTCAATAAGTAAATAGTGAACTGAGTGGAAACTCATTTGCATGCACAGTCTTAATTAAGTTGTAGTTGACATAACGATATTTTATTCCACTTACAATATAATTTATGTTTGATGGTGAAATTTATTTTTAGTAAATAATAATCGCAATTTATTTATGAGTTTATACGATCACATTAAAAAAAAACTTTCTCGACATTAAATTGCCACCAGTTGTAGTCTGGGTCTGGTTCTGGTAATGTTTTTAGGGTTCCGTACCTCAAAATGAAAAAAAAACAGAACCCTTATAGGATCACTTTGTTGTCCGTCCGTCCGTCAAGACCAATTTTCTCAGAAACGCGTGGAGGTGTCAAACTGTAATTTATGTCAAATAGTTAAGTCTACTGTTCCTTGAAGCTGTGGGCAAATCAAACTTCTAAGCCAACGCAATCAAAAGATACAACCGCTTATGCTGCAAATTGCCGCAAATTTTCGAAACTCGCAAGGGAACCAAAACCTACAGGTTACTTCCCGTGAACTCAGAATCTTGAAATTTGGTACAAAGTAATGCTTTATAGCACAAATAAAGTAAAAATTGCGAAAACCGTATTTTTTTAGTCACATCATATAAAAAAAATATTTGTGTTCATTTTAAAGTTACTACCCCTTTCCTCATGAACGCGTAAAGATATTAAATTGAAATTCATTTCAAATACATACTCGAGTCTATAATAACTTTAAGCTGTAACAAAATCAAACTTCTATCTCAACGCAAACAAAAGAATCAGCAATTTTACTATATTTTCAAACTCGCAACTACTGGCAAGGGAATCAAAACCTACAGGGTACTTCCCATAAACTCAGATTCTTGCAATTTGGTACGAATCAACCTCTTATAGCACAGATAAAGGAAAAAATGCAAAAACCATACATTTTTAGTTACATCATAAAACAAAAAATAATGCTCAAAGATATGAACGCGTCTTTCCTTATGAACGGACAGAGTTATTAAATTGAATTTCATATCAAATACTCACGTTCATAATATCTTTAAGCTGTAACAAAATCAAACTTCTAAGCAATTTAAGCATATTTTCAAATTCGCAATTACTTGCAAGGGAATCAAAATCTAGGATACTCCCGTGAACTCAGAATCTTAAAATTTGGCACGAAGCAACGTTTTATAGCACATTGGAAAAATTTCGAAAACCTTGAATTTTTTGTTACTTACATCACCTATTTTTTTAAATAATTAAATATACCTACTACAGTTTTGTGCGGAACCCTCGGTGCGCGAATCCGACTCGCACTTGACCGGTTTTTTTAATACCAAATCTGGGTTCTATCCATTTCTACTTCCTAAATACATCAATAAGTAGTTCATATAAAATCGTATGTCGTTCGGAATGTATGATTCCATTAGCACAGTGATTGATATTGTGTTGATTGCATCCAATATCCCTGCCACGTTGACTAATGTTCGTGTAGTGACAGCTGAGTTCGCCACTCGAAACCATCTTGTTCTACAGTTGACGTTACCAAGATTCGTATGGTCTGCCTAATTCTAATAAGAATGTCTGACTTCGAGGCTACTTAAACACAATAATTAGCATGAATTCAGACCTCTGAATTCAGATCGGAATAAAAATAGTTGGATAAATAAGAAACCTATTTCCCTATCAAGAATAGACACTTAGAGTTGCCAGTTAATGAAATATTTTTGCACTTCAATCGCTTTTAATTTCTGTGAAAGGACAAATAAAAAGGTAATCTAGGATTCGTATCCACGATGATGTGTGATAATAAAACCGATACCTTGACAATATAGATACAATCACTCGAAAAATTTACTCAGAGCCTCATTGCTAAAAGCAATTTCTGATTACAATGGATTAATTAACTACTGTTCAATTTTAAATACAGATATTTGTACCAATTGATAAATAATTCCCTTTTCGTGAATTGTGACTTTATCAAAATTAGATAAGTTTACATCTTCGAGTACAATATTCTTGTACCGTGTTTTGCGTTAATAGCCTTGTTAATTGGGGTGTTTGTCACGTCCCAAGGTAATATTCCCATAATGCTCTTAATTAGTGACCCCGCAATTTCATATGTGTACGTAAGTACGAAATAGCTGTAGGAATAGCTTGTCCGGTGAAACATTTTAATACAGGGTACAACGCAATTTCATGTGATGGTTTTATTCCTTGCTTTTTATTACGTGTTTTGTTTAATTGTTACGTGACCTTGAGTGTTACATTTTGTCTGTTTTATAAATATTTGTACGTAGATTCGTATACGTGGAGCACAGATAATTAAGGCATTATTTTTATTAAAATCAAGCTCATGGTTCCTAATTGTAAAACGATACAACCTGGAGTAAATGAGTATTTTAAAAGTATGCATGCACGAGGTGTCTAAAAATGTTACTGGGTGTTTCTATTATAAATTTTAGCATCTATTTCTGCCTAATGCATTGCATTCAAAGTTGATTAATCAAATAAACATCAGCGTCAATGAATTTGCGATTTATAGAGCCCACCATTCGTCGAATACGGCAACATAGCCAAAAATTGGCTTACTAAAGATTCAGAGCAAACATGTCAACTGCACTTATACTTTGTTTATTTACAGTACGGGGAACAGTGTAATATAATTTACTCGTTACTGTCATTGGAACTAATTATTGTGTACCTACCATATTGTGTAGCACATTAGCTTCCTATAATTTGCACTCGACTATAGTGGCAGCAGATTAGACTTATGAAATTATCGTCATCATCTAAGCACTATCCCGGTTCCATAAGATTCAGCTGGCAAAACCGTTCAATAACAGGCCTTTTCTTTTGGGACTAAAACTAATGTAGGCTATCATCACAGAATTGTAAAGTACCCCAGAAGGTGTCGTCGCTTTTTAAAGTGAAGCCAAAGTTTAATCTTAAAATCAGCGAACTTTGTTGAGTTTCTGTTATTCTAAAATTCAAGCTGTGCATGTAGTTAAGTGCTGTCTAAATATCTGCAACATTCTTAATGTGCCAGGTGAATAATCCTTCACATAAATGATGTAAAACAATTATGCACTTTACACAAAGCCCGACGTTCAAATTCACAATCAGATTCTCTCTCGTGGGTGCAATTAGGGACATTCTGGCCGGCTAAATTCACAGGCAAAATGGATTTTTGCTGTAAGGCGGGACATGATCTTGGGATTCATAAACAGATTACTCTCTGAGTATTTGACGTGAAACTAATGGATTTGTGACCCAAAATTTCTGTCGTTTAAAGTTTATTTTTATTTTTTAATTTCAGGTCAATGTTTATTTTTTTCATTTCTATTATCAAATCTACAAAATAAACATAAAATAAACACTATAAAAAAGTTGCAAGCTGTTTTTTCCGAAAAGTTGTTTCTAATTAGGCGACACATTTTTATCCATTTCTTCCAAATTAATTGGTACCTTTTTTGGCATTCACCGAAAAGTAGGTGTATTCAGATATTATTTAAGCTTTCGACGTCATCTGCTCGTTTCCTCTCTTTCTACCTACCTTGTAATATTTTAAATTAGAAAAACAATAATATAAATATTAAAAAAAAACAAGCCAGTTACAAGTAACTGGCTTGTTTTTACAATCCTATCTAGTTTAGCCATTTTCATATTACTGACAAAAAATAGTTTTTTTCATGGCATTCTACGAGCAAGTAAGTACTTTTAACATTCATATATAGCACACTTATGTTTGTGATTTAAATGTCTGTAAATCTCATGATATAGGGTTTATTTCCCAGTCTCAGGATAAATATACTATTTAGAAGCGGCGCGGCACTATCGTCGTTAGATTTATTGCATTGCCGAGGATGTGAATTGGGATTTTCAGCTATGGTGTAATAAATATAAACCTTCTCCTAATAATTGTATATTTTTTTAAAGGATTGCTACATCATAATACTGCTTTTCGAAGACCAATGAAGGACTTAGGCCTCTCTTAATTTTCTAAATTTCATCTTAATAGTTGTGAGTCAATAAAAGGATTTGGTCCAAACTTGTCAGACGGGTTGGTATCGAGGTTTTCATATCTTCGCAAGGATACTATGTATTTGCTTCGTGCTTTTTTCTAAGTCACATCTTACCATACTCACGGAATGAAAAAGGTTGGAGGAATGGTATTTATAATCTGTTACCACACCGGAATAACTACAAATTGTGAATAATATGAACGTAACAGATTTTCACCTATTCAATTAAAATTGTGATCAACTGTTACACAATATGAGAGCATATTATATTCCAACCTTCGTATCGAGTAACCAATTTGCATTTTGTGGTGAGGTGCATCCGTGATTGTTGTTTACTGCTGTGCTAAAATATCGGATACTGGAAACTTAGGTGCGTAATACGTAACTCGAAAACGAAATTAAAATTAATCTTTGTCCAAACAATTAACAGTCGACCTCGCTTTTTCGAAATCCAAGAAGGTCATATACATTTCCCTCTGATGCCTGAACGGGTTTTATCCGCAAGGTAAGTTTACTAATACCTATCTGGTCCGTGCTGAGAACTATGCCAATGTATAAAACCGTAATGAATTACCAATAAAATGAAAACCAGCGATAATATAGCGGCAACGGACTGCTACGTAGAGAATCCCAAGTGCAAATCCGTAGTGCATACCACAGGCATTTTAAAGTTAAGTGTATGCTCAATTATTAATCAACGCTTGCTATACTGCAAAGATAAACATCCCTAAGGAATCTGCTTTTTGAGAATTTATCGTAATGCTTTCGAAGCATAATATATAATTGCGCACGGTAATAATAATAATAATAAGCTTTTATTGACATAAATAAATTACTATAAATTGTGAATTATCTGACCCCTGAACTAGTGTTAACTGTATTTCAAAGTAACAGTTCCTCTTCTAAAAAATAAAACAAAGCCTCAATGTTACTCATATTTATTTATTTATTTATTATCTTTATATACATTAAGCGTATAAAGGTGTACTTAATGCCTTAGGCATTTTCTGCCAGTCTACCTTAGAGTGGTGCAGAGATTAATTCATATCTATCTCTCTTTCTTACACACAGAAGGAAGACATCCTTTGTCTGCAAGTGCCTTTAAAAAATTTCAATTAGTGGTTGCAAAGTACCCAGAATTGAAACAACAGTTTGTGAATGATACAGTGTTTTGCCGTATAAGGATCGAACCCACAACAATCGGGAAAATTCTAAACAGCTAGATGACTGCTTAAACTACAACAGCCTACGTGCACTTAAAATCTACAAAGATAAGGTTGATTTCACAAGAAAGCTTCGTATATCTCATCTTATCTCATGTGGATGTAGAGCCGCGCCTCAACAGTCTTTAACTAATATCGCTTCTCGCGCCACTATTAGTCACATGTGCTGACCGTACCGCACATAGAGTAATTGAATATAGCCATGATGGTATTACGTCGATGCGGCGATAGCCCAGTGATGTACGTAACGGACTGCCGAGAAGATGATCTCGGGTTCGATCCCCAGGTACCCTGGGCACACACCTCTGACTTTTTGAAGTTATATGTGTATTAAAAATGTTAATTATTGCCCGGTAGATGGCAATAGGCTCGCCCCTATTACATTGGAACCGAAACATAACTGGCGAAGTGTGGGTGTGGAATACACCTCTGCCTACCACTTCGGGGATAAAATGCGTGAAGTTATGTTATGTATGATGGTATTACATATCGCTACTGTAACCGCACTGTATTAACATCCCCTCTTTGTTACAGATTATTTGATTAATTTTATCTGTCATATTTTGATTGTGAAGGATAATACTGTTCTATTAATGAAATGTTCATCATCGTGTTTTTAAACTGTCATAGTAAAAGGCTAGGACCTTTACCACTATGACAAGGTTTAAGCCATAATAGTCCAACACGCTAGCCAAGTGCGGGTCTGAAAACTTCACGTGTCTTCCGAAAACATTATTTAGAATCCGCAGACATGCAGGTTTTTCTACGTCTTTTTCTTGCGCACTTTCCAAAATCTACGTTTCAGTGTCCACGAAATAAGCTTATTATTATAGATAGCATGTGTGTGCACTTAAGGCTTTCTCCATACATTTATTCATTCACGTTAGAAATTCTAAAGTATGTACCTACTATCGAAACGGGTTCTTTTGACTTTTCTGTACTATAATTGGACAATTGAAATATTATTCCGAGAGCAAACATACAGCAGACACCTGTATCAATAAACCTAGAGTTGTGGTTGCTAATTAGGTAATCACACTCTATAAGTACCGCAATTATTTCATTATGATGAGGGTTTGTATGGTTTACAATACAATATACAAGTATGTATATAATTTTACTATGTATTATATATATAACTTATATGTAGATATTTTTGTAACAATACTTTGTTTATAGCGTTTATAAATTGACCATTTATAAACGCTATAAACGTATGGTTGACGGCATAGAATTCAAGTGTCACCACCCCCTATCTTCTCGTGGGTGTCGTAAGAGGCGACTAAGGGATAACACGATGCAAATACCATCTTTGCGTAGAGACGGAAAACTCGACATCAAACCCTATACGACTGCCACGTTGGTCTCGCGGCATAAATGTGCGCGTGGGATCGGGAGGTCCCGGGTTCAATTCCTGGGTCGGGCAGTGTTATTGGGTTTTTCTGTCACGAAATTCTCAGTAGCAGCACGGAGTCTGGAAATGTGCCCGGTACGGCAATAGGCTCGCCCCTTATTACGTGGAATATATCTGGCGAAAAGTGGGTGTAGAAATACACCTCTGCCTACCTTTTCGGGGTTATAGGCGTGAGACTATGTATGTATGTATAAATTGACCTGTATGGACAAACAACGATTGCAGGGGTTGGGTTACTTGGATGGTTGACCGATTATTATTCGCATACAGGTGGAATAGACAAATCTGCGTTATTTCGGCTAGATTCAAATTATTTTGCTCTATGCACATAAGATAAGTTTTACAGATAAGTTTTGTTAAGAAAATTCTGGCTTACAAACGCTTAGGAAACTTAGTGTCAACGAGACATAAATATCCTCCGTCTCATGATCCCAGTAATATACATAAAATATTAACACTGGAGGGGTAGGACACCTGTGTCCTAATAAAATGTTACTGCTGGCACTAACGGGGCGTGTTCTTGTACAGTCGTTTTGGTAATGCTCGTTCAGCTCGTTAGGTGTAGTTAGTGTAAAGCTAATCTATACTATAATAAATCTGTAGAGGTGAAAAAGTCTGTACATTAAAGATATTTTGACGAAAATTAGCTAAAAAATCTAGGAAAATGCTAAAAAGCAATACTTGATATTTTTAGAATTTCTGTCTGTCTTTCCCTATATTGCTAAAGATCTCCAAAATGGCGAAATTGATTTCAATAAAACTTACACTCATGTACAAAGGATACTCAAACCTATAAAATAGTATATGTTACATCACAATCGGTTGAGTGGTTTTCGGTGTACAGCTTGACCTTTGTACGTTGTCCCAAACAAAACAGGGATCATCCAAAACTGGTTATATGTGGTGCCATCTATGATCATTATAAGTTTGTAAGTAAAAGTATAGTTATTCTTAATAAGTACCTTTAAAGTGTTTTATGACTATTTACCCGACTTTAAAAAAGGAGACGATTCTTAATTTCGTCAGTATATTTTTATGTATTTTCGGTAAATAAATTGCTGGAACCGAGCATAGTTATAGTTATCCTTCCGACCAATAGATGTCACTATTTTCAAATAATTTTCTAGCAAAATAAATGTTTCTTGCAAAAAAGACAATAATTATGTGTCGGGTATCTTTCTGTTATTAAAAAAATAATAGAGTATAATATGCGGCACTTTCATAAACAAAAAGTCTCTGTGTTAAAATTTATTACAATGTCCACTTAATTTAAAGAAACGGTCAATCTCATTTATTTCAAATTATTATGTTTATATAATAGTTATATAATTATTAGAGGACGCCAGCAGCTACGCCTGCATTTTTTTTAAATTTACCCGTTTTGGCCGATCCCGTGGGAATCTCGGGAAATCCCTTCTTAGTGCACCCCTACGGTCCCCAAGGAACATACATGCCAAATTTCAGCTTCCTGCGCCCAATGGTTTCGACTGTAGCGTGTCTGTCAGTCAGTCAGTAACGCAAGGATTTTATATATTAAGATTTCATTTGATTTTAAATGATAAAAGCAATGACTATAGATGCTTTTTTCAATAAATTGTTGATTAGTCCATATTATTTTCTATCTCGGTCGGTTTCTATATGTAAACATAGATGGCGTTGAACTAATGACGTAATTTTCTGAATGGTGGTGTTAAGATTCTCCGAGGATTGATGAAGTTCTCGCTTTATTTTCTTTCATCGTCGTTGGATTACTTAGATTGGTGCACAGAGTACTTTACTATATACAGTATTGGTGTCTTTGTCGTTTCTTTTGAAATTTGATTGTTGAATGTGATTGTGTTTCTTTGATTTCTTTCGTTCGTACGTGTTCTGTTCTTATACAGGTGTCTCATTATTCCCAATTCCCCACTGCTCACGTCACGTACGTGGGAATTCAGATACCTGTTGAGTTACTCAACGGGGCTATCTTACTTTCGGCAGGGCTGGATATTCGTAGTCCTGTGTGTCTTTTCTAAATAAATCGCAGGGACAGACACTTGAAACAGCTGGAATCGACCTCCAAACATGCTGTTTTTCACATGGTCAGTTATATGTGGCATGTTCACGAGTGAGCGGTAACAATAATTTACATGTTCTATGTGAAGGTGGTAAAACAGTTAATGTTGTGTATAAAGAAATTCTCTAAAGATATATATTAGGTATCTCTCTCTCTCTCTCTCTCTCTCTTCAGCCTGTCTCGACCATTTGGGTGTAGGCCTCCTTCAATCTACGCCACTCGTCGCGGTCTTGTGCGATCTGGCGCCACTTTGTCCCTGCTGTCCTCTTGATGTCATCGTCCCAACGCATTTGAGGTCTTCCTGGAGGTCGTTTTTGTTCCCATGGCCACCACTCAAGCAATCACTTACTCCCCGAAGCAGCCTTGCGCGCCACGTGACCTGCCCATTCCCATTTCAGTCTGGCTACGCGTTTGATAACATCAGTGACCTTGCTCTGTTGTCTCAGCCACTCGTTGGTTTTGCGGTCCCTCAATATTACTCCAACCAGTTTTCTCTCCAGCGCCCTCTGAGCCACGCTGAGCTTACACAGTATGTCTTTGGTGAAGACCCAGGTTTCAGCACCATAGGTGAGAACTGGAAGGATACATTGGTCAAAAATGCGTGCCTTTTGTTCAGCCTTAAGGTTCATTTTGAAGGCGAATTCTAGATTGGAATAGGCTGCCCAGGCTAATTTATTTATTTATTTATTTATTCTTCATATACACAAAGTATATAGGCGGACTTAATGCCTTGGGCATTATCTACCAGTCTATAAATATACATACTTACATAAATATATATTATGATAAAAATACATAAACGTAATACATACACAATAAATGCAAATATTTATTTAGATATATATATATATATATATATATATATATATATATATATATATATATATATAATATATAATATATATAATTACAACTAAAATCAGAGATGAGTAAAATTATAGCCTTACTTATACTGATACATGTAAATATACATATATACATGAACATATACCTAGTTAAGATAGCGACTTATGATACATTCAAGGACTCAGCCAACAAGAGTTCCCTTACTTTGGACATTCTGATCTCAGTAGGAAGAGCATTCCATAGAAGAATAGATTGTACGGTGAAAGAGGAGTGTAGGATACAAGATCTGTGAGTAGGAACCATGAGTTGAAGATTATTAGAGGAGCGAAGATTTCGCTCATGATTAGAACATAGGAACTGAAAGTAAGGAGTCATATACTGAGGAGAAGTAGGAGATGTGAGAATAGTGTATAGGGTAGTGAGAGCACGCAAACTACGGCGCTGACGTATAGGGAGCCACTTTAATTGGGAACGATAAGTAGACACATGGTCATACTTACGAAGATTAAAAACGAATCGAATGCAGTTATTCAGAAGACGGTCAAGTTTATTGAGGGGATCTGCATTCAGGTCAAAGTAACATACATCACCATAGTCGATCAGGGGTAAAATCAAAGTTTGCACAAGCATTGTTTTGGTCTCGGAGGGGAGTAAGTTTTTAAGGCGGTAGAGGGCGCGCAGGGTACCGGTGACCTTCTGACTTACATGTGTCACCTGAGCCTCCCAATTCAGTGTGGTATCCAGGTATAGCCCGAGATTTTTAACCGTAGGGTACAGATCGACGATAGTTCCGTTGAAAAGGATGGCCGGCAGTGTTACTAAGTTAAGTCTGCTTAGAATTCGTTGGCAGCCCACAATTATGGCCTGGGTTTTGCAGGGATTTACGATGAGACCAAACTTGTCAGACCATGTCTTTATGGTTGTCAAATCCCTATTAACCTTGTCAATGGCCTCAGCTACGCATTCCACACTTACATGGGAGTAAATCTGCAAGTCGTCGGCATACAAATGGTAAGCGCACTGAAGGTGTTGAGTTAGGAGATTTATGAAAATAGAAAATAAAAGAGGAGAGAGGATGCCGCCTTGAGGAACGTCAGGTGTGACATCGTCCCACCTCGAGGATGACTCTTCGAGGCGGACAGACTGCTGACGACCTCGAAGATAAGTTGAGAACCAATCCAGAGCTCCAGCCGAGACCTTGAGATGGGAGAGGATAGACAAAAGGACATCGTGACTGACGGTATTGAAAGCATTTGAGAAATCGATCAACACAAGAACAGTGATTTTAGTGTGTTCCATAGCCTCTCGAATATCGCCAGTCACTTTGAGGAGGGCGGAGGTAGTGCTATGACCAGGCCTGAAGCCTGACTGAAATGGGCTCAACAAGTTATTGTGGTACACAAAACGAGACAATTGTTTATTCACGCAGGCTTCAAGCACTTTGGATAGGAAAGGTAAGATGGAAATTGGCCGGAAGTGTTGAGGAAGAGTAGGATTGAGGATTTTGGGCAGAGGAATTATATGGGCTTTGCGCCACAAGGAAGGAAAGGTACCAGAGGTGAGGGAAAACTTCCAGATATTGGCAGCTGATGAAGAGTTGATATTATCGAGAATATGTCGGCGTTTAGCGTTGCGTACCATCTGATTACACCGATTCCTTGCAGACCTAAAAAGTGCCCAGTTTTCCTCACAGCGGTCCCTTTTGTATCTCCGATATGCTCGGTCTCTACGGCGCATTGCCATCCGAACACCAGTTGTGATCCAAGGTGCAGAGGGGCGCCTTAGCTTCACTCGTTTTACTGGAGCATGTATGTCGTATAGACCGCAAACCGCCTCATTGAAGAGATTAACTTTTTCATCTACCGTGGGAGCTGATAGCATACTGTCCCAGTTCAACTCTGAAGCATCCTCACAGAGTTTATTTACATCCATACGACCAAAACAACGCATGTGCCGAACTTTGGGCGGGGATTTGGGAGGTTTTAGACGGTATGCAAGGAAAATGAGATCATGACGGGAAAATCCAGGTGCAGAAAGTTGGCCATGGGATGTAACTAAGGAAGGATCAGAGGTGAGGATTATGTCAAGCCAAGTGTCGTCACCGTTGGCATTGTGGTGAGTTGCTTGCAAAGGTAGTATATGGAGGCTGGCTGACTGGACGACGTCAAGGAATTTGCGGGAACGACTGGAATGTTGGGAAAGGAGATCGGTGTTAAACTCGCCCATGATGATGAGATGTGTGTACTCTGACCCTAAAGATTCCAGAATCGGTTCGAGACTGGAGAAATAGTCAACACCAGGGGGACAATAGACGACGCCAAGGACGGCTTTAGCCCCCCCGACGTCGACCTCAAGAAATAAGTACTCCGCAGGTGCAACAGTGAGTAATGAAGAAGACAAGATTTTATAGGTAAAGGAGCTGCGGAGGTAAATTGCGACACCGCCACCTCGCCTGCCAACTCGGTCATTACGTATAAGAACGTACCCCGGCAGAGAGTAAGACACGTGGAAGAAAGAGATGGTTTAAGCCAACTCTCAGAGACCAGAATGGCATGTGCGTTACAGTTGAAAAACCCTTCCAACAAATCATTATAGTGACTCGGTATGCTCTGCGCGTTTAAGTGGCAAACGTTGAACAACGACTGACATCTTTGCGCAAATGCATTTTGAAGGTAGTCACTCAAGGTTCCATCTGCAGAACAAAAACTCTCGTTATCCGAAGAGGAAACTGACTCATTAGCCGACAGATAAATATCAATGTCCATAATAAAATATGTATGTAATAAAAAAATATATATTTATAAATATAAAAAATACTAATATATACGATGAACAATATATAAATTATTAATTATATACGATAAGTGAACAAATACTGTCTTCTCTGCATCACCCGCCAGCAAACACAAACATAAAAAAAAGGATAAGAGAAGAAGAAGTACAGAAACAAAAATAATTTAGAAAGATAACAAAACGTAACAAGTGCATTAAACAACACACGAAAACATTGCAAATATATAGTAAAGATTTCCGAACGCAACATAAGCATCCATAGACTAATAGCGAACTGTCAATATCAAGCGTACCTCACATTGTGACGTTGGAGAAATAAACAAACAACAAACAAAACGTGCATTAACATTGAGATTGAGATTAGAATATAAAGTTGGAAAAACATAGTATAGAGTAAAAAAGTTAGAAATGGAGATAGTAGTTAAGTGATTGTTTATTTACGCGGCTAAGAGGTCGTGTTCGATGACGCAACAGCCCTGGCGCCACTCTTGCTCGCAGAGCCGCTTGCCTGCCTGGGATATTTCTGCAGCAGACTGTCCAAGCCGTCCGAGGTTGAAACCTTATGCCGAGTGCCGTCCGACGCCTTTACCACGATGACACCATCTTGTGTCCAACAGGAACGGATCCCAAAGTGTTGGCGAGCCTGGTTGAAGATAGCATGCCTGGACCTTGTCAGGAACCCCTTAACCGTCACAGATGTGCTCTTCAGTTTGGTCTTAGCTCTCCAGACTGCAGACCGCAAGTCCATTCCCGAAAACCAGGCCAGGACTGGCCGATGATGATAATCTAATCGTACGTGTCTGTTTATTTCGTTTGCTTGGTTCTTCTTCCCGGTCACTATTTCCTGTCCAAAGTACACGTACTTCTCCACTTTCTGGATGGTGATGTGGTTAACTTTGATGGTCACTTCAGAATCTGTATTGGTCATAATCTTCGTTTTGCCTAGGTTCATTCGAGTCCACATCGGATTGAAGCGTCACTTAGCTCTTGAATCATGGCTTGAAGTTCATCCGGGTCATTTGCCAACAAAATTATGTCATCGGCAAAACGCAAGTTATTCAAGCGATGACCCAGTATGTTTAATCCGCGGTCTTCCCAGTTCAGGCTTCTTAATATGTCCTCTAGCACCAGGGTTTACTATTGAGGATTAAGAGGTACTATAGAATTCGGCGACTACTGATCTACTAAAAATTATCGATGTACTATGGAAATGCGAGATAAGCTAGAGCTAGAGACTAGCTAGCTAGTTCAATTCTGCAATGTTTGAGGAAAACATCCACCCAGCAAGTGACGGTAGGAAAATAAAATAATACTTTCTGCTGATCAACAAATTTCTGTTGCGTACCTGCTGTTGTTCATTCACTTCATCGCTAAAGTTTGTACAAAAGCACCTAGTTCGGAAGAAATGACGTTGAAACAACTGCTATGAATGTGTTTTACGTACTCCTAACAATTATACAGTTAGGTACTATAAAACCAAAAATATACACCGTTATTTTTTAATTAGTACAAAAACTTTAAGGACATATTAGCGAAGACATTATTATCATATAAGTGACGTAAGAATTTCATAATATCTATAAATAACAAAGTTATAATCATTTGTTTTTTGTAGTAAATCTCACCCAAATCATAGACATATTTTACAATCCATTCCTACTTCATTGATAGTACTTACTTTCCGTCCTACTCTTACGCATTCTTTCCGTCGCACTTATAATGCAGGTAGCCGTAGACAATAAAATGAAGCAAAATAATAAGTGTAGGTAGATATTTTTTATTTTTTTTAATTCTACCCACTCCTTTATACTTCATCCTGTCTTAGGACCGGCAAAATTTACCGTTTTACAAGTAATTAAATACGGAGGTAGGTATGTAATTAGAAAGCAAACACGTCATATCAAAATAAAAGAAAGTATTCTGTAATAAAAGAAAAGAGTAATTTTGGCGTATTTATGAAGTTAGAATCGGCTGCTATTTACAATTACTATTAAATCATCATCACGTCAGCCTAGAGACGTCCACTGCTGGACATAGGCCTCCCTCAAGGTTCTCCACACAGACCGATTTTGAGCCGCCCGCATCAAATTATTATTTAGTTAAGTAGGTAATATTTACTTTACTTACAAGTATTTCAATTGTTCTTCGAAATATCCATCACTATTGTCAATACACAGCACGTTTTATTTAATTGTTTTTTAACGAGATAAGTAAGCTTCTCTGACTTTTCACTGCGTCAAAAGCGTCCAATATGCACTGTTTAAATTATTCGACACTCACACTCACAACGGCTCACTTTTGTACACAGTGGTGAGCATGGAGGCCAAGCTACGACCCGCCTCGACCGATCCACTGGCTTCCAAACACTTCCCTATACAAACGCATAGCTGCACTCGCGTGATGTGAACTAATAAGCCATCTCGTTGGGCAAACGTAAACAAAAAATAATTGTTTCCACGAAAAAACATCCGCTCGCTATCGCCTTAAATTTAGCACTGCGGCGCGTGCGCAGAGGGACAGGGGGTGGCGAGCTTCGAGTTTGCACAAATTTATCAATGGAGTAGTGGCGCGTAAAATTACTACGACAAATTAGTATTTAGTTATGCATTTACCAAACATTACGTATTTTTGTGGACAGTTTTGGGACAGTTTTGGAACTTAGTATTTTTATTTTTGACATACATATATATGATTAGTTAAAGATGCCTAGAGCCCCATTAAATTTTTTGTACTAATAAAAAAATAGCGGTGTATAGGTACTTAACACTAGAAAAATAAAGTCTAAAATTCAGCTATTTTAGTCACGACTGCACTTCAAATTGTATTTGAGCACCAAATGTAGTAAGTGATCTTTTTTAATTGACTTAACGCTGCCTAATGGTAAGCTGACAGTGAAATCCTATTGTGAAGGTCACCATCCCCAATTGCTGGTTAAGCAATGTGACATGGCGGCCCACACTTTGACGGCCTTGAGAGATGCTTTTTCACGCCCCACTTAAAGGACCCAGGAACAAGGGAGGAAGGAAACACGTGAGCTGGCAGTGAGTTCCACATCTTTATGGTACGGCAAAGATAAGATGTACCGAACCATTTCGTACGTGACGGTATCTGTTCTACCCTGTAAGCGTGGCACCTTAACCCGGCACATGTTGTTCGGGATAGGAAAGGAGAGGGTGGGATGAGTTAAGAGTGCTTCTGAGCACTCACCGTGATACAATCGGTAAAAGACAGCCATTGAGGCTACGTCCCTGGGTAATTGTAGAGATTCAAGGGTCTTAGTAGGTCACCTATGATACGGACAGCACGCCACTGCAACCTATCAAGGGCATCTATCAGGTACTGAGCGGAGTCGTTCCAGAGATGAGAGCAGTATTTCACGCAGGAGCCAACCTGAGTCTTGTATAATAGACACAGCTGCTCCGGCCTGAAAAACCTCCTCACTCTGTTCAGGACTCCGAGTTTTCGAGTAGTAAATAGCAGATGATTCTAACTTCATAAATACGCCAAAATTACTCTTTTCTTTTATTACAAAATACCTTCTTTTATTTTGATATTTGTTTGATTTCTAATTACATACCTCCGTATTTAATTACTTGTAAAAAGGGTAAAATTGGCCGGTCCTTAGCCCGGATGAAGTATGAAGGAGAGGGTAAAATTTAGAAAATTAAAAAGTAGCTACCTACACTTATTATTTTACTACATTTTATTGCGGGGAGATGGGCCTCGTTAGCCTTGGTTGGCAACCTGTCTAGGAGAAGGAAAACTCCGAAATTAAACCAAACGTTCGGGGAGATGGGCCTCGTTAGCCTTGGTTGGCAACCTGTCTAGGAGAAGGAAAACTCCGAATTTAAACCAACTTTCAGGGAGCATACCCGAAACAAAACCCCGATCTAAGGTGTGAACCGACCCGTGCCGAGGGATTCGTGGCCAGAGGGCAAGCTGGTCGTAAACGGAGGGTGCCTGTGTTGGTGGTCACAGGGCACAGCTGATATTCCGCCTTACCCCCGTAAAGGGCTCTGCGGGGATGGACCGTCTAGATCCCTAAATCTCGTGGGAACGCTATGGGAACAAAAACTTATTCTTCTCCATACGGCGGCGACGCGGTTCGCAACCCGTCACGTCTCGTTTCCCGCGAGGGCGAAAAGCGGCCTACGGAAAGCAGGTTTGCGACATTAAATGTTGGTGGAGGAATGAACGGCAAATTAGATGAAGTATGTCAGATGATGGATGATAGAAAGATTGATGTTCTTTGTGTGAATGAAACAAAAAGAAAAGGGTGTGACACCACCAAGCATGGTGCATATACGGCGTATTGGTCTGGGGTAGATAGTACCACCAGAGCCTGTAAGGGAGTTGGTGTAGTACTGTCTGCGCGAATGAATGAGTGCGTAAAAGAGTTTGAATGTGTAAATGCTAGGCTACTGTGGATAAGAATGAAAGTAGGACTTACTCGTCTCTTTATTGTGGGGGTGTACGCCCCGGTCAATATAGTTACGGGTATGTCACAACATGAGCAAGACGAAAGGCAGGAGTTTTGGGAGAGTTTAAGAGAGACTTTGAGGAACTGCAAGGATAATGAAAGATTGATCTTGTTAGGGGATTTCAATGGATGGGTGGGAGTAAAGCGAGATGGATTTGAAAGGGTGTTAGGTGCATTTGGTGATGAGAGTGTGAACGAAAATGGAAAAGCACTGCTTGAGATTTGTTTGGAGTGGAGCCTTTGTGTGACAAACACCATGTTTGATCATAAAAGGATACATTTGTATACGCGAGAGGCGAAAAATGTTAGAAGAAGTATGATTGATTTTGTGATAGTAGATGAACGATTGAGAAAGAATGTGTTGGATACAAGAGTATATCGAGGGATCGGCATCCACACAGACTACTTCTTGGTGTTGAGCCGGATAAGTGGGCTCTTTAAAGGATGGCGACACCGAGAGCATAATGAAAATAGGGTCTTGGAAAGAATAAAAGTTGAAAATCTACAAGAGAAAGATGTGAAAGATGAGTATAAACGAAGATTGATAGCAAGATTTGAGAGATTCGATGGCATAAATGATATGGAAGAATTATGGCAGGCCTTTAAAGAGGAGGTAGTATGTGTAGCGTCTGAAGTATGTGGTATGATCAAGAGAAGGAAAATACGAAAGGTTAAGAATACATGGTGGGACAAGGATGTACAATCAGCAGTGTCAGAGAAGAAGAAAGCTTGGTCAGATTGGTTGGCTGCCAGAGCAAATGAAAGAAAAAGCAACGAGTGTAGACATAGATGAAGCAAAAAAGGAGTTTGTTAGGTCAAAAAGAATAGTGAAAGAAATGGTTAAAAGGAAAAAAGAGAAAAAGAAAGATGAGTTTGATAGCAGATTATCTGACGATTTCCAGAGGAACATTAAGTTTTTCTGGAAATCCGTTCGTGCAGTTCGAGGAAGAACTCAATCCTCAGAACACACATCCATCAGAGACGAGAATGGAAGTATAGTAAATGGTGAATTGTGCGTGCTGAAGAGATGGAAAGAGTATTTTGAAAGTTTATTC
The DNA here is from genome assembly GCA_944739405.2 of Euclidia mi. Classification (NCBI taxonomy): domain Eukaryota; kingdom Metazoa; phylum Arthropoda; class Insecta; order Lepidoptera; family Erebidae; genus Euclidia; species Euclidia mi. The sequence continues at coordinate 28,300,515 of OX123202.2, forward strand.
GAAAGAACGGCGATAGAGACACCGATAGCTGAAGTGAATTGTAATGATAGCAATGATGAAAGCGTTATTGGCGTGGATGAGATCGTGAAGGCACTGGGAAGTATGAAAGTAGGTAAGGCTGCAGGATATGATAGGATTACAGTCGAAATGCTGAAGGCTGGACAGGGCATCATAGTTGGTCAGTTGCAGCGGTTATATAACTTGTGTTGGAACACCGGCCGAGTACCTAATGACTGGACCACAGCTGTAGTTGTGCCTCTTTATAAAGGAAAAGGCTCGCAACAAGACTGCAAAAACTATAGAGGCATTAGCCTTCTCAGCATTGTTGGCAAATTGTATGCAAAGGTACTTATTGAAAGAGTTATGGTAGTAACCGACAAGAAAATATGGGATGTACAAGCGGGATTCCGAAAGGGTATGGGATGCACGGATCAGGTTTTTTCCTTGCGAAGCATAGCCGGAAAATTTTTGGCCAAAGGTCAAAAGGTCTATTGCGCATTCGTGGATTTGGAAAAGGCTTACGATAAAGTGGTGAGGAATGAAATGTGGTCGGTGCTGTCAATGAATGGGGTGGACAGCAGCCTCATTCGAGCTCTGAAATCCCTTTATGAGGATTCTAAAGCTTGTGTGAGGATAAACGGGGCATACACTGACTGGTTTACCATCGATAAAGGTGTTAGACAGGGATGTGTAGCGTCGCCGTGGCTGTTTAACCTCTTCATGGACTGTTGTTTGCAAGATTTAAAACATAGTGACTGCGGATTAAGGATGAATAGGTTACTCGTCAAATGCCTCCTTTATGCTGATGATCAGGTTATACTTGCATCTTCAACGGAGGAGTTGCAGGAGATGGTAACAATCATGCATCGTGCGTTAGAAAGGAAAGGAATGAAAGTGAATGTAAGTAAAACGAAAGTTATGGTTTTTGAAAAGGAGGAATGCGTTACGGCTTGTAATGTTTTGATCGATGGACAGCGAGTGGAACAAGTGAATGAGTTTGTTTACTTAGGTACGTTGTTTACAAGAGATGGTAAGAATGAAGCAGATATTGAAAGGAGAGTTAATGCAGGTAATTCTGTGAATGGAGCTCTGAAGGCGTTTATGAACAGTCAAAACGTGTCCAAAACGGCACGTTTGGCTGTACATAGAGGTGTGTTAGTGCCTACCCTTATGTATGGTAGTGAAAGTTGGGTATGGCAGAAGAGATTTGAAAGTAGAATAAATGCTGTAGAAATGAGAGCACTGAGAAGTATGTGTGGTGTGTCTTTGACCGACAGAGTAAAGAATTGTGTGATACGAGAGTGGTGTGGGGTAAAAGAAGATGTAGTGACAAGCATTGAGAAAGGCATGTTAAGATGGTTTGGGCACATGGAGAGGATGGATGACGATAGACTGACCAAGAAGATATATCAGGCTAGTGTGAATGGGACAGGACAAAGGGGAAGACCTAGGAGAACGTTCTCTGACCAGATTGGAGACATCCTGAAAAAAGGACAAGTCAGAAGTACCCTTAACAGAAGAGCATGCATGAGAAACTTGATGGGAGTGAGTGAAGCAAGTGAGGTATGTCAGGATCGTTGCAAATGGCGTTCCGTAGTCTCTGCCTACCCCTCCGGGAAACAGGCGTGAGTCTATGTATGTATGTATGTATGTACATTTTATTGTCTAAGGCTACCTACTAATGTAGGTAGCCTTAGACGATAAAATGTAAGTGCGACGGAAAGAATGCGTATGAGTAGGACGGAAAATAAGTACTATTAATGAAGTAGTGAATGGATTGTAAAATATGTTTATGATTTAGGTGAGATTTTCTATAAAAAACAAATGATTATAACTTTGCTTTTTGTAGATACTAGAGGTCGCCCAATGGTCGAAATTTGACCATAATTAATAAAAAAAATAAGTTTCTACATTATTAGGATTGTACTGTCAAAGACTAAAATCACAGACTTCGCCGCACAATAAAAATAAAGAAAACTTTAATGAAATTACTGGAACGGCTATTAAATATTCTTCTTGGTTATAAAACTCTAAAACAGATGTTAACATTATAGACTTTTACTTTATAAAAATGTCATTCTCTTGCTCTTGCGCAGTATGTCCTTTACTTCTATACTTCTTGTTATCTAATTATTAACATTGGAGTAAATCTCTTTCATCCATATTACATCCTCACACAGTCGACTAATGTTTTCCTTGGCCTGATCATCCTTTTCGTGCCTCTACTTTCATATTCACACTGTTTATCCATCTTTTCTGTGGAAACACTCTTGCTATTTGTCCCTTTCCTTTCGACTTCATTTAAGACTGCATAGTTGGTTGACACTGTGCAATTATTTATTTATTTAATTCTTTATTTTACACCAGTAATTACAGAACCAAGTACAGTAAATTACTTATATACTAATGGTAAGTACAAGGGCGGTCTTATCGCATAATGCGATTTCTACCAGACAACCATAGACGGACAGTATCGACTAAGAGCGGTTTCAGATTAGCGTATTTTTCTGCGCGTACACGGTCGTTTCAGCATACGCGCTTACACGTGCGCTATATTACGACCTTCAAAAAATCGAACGGGCATATTTCGGCGTGTTCGCTCGAAACGGTAGTGACATCTTGTCAGTGTCAACATGGATTCTGACGACTTGCGGCTATACGAGCTTAGAAGCGCGTCAACGCTCGTACGAGTTGCGCGTATGCCAAAAGGCGAGCCTTTACGTGCCTACATGCGCTTCCAAAAACGAGCTTATACGCGCGTATAAAACGCTAATCTGAAATCGCCCTAAATAGACAGGTAGTATGAGGGCGTACAATACTAACATTACAACTAGCTACTTAAATCTAAAATTGTGGTTTCGATACCCTCACGAGACAATACTTGTGCGATCCATGAATTGTTGTTTTGAGGGTGAGCCTTGCGACACAGGATTTATTCTTAGAGCGAAAGTTGTCTTTAAAAGAATTAAAAATAATATTCACTTGTTTAACTCCATACAAATAATCTCTTCGCATAACATGTCCATACCAAGCCAACCGATATTTTCCTTCACTTTTCGTCATATCGTAACATTCTCATCTTTGCTGCAATGTACCAATAATAACCCTTTGCAAGTCAAAAGTAACCCTTTTTAACCTCTTCTTTGCTTCGGTTACATACATTAATTTCCTACAACACATCCTATATTTTCCATATCTACCTATTCCTCCTCCTTTATAACAATGTCATTCTCAAGGCAAGGCAGGCGGATAAATAAATAAAATAAATAAAATAAAAAAGCCTTTTATTTCTTGCAAACCTAGGATTACAAGTGTTTAAACATGCAACAATCAGACTATAATTAATTGTAACGTGGGAAACATGCAATTAAAAGTAAATAATATTGTTATTATATAACTAGATGTCTTTTAAAATTAATAAATTAATAATAATTCTAGTATTAAATCAATAAATTAATAATAATTGTAACAATTTGAAACATTAAAATATTTTTTGTTTTGATAATAAATTCATTTCTTTGATTTAGAAATGCAATATTTCTTAGATAGAACAGACAAATCTACTAGGATAATCAACAATATTTTATTTTAAAATCTCAGATATAATTTATAATATAATCTTATGAAATTTAATAATTAATTCATTTAAATAATAAATAATTCAATTAAATTTATTGTATTTTAATATTTTATCCATAATATTTATTATGTAGTAATATCAATAATACTATATTTACTTCATTTTTATAATTATTTAAACTAAACACTGATCAATTAAATTCTACTAATCACAAAACATCATTATTATCATTAACATAACATCCTTATTAACATAATCAATTTTTTTTTCATTTTTACTTAGAATAGAATCATGCAAGAACCCCTCTTTCGAGGGTTAAGGCCTCTTCCAGACTTTTTCAGCTGTCCCTGTCTTTGGCTTTTAACATCCAATTCTTTCCTGCTAATTTGGTAATATCGTCTTCCCATCTATGAGCTGGTCTTCCTTTCTTTCTGGTGCCTACTGGAACAGGCCAAGCAGTTAGTCGATTTGTCCAACGACCATCACTTATTCGAGCAATGTGACCTGCCCATCGCCACTTTAATTTTTGTGAGTAGCTAAGTGCGTCGATTACCTTTGTTTGGTTTCTTATGGTAGAGTGGGGTATTTTTTGAATTCTTCTTATATTTGTAATACTTCTCTCCATTGCTCGCTGGCAGGACCTAATTTTGTTTTTTACTTGATTTGTAAACTTCCATGTCCGACACACATAAGTGATGGAAGGTAACAGGCAGGAATCCATAATCATTTTCTTAATTTTTGTTGGCATTGAGCTTTTTAATATTTCTTTTAAACTCCAATATTTGCTCCAGGCTCCCGTGATTCTTCTGTCCACTTCTAATTCATTACTCTGTCTTACAAATGAAACTTGTTTACCCAAATATATATATGAGTCTACGTATTCTAAAGGTACTCCTTCAATTACGATGGGATATTAACTCTATAAGAGTTAGACATAATTTTTGTTTTCCTTAAATTAATTTCTAATCCCACGTTTCTACTTGCTAACTGTAGCGAATTTATCATTGATTCCATATGCGTTGCCTCTTCTGACAGTAAGACTATGTCGTCAGCAAATCGCAAGTGGCTGATGTGTTTGCCATTTATGTTGAGACCAAGTTTAGCCCAGTCAAGACTTCTGAAGACCGATTCCAACACCGCTATGCATATTTTGGGAGAGAGCGGGTCACCTTGCCTCACACCTCTATTTAGAGGTATCAGTGGACCTGTTGTGTTATGCAGGCGGATAGTAAAAATAAAAAGGGTTGTGGCATGTCAACCCTATTGCAGTATGACCATATGAAATTTGGAAGTACTATAAGTATAAACAAAGTTTTAAATAAAGAGAAACACTGAAAAGTCTGAATACTTACCCATACGATCTAACATTGATACATAAAACTGATAGATGGCAAATGTATTATTTCACTCTTATTCACAAATAGCTCAATTAGCTCAATACAATGTGCTTAAAAGATTTTCAAGTGTAATAAAACACAATCATTAAGATTAAGAAAGCAAAATTTTCCGTGCGCAGCGTTCTGAATTCAAACTTTATGAAAACTGCAATTATGTTTTTGCCTATGGATATCAGTAAGCAGATGTAGTTTTGTTATTTTACACTTTGTACAATACAAAATCTATTGGGCAGAATAGGACAAACCTTGGACAAAAAATACATGCATGTGGTAATTATTTCATTTATTTTCAGTTTGAAACTCATACTTAAATATTAAATATTTTGTACATCTATGGACGACTATTTGAATTTTGTTAAGATCTTACTTTAGTCTTAAAACAACTATTGTTTGTTATATTTGCCATTGTATTTTTATCAGGCGTTTTAATTTTACAAATACCGACATGACTGATCACCTTTTTGTAATTAATGTGCATACTCATATTTTTGTCATTACATTTCATACTGTCGCTGCGAAAACTGCTTGTCATTTCTACTCCTGAGATCACACTTCTACATTGTCCTTCGAGCCGGATGACTTCAGATCGTAAAATCAGCGGCAATATTATAACGGATTGCAAGGATCAACGCATATTTTACAAGAAAAGTACGAGCGTGGAATGGAGACGTCTCATCAATGACGGTGGTTAAGAATTGCACCAGTTCTACAGTAATTCTTAGTTATTCTCAGTATTTTCACCCAGTTCTCGCTCAGTAATCAGGTAGTATTAGCATCTCCAGCAAATTTAAGGTTGGTGACCCCCCACTATCAAAGATGACCGATAAAGAGGAAATTAAGGAGCTGATCAGACAGCGTGGTACTTAAAAAGGTCGTATAACATTATTTACGTCGCATTTAAGCGGTTTGGAGGAAACATTAAACCCATCAGAGGTATGTGAGCTTAAATTACGTATTCAGCGTATCGAGTCGTTGTACGAAAAATAGGATGGGGTGCAGTCAAGGCTACAATGTTTGGTGGATGATAGACAGTCAAATGTCTGAGCGCAACGACTTTGAGTCTGCTTATTACAAAGCGTTATCTAAGGCGCAGGCTATATTATCGCGTAATAGTGATAATAGTGACAATTTAAGCGAAGTAGGCTCATCTAAAAGTACCAAACATAAGTTTATTAAGCTGACAACTATAAAACTACCGAAGTTTAGTGGATCGTACGACGTTTGGTTGAAATTTCATGATACTTTCTGTAGTCTCATTCACTCCAATGACGAAATAGCTGATATTGATAAATTTCAGTACTTACGGGCCTCATTGGAGGGGACAGCTGCTCTGGTCATCCAATCGATTGAATTTTCAGCTAAGAATTATCACATTGCGTGGAATTTGTTATGTGAGCGTTTTGAAAATAAACGGTTGCTTATTCAAAATCATGTGTCTGCTTTGTTCAACATAGAATCGGTAAACAAAGAGTCTGCTAAATAATAAAACGCGTAATAGATCAATTAAATAAAAATTTTCGGGCATTAGATTCACTTGGTGAACCAACTAAACATTGTGATACTCTTGTCATTTACATTGTCTCTAACAAATTAGACACTAAGACCTACCGTGAGTGGGAAGAGCATAAGGGAACATTTCCTAAGGACTCATCTATAACATTAGTCGCCTTTGTTGTTTTTTTGCGCAGTTGAGCGGACTTATTAGAGACTTTGGAAATGACTCGCTGCAGTCACACTCCACATGTCAAAGGTGTAACAATTAAAAGTTTGGTTTCAGTTACAAACTCACAGCAACCGAATTATGGTCAATCCACCACCACACCACCTGTGATATGTTGTCCTAAATGCAAGGGCGAACATTACTTGTATAATTGTCATCATTTTTAGCACTTAGTAATGAGGATAGGTTGCAGCTATTATATAATTATAAAATATGTCGTAAGTGTTTCAGAACGGGTCATTATGCTAATAATTGTAAAAGGAATGGCTGTAGGTTGTGTAGACGTAAACACCACACACTTATATATGAATATCGATATATAGATTCGAATTTGAAGTCAGGTTCAGACAATTTATCACATGATAAAGTAAATAAACCACCTTCACAGATCAATACAAGTGAGGAAAGTGTAACGCTTTCTTGTATTTCTGCTTCTGCCACGCATGGTTGTGAAGCCCCAGCAGACCGGTGGATTTGACATCTTTAAATATACCTTGTGACGTTGAATTAGCTGATCCTAATTTTAATATCCCATCAGCCATCGATTTGATTACAGGCGCTGACTTATTCTGGGACTTATTAGGTTCAAAAAAGATTCCTTTAGGGGTTCGCAGTCCAGTGTTTTATGAAACCAGTCTTGGTTGGCTTTTATCTGGTCCATTTAATAGCGGCTATGTACCGGACTCTTCCCAGTTTGCGGAATATAATTTTACTAAGTTAGATCATTTAGATGACAAGCCTTTTGATGATGATATTCAAAATCAACTAAGTCGATTTTGGCAGCTTGAAGAATGCCATAAGTCTTATTATTCTACTGAAGAACAACAATGTGAAACGCATTTTGTTGAGAATACGACCCGGCTTAGTGACGGTCGCTTTTGTGTTCGTATTCCTTTGAAGCGATCACCCAAGGTATTAGGAAGTTTTTTTTTATTTTATTTATTTATTTAACTTTATGCACATAAAAAGTACAGAGGCGGACTTAATGCCGTAGGCATTATCTACCAGTCAACCTTTGGGTGATGCAGAGATTCAAGTAATAGGTGCAATTCATAATTTATATTGAAACTTAGATAGAAACTTAATTTAATTCAAATATATATATATATATACGTTAATATAGTACTTACATACCTTATATATAAATAAATTATATATTTATATATATATATATATATATATATATATATATATATATATATATATATATATACCTATATAATACAAAATACTTTACATATATACATCAAAACTATATATTAAATATACATACAGAATAGATAGACGATAGTCCTATAATGATTCAGTTTGTGCGTCTATATAAGTCTGGCGCACTCTGGTTTTAAATGTGAAACGGCTAGTGGACATCCTGATATCGAGAGGGAGAGCATTCCAGAGAAGGATAGATTGAATGTTAAACGAAGAATGTACAAGGCTAGAACTGTGAGAAGGACAGAGGAGAAGAAGATTGTTTGAGGAGCGGAGATTTTTCTCATGTGTATTACAAAGAAATTGGAAATGAGGAGTTAAATACACAGGAGCATATGGGGAGTGCAATATAAAATAAAGGGTACACAAAGTACGTAAGCTACGCCGTTGACGAATGGGTAACCATCGTAACTTTAATCGGTGCTCGGTAATATGATCATATTTGCGGAGATTGAAAACGAATCTAATGCAATTATTGAGAAGGCGGTCGAGCTTGTTGAGCTGATCTGCATTAAGGTCGAGATAGCACACATCACCATAGTCGATTATAGGAAATATTAAAGTCTGTACTAACGTTGTCTTAGTCTTGACCGGCAGAAAGTTCTTTAGACGATAGAGCGATCGTAAGGCACCAGTTACTTTACGACTGACGTTCGCTACCTGTGTCCGCCAATCAAGGTTAGTGTCAATATATAAACCAAGATCCTTGACGCTAGAACTAAATGGGATAATTTGCCCATCAAACATGACGGTTGGTAGTGCCTGCAGGTCAACCCTGTTCAATATACGGGAACTGCCAACTAAAATAGCCTGACATTTATCAGGATTCACTGCCAATCCAAACCGTTTCGACCAATCCTTGATAGCGTTAAGATCCTGGTTTATTGCTCCAATTGCAGAATGTAGATTTTCCACCTTAGATTGTGTATAAAGCTGCAGATCGTCGGCATACAGATGATACGCACAATGAAGTTCATGAGTAAGGAGATTAATAAATAATGAGAACAAAAGAGGGGAAAGTATTCCGCCTTGAGGCACACCAGAGTTCAAATCACACCATGTTGATGAGGTTTCTTCAACCCGTACTGACTGCTGGCGTCCACGAAGATAAGAAGAGAACCATTCCAGTGCCATAGGTGAGATCATGAGAGAGGAAAGAATCGAAAGAAGGAGGTCGTGATTGACGTTGTTGAAGGCATTTGAGAAGTCCACCAAGATCAAAAGTGTAACCTTGGTTTCCTCAACCCCTGCCTTCACTACAACGTGCGACACATTGCTTGTTATCTTTAGAACGCATATTTAAAAGTCAATATTCATACAAAAGGGACTATTGTGACTTCATGTCTGAATATCTAGCGCTTGGTCACATGTCAGAGTGCACATTGAACTCAGAACAATAAGCCTATTTCATACCGCATCATGGGGTGATACGGGAAAGCAGTTCTACTACTAAATTAAGAGTAGTCTTCAATGCTAGCTCACCTACCAGCTCAGGCACGTCTCTAAATAGCATTCAAATGGTAGGGCCTTTCATTCAAGATGATTTAATGTCAATTCTTGTAAGATTCAGGCAGCACAAATATGTATTGGCTGCTGATATAGAGAAGATGGACAAGTTATGGTCCATCAAGACGATCGACAACTTCAACAAATTGTGTGGCGCGACGATCCGTTTGATTGAATAAAAACTTATCAGTTAAATACAGTCACATATGGGACTTCAAGTGCTCCATTCATGGCTGTTAGATGCCTTAAACAGATTAAAATAAAGAGTCAAGATATTACTGTTTCGGAAATTATTCAACACGATTTCTATGTTGATGATTTAATGACAGGTGAAGACAGTATTAGTGATATAACTAAAATTAAAGAGTCACTGCTGCTTTAGATTCTGCGTGTATGAAATTGAAAAAGTGGAACTCTAACACCCCTGAATTCGTGTCGTCTTCATGTGCATCTGTTAACTTAAATGTAGATAATGTAGAACCATGCTATACATTGGGGGTCGGATGGTGCACTAACAGTGATTATATTTGCTTTTCTATAAAGGGTGAAATTACCCCAAATTTAACAAAGCGTAGCATCCTCTCGTCAATAGCTACAATATTCGATCCCATTGGACTTTTGTCACCTTGTGTTATTTTAATGAAGACTATTTTAGAAAAATTATGGTTACATAAACTATCATGGAACGATCCATTACCGTCAGCTGTTACCAACATGTGGTTGAAATTGATAAGCACTTTGCCCGCCTTTAATTAGTGTTCTTATTCCACGTAGAGTTCTTTGTGACTGATATGACTACGAAATTTACACATATTCACAGACGCCTCAGAAAAAGCATACGGTGCTTGCGTGTATGTCATGAGTGGTGATAGAACGAACACACTAGTACGCTTACTTTGTGGAAAAAGCAGGGTTGCTCGTAACAAATCAACCACAACACCCAGGCTCGATTTGTGTGGAGCATTGGTAGGAGTTCGCCTTTATGATAAAGTCATAAGTTCTTTGCGTCTCCAATCAGGCATACTACATTTTGGACCGACTCAACGATAGTCCTGGGATGGTTAAAACTAGTTCCAAGTAAGTTACAAACCTTTGTCAGAAATCGTGTAGGTGAAATACTTGAGAAAATCGGTTCTTGTACGTGGAGACATGTTCCCACTGATCAAAACCCTGCCGATCTTATATCGAAAGGATTAGATCCTAAACTAATTCAGTCATCAGACTTGTGGTGGCACGGTCCACTGTTTTTAACAAAGGAACCATCTCAATGAACTTCTAATCCTGTTGCAATGTAAGTTCTGCTAGAAACTAAATCTTATATAAATTAACATGTCATTACAGATGCAGATAAATTGATAGATTTTTATCACTTTTCAAATTTTCTGAGGCTCAAAAGATGTGTAGCTTACGTTTTAAGATTCATTGCAGCTTGTAAAAAGCAAACAATTACTTCTCCGTATCTGTGTGAAAGGGAACTTGCAAATGCTTTACATTTAATTATAACATTGTGTCAAATGGAATCATTTCCAGAATATAATTTACTATTGGAAAATAAGCCATTAACTCGTAAAAGCCCTTTACTAAAATTTTATGTTTTTCTAGACGATAATAAGATAATTCGTGTCGGTGGTCGTCTAGAAAATTCTGACTTTTCTTATGATAAGAAACACCCCATCCTTATACAGTCCACTCATTCATTTACAAAACTTGTATTTAATTATGAGCATAAACGGCTAATGCATGCTGGACCGCAATTGTTATTAGCATGTACTCAAGAAAATTATTGGCCTATCGGTGATCGAAACTTGTCGAAGCGGTTTAGTAGGTACAACTGCGTGTTTTGTAATCGTTTTAAGGGAAAAATTAGCAATCCCATTATGGGAAACTTGCCAAAGCAGCGTCTCCTACCAAGATTTCCGTTTGAAAATGTAGGAATAGATTATGCCGGTCTTATATTGGCAGCTAGTCGTCAAGGGAGAGGATGTAGACTCACGAAGGTTTACATTGCCGTCTTTGTTTGTTTCGCTAGATATACAGAGCTTGTAGGTGACCATCAAGTAATAATTTTTTGTCGGCTTTAAAGAGATTTATGTCACGACGAGGTTAGCCTAAGAACATCTACTCTGACTACGGTACCTCATTTGTTGGTGCGTACAACGACATCGATATTTTTTTTTAATCTCACTTTGATTCGTTTTCTGCTACTGTTGCCAAAAAGGGATCAATTTTCACTTCACTCGGCCAAACGCTCCACATTTCGGTGGTCTTTGGGAGGTGGGAGTGAATTCAGTCAAATTTCACTTAAATCTAGTACTTGGCAATTGTCACATTTGTCATTTAACGTACGAAGAGATAAATATGGTTCTGGTGCAAATTGAAGCGTTGCTGAACTCACGTCCGTTAACTGCCTTATCAACTGAGTAGAACGACTTGTCACCGCTCACTCCTGCACACTTCCTTGTTGGGCGTTCACTCACTGCTTTGCCAGCTCCACGCTACGATGATTGCCAGACGTCTCATCTAAATCAGTTTCAGCGTATTGAGCAACTGAGACAACATTTTTGGACTCGTTGGAGTGAAGAATACATAAGCGAGCTACAACAAAGAGTTAAATGGAAGGAAGGCTCTGGTTCCTTGAAACTGAATACCGTTGTGGTTTTGAAAGAGGATAATTTACCGCCACTAAAGTAGAAGCTAGGTCGCATCGTACCTATTTATCCTGGACAAGATGGAGTCGCTCGTGTGGCTGACGTTAAAACTGCCACTGGCGTGGTGAAACGACCGTTCAGTAAGATTTGCTGTCTCCTCGAAGAAGATGGTTGAAAGACAAGCTTTCAACGCACGGGGGCATTTTAAGATCTTACTTTAGTCTTAAAACAACTATTGTTTGTTATATTTGCCATTGTAACTATTATTATCAGGCGTTTTAATTTTACAAATACCGACATGACTGGTCACCTTTTTGTAATTAATGTGCATACTCATATTTTTGTCATTACATTTCATACTTTCGCTGCGAAAACTGCTTTTCATTTCTACTCCTGAGATCACACTTCTACAAATTTAAAGTTACGAGTTACGAAAGAAAAGCATTGTCACATTTTCAAAAACGTTGCGTTATATTTCCAAGGTATTTCAGCAACAATATATTCCTAACATCACAATTCACAGTACTTCAAACCAGCTTCCTAGCATTTGCATCGGAGGCGGACGACGTATTTATTTTAATGCTCCTCCATACTTCTGTACAATGAATATGTGTGCTCAAATATAATAGCCCTCCCACTGCGACCATTAAAATAAATGCATGACTATTAAACATTTTCGATCCTTAGATAAATTCGTAGTACTGAATTCGAAATGTTTTTAATTAACGCGGCGAGTGAAATGAACTTGTCCAATACTGGGCTTTACCTAAGCTGCGTTTTTTATTGAGTCATATAGGAGTGCATATAAGGTCGTATCTTGAATGCGCAGCGTTCTATTGGTTAATGGACAGTACGCAGTTATCTTAATTGTCACGTTATCCGTTCCGAACCAACTAATTATCCGCTTCGGACGTGTTTTAAAATTATTTAACGTTTAAAGTCAGTTCTGTCCGTAACGATTAAAGATACGTTAAAATAAGCGTACGGTTTATCAGCCGCGTTTGATGACGGTGCCAAGCCAAATTAAATCAATTTTCGAGCAATTAGGAAAATTTATTTATCTTATGGTGATTGGTGGATTCAAAATCTAAATGAAAAGCATCTATTAAAGAGGAATATTGGAACGCAGTGTTAACACGTTCACTGCGGGAGCAAATTTTTACTACCTGCCATTATGGCATTACGAGATCTAAAAGTACTCGTATCGTTTCTTCCGTAATGACGCAACGAGACTCTTTAGATCTCGTACGACTTTTTCTCTTTAAACTCGAATAATATTGTGAAATTTGATAAATTTAGTGTAATTTTATATTTACTGGTAAATAATGAATGTATATTGAAGTGTACGGTCCCGCCCGGAGATAGCTGAAAAATTAATTAATAAAATAACAAAATAAATTAACGAGATAAGACTGCCTCGTTGGTCTCGCGGCATAAATGTGCGTGTGGGATTGGGAGGTCTCGGGTTCGATTCCCGGGTCGGGTAAAGTGTTATTGGGTTTTTCCGTAAGGAAGTTCTCAGTAGCAGCACGGAGTCTGGTAATGTGCCCGGTACGGCAATAGGCTCGCCCCCTATTACGTGGGACCTAAAAATTCCTGGCGAAATGTGGGTGTAATATTACACCTCTGCCTACCCCTTCGGGGATATAGGCGTGAGTCTATAAATAAAAAAAATTAAAAAAAAGTTAACGAGACCTTTAGGATCTCGTAAATACACTTTTTGGAAGAAATATACGAGATCGTTTAGATCTCGTAATGCACACATTGTTAAAATGTCGATAAATCAATAGGGGTGGGAAAGTAACAAAATTTTTAAAATATCGAAATGTTAATTTATTATAAAAACCTGAAGAAATTGCTCAAATAATCAATGTTTTTCATTAACACATGGTAGATATAAAGTGTTACATTTAACACAAAACCCTTTTTAACTTGCTTTGTTTTTTATCCGCCTCTTTGCTTGTCATTGTTTATCTTACCTTCTCATAACAAGAAATAAATCGTCGTTTCATATTATTATACTAATTATTATATTCATGTTCAGATACTGTTGTACTATTCACTGTTATCCTATCAAAAGGCATGCCTGTCATTTTTTTAATTATGCATTCAATATTTCTTTTGATATCTTTTCATTGTTCTTACTGTTATAGACTACCCATGCATTAATCAAAGCGGTAGCGAAAATTACTTCCAGCATTAATTTCCGATACCATTTTGTTCCTCGCTTCAAGGTGCTGTAGTAGGACGAGATCTGGTCGCTGTAATCTATACCTTTTTTGCTGTAGTTGTAGAGGAAAACACATTCTGGCTTCTTTATACATTCCTCCCTTCTGCGTCTAATTCTCGTTTCGATCGTAGTTCGGTGTCGTGATTGTAATCTGTAATCATTAATAACTGTCTCTTGTCCATCAACTTTATAACTTTCACACCGTTCCTTTTCATTTTTCCAATTATTTCACCCTTTTCTCAACTATGTTTTTGAGTAAACCGCTTCTGTTAGGTCTAAGAGTTCTACATATAAAAGTTTCCTCATCAGTAATGCTTCAGCAAGTTTTACGCTGTCGTAAAAATTATCTGTTATCACTATCCTTCCTTTATGTTCAAAATTTTCTATTAATCTCAATACTGTCTTCATACCGTGATCTTTTTCGCGTCCATTTTGTCCTTTTCCACTATAAACTAGCATATTAAATGTTAATCCATCTACCGTACAGAGCTTATAAAGCTTGACACCGTATTTGTGTGATTTATTATTACTCGGGAGCTAGCACAACACTATTGTATACCGTTATTGATTTACCGTGATGTTTCGTACGAGATTGTTACGAGACTTTATGGATATCGTACCACGCTAGATATAATTTTTTTACTATCTGTTCGCTACGAGACTCGGGTCTTAGGTCTCGTACGTTTTTATTGATAAAAATGTTACACCTTCGATATCTAATCAGGACAGTTTCAGTCATCTCACTCTAACTTTAAAAAATCACATTGAAAACACATTTGCCGGTGCGGGCACACCATACTTTTTCATCTTCGCTCTAAAGGAAAGTCTCCAACGAGATCCATAAGATCACGTACCGCAGTGAACGTTCCTTATTTTAAGATTACCAACGCAGGTAATCTTAAAATAGGAAATCAGTCATATGAAACCGTGATCTGTGGCTGAAGCTAAATTGGCAATTACCTATACATTGCCAATTTGGCTTCTGTCACAGGTCATTGTTAAGCATAGAGCATAAAACGGACCGCCAGCGACCCTTACAGGGCCCAATTCGTCAGACGTGTAACACTAAATAATATGACTGCTGTCTTATGAAACGATTGTGTTCATGGTGTGAAAAGGGCCACACAGGCGTATGTGGTTGTCTGGTACGCACCTTGCACAGGCGCACCGCTCCAGTCCCTCACTCACACTGTACACGCTGGCTCGCCGCATCCGCCGCTAGTGGCCGGCTGTGTCATACGCCGCGCCCCATCCCCTACATCCACCACACTCTATGCGTTTCCCTTTTGCATGCTCTTTCTACGAACTTGTATTCACACAACACGCAAGCGCGCGACAGTCCAACTTTTTGACCTTCGCATACTTTTATATTCACTTAAATTGTTTTGTCCACTGCACTTGCCGCATCCTCTATCCTTACGGCCTCTCCGACACTAAGCGGTATCCGCCTCCGGCATCACCGTATCTGCAAAAAAAAGGATTCGTCAATTACATACCATAAAAAGCAAGAACGATATTTGAATATGTCGGATTGTATTCCATATAATAACGGTTTATTCTCCTATAAAGATGAACGGTAACATTGTGCATTGGTTGAAAAGATAAACATAAATAAATTTAGAATAGACGCGCCCTCGACGCAGCTTTCTTTACATCTTTGATCGCTGTTGATTTTCATGAAATCACATTTATCCGAAGAGATCACATGAAATTCCACAAGGCTCGCGAGATACAGTGATGAATGAGTCAGTGGGTTTGCCATTTAGATTAAAATGAAAACCGTAAGGAGGACGTGTTTTTCGTCTAGTACTTTATGAATCAGAAAAAAGGGTGTTTTATTATTCAATAAGTTGCGCGTTATTTACAGTGGCGTGGTTGGTAAATTGGATTTTTCGAGCTATCTCGTATTATATGGAGCATTTATTTTATGATGTGTGACTAAAATTTGAATTTAACGTGTGATGGCGGCGGCACCTTAGTGTACATGCTTGCGGCTGGTGCGTCACTTCGGTTGTTAGTGGAAGCATAATTTGCATTCAATGTGCCAAGGGGAGAATGGACTGTTATCAAAACCGCGCGCGGCGCGAGACTTGCAAATTTGTTAGAGAGACGTTATTGGTATGTAATCATCTGTTACCTCACGAATTGCAACTACATAATGTTGTTTTAATAGATGTTACATGTAATCGCGATCGTTATAGTAAAATTCGTTTTTAAAACGTGTGGTCGTCTTGAATTTATTTTCCTAGTTCGCAATATAAGAACCTAGCTAAGTAATATTAAAGTGCCTTTAGGTAAATTTAAAAATAATTGATGCAATTGTCACTATGAACTTATAGATGCTTAGCATCAGACCAATCAAGTATATGTCAATGAAAAACTTAGCAAGGTCTTGATGTGGCCAAGTGATCACTTAAACTACGTATTGTACCAACATATTGAAACGTAATTGAGTTGACCACTTAACTGTCAAGATTCGCGCTCAAATTGAATTCCACCAGTTTATGCAATTACCTCACAGTATCGCACAAACTATACTATAATTTTACAGTTTCATCATCATGTAGGTTGAATTTATTTTGAAGAAACGATGATGCGAATATAGTTTTTTTGTAATATTACCAAATAGTTGCTGTTCTTCACCTGGTAGAGTCATTGTTCGAATTTTTCGATTGAGAAACATAATGATACTATTGAGAATTCAAAACAAGGGGAAAATGGAAGACAAAGACATTCCGCGTCGGCTCTAAGTAATATGGGAACAGGGCAGGCAGTAGAAAAAGAAGATGTAGGTATACATGTATTTAGTAAGTAGGAGAAGAAGTTAGTGCTTGTCTTGGAAAGTAGAGTGCTGAGTCATATTTAAGAGAATCTGAACCTATGTGTGTGAACTGAATGCGTTGGTAGGCAATTACATATTAGGCCTTAATTTCTAAATGTTGTCCTTAATAATTTAGAATCTTTATTAAACGAGGCCAAATGAGAGTGGTATTTATGCACCTCCGTTTATACACTACTACCACACTAAGCGGGTTCATTATGAATACCACGAATTTTTTTTTTAGTACCTAATAATACTCAAATTTATGTTAGTAGGTAAAAGGAAATCATGTATTTTCCATTTTCCTAAGAAAATACTTTCAGGTGGCACATTATTGCTAGTGCCGCGGGCCACAGCTCATCGCAATGCTAAACTCCTTGGGTGACTCATGAATATATTGCTCGAATGCAGTCTCCGCCAATAGTCCATGCAAATTTACGACAACAATATTTCTGATTCCAGGCTTTGGTTCTCATTTTTCAGTATTAACTGGCACAAGGTTTTACGTAACTAGAATGCCTTTTAGAGTAGAATGAATGTTCTTACCAAACGTGCTTTGTACACTTACAAATAATGTTTATGTTGTAATGGGACTCAATCAATGACTTTTAATCATATTGTCTTTTACGCAAAATATACACCAAGACGTGGACTTGCTGAAACAGCCCATGCTACCATACCACAATCATCTTGTGAACATAGCTGGTGTAACTCACGTACCAATATAAGCTATTTCCGCTTACGCATTTACTCAAATTCCTTTTAAATATAAATATAAGTAGGTACCTATAATTGTTCTTAAAATTTAATTTGATTTTAGTGGCCATATCCATTTTGCATAGAGACTTTATCAAATAATTCATTCATTGTTTTTATAGTTAGCCATCTCTCCAGATTCCATACATTTTTTTATGTTTTGTTCTGTGTAAATGCAATCGGTACTTTAACCATTTTAAATCAGACCGTACGCTTATTTCAGACCTATGTCTTATTGAAAAATCTCGATATTGAGATAAACATAAAACGTACCCAGATATCAAAGTCGTGAAGGGATCACACAATTGACTGTTCACTCGGCTTATTGGCATTGACCTAATTAAGCAAATCAAGGCACCGCATAGACTACGCGCTTCCCCTTCGAGTGCAGTTAACCCTTTCAAAATCCTCAATTAGTAATCACTAGTCTTGTGTAGCTTTGGGTTAGTTTTGCATCCGATAATTCAAAGTTGGACATTCGTGTTGCAAGGTAATACTTACCTAAAGGTGCTGATAAACTTGAGCATTCACATAATGATGATGATGATGGGCATTTTTGTGAATGATACATTACAGAAAAATATACTGAAGTGTTTAGCGAGCGTTTCAGCGAGCATTTTAGCGAAGGACAGGAAATTTGCTTCCAGATATAAGACGAAACAGATTAGTTTACCCCCAATCACAAAAGCAGCTCACGCGACTGTCAAAATCTTCGTGAAGAGTATTTTGTGGCTAGCATCGACTAGAGCGTTCGCTACAAAGATAACGAAAATTTTAGAAGCGATGTTTGGCGCTATGTTTGGCTCTGTTCGTTATTCAGTGCGACAAATTTAAAAAGGCGAATACTCGACGTTTGTTACAAGTGAACACACAAGTCAGCCAACACCTTTATATGTGCCTCTTTTTAAAGAAAGAAAAATAATTAATTAAAAATTATTTTTAAATAAAAAAAACCAACTTCAAAAAACACTAAGGAACTAAAAAACAAAAAATAATTGGTTTTGGAGCAAACATTTTTGGAGTCGGTACCAAGCAAAGTATTTCTGATCTGACTATAAAACCTCTACAAATTTTTATATAACTTTCGTTGTTGATTGAATAGGTAGTTTGTAATTTAGTAACTTTTTGCGTAAGGGCTTGGCACCGAATTCAAAAATGTTTGCTCCAAAACCAATTATTTTTTGTTTTTTAGTTCCTTAGTGTTTTTTGAAGTTGGTTTTTTTTATTTAAAAATAATTTTTATTTTTTGCTTTTTAGTGGTATACTAATAAAAAATAGCAATAGGTGGTACATAGGATCGTGTAGGTGGTACATGATGGGGAGGCCTTCCTTACGTGCCTCAATTCTGAAATGTAGACCTGTACCTTTCTGGCAATTTCAAGTATTTTTTGCTTTCAACTAAATAGCCTAAACACGTTCGTTTCAGTTCCATCATCAGATCTCGGAAATCATCCAATACCAAAGACAAAACAAACGAGCGTAAACACGATGATATTGCGTTATTGTATTACAAAGATCCCATGGCCACCTTCCTGCTCTAACATCAGAGTTTGGTAAACATTCAGCACTAAAGTCCATGTAAAGACGAATCCAAAGAGCCCAAACTCAATGGGATTGCGTCTTTGTATTACAAAGATGCCATGGCCACCTTCCTGCTCCATCGTCAGACCATGGTCTGACGATGGAGCAGGATGATGATGCAGGATGAGCTTTGATGCTGGAAATCATCCAGCATCAAAGTCTATGAAGAGACGACTCAAACGAGCCCAAACTCGATGGGATTGCGTAATTGTATTACAAATATCCCATGGCTACCTTCCTGCTCCATCATCAGAGTTTGGTGAACATTCAGCACTAAATTCGGCACTAAAGTCCATGTAAAGACGAATCAAACGAGCCCAAGCTCAATGGGATTGCGTCTTTGTATTACAAACATCTCATGGCAACCTTCCTGCTCCATCATCAGACCCTGCAAAACATCCAGTACCAAAGTCCATGTAAAGACGAATCAAACGACCTTAACCTCGATGAGATTGGGTTATTGTATCACAAAAATCTCATGGTTACCTTCCAACTCTATCATCAGACCACGTAAATCATCTAACATCAAAGTCCATGTAAAAGACGACTCAAACGAGCCCAAACTCGACGGCATTGGGTTGTTACGGTCAAATCGCTTCAAGTGTGCTTATAAAATTTGAAGAGTTCCTTCGATTTCTCAGGATTCCATGATCAGATCCTGACCTGATGATCATGGGACCAACTAGGAGGTATACTCTTTCAATCAAAACAAGAATTTTCGAAATCGGTCCAGGCATCTTAGAGTAATCGGGGAACATACATAAAAAAAAAAGATTCCGACGAATTGTAAACCTCCTCCTTTTTTGAAGTCGGTTAAAAATGTTACACTTCTAAGAAGGTAAGTTCTAAGATGCCTATTTCCAGTACAAGCATAAAGATATAATTATCTTCTATTAGGCGAGCACCCTCGCAACTGATGTTCAGTTATACCATAGTATAAAAAGAATAGTAGGATAGCTTCATACAAATCGGCCGCCGCGCCGCCGCGCTGGTTTGAATGTACGCGTGAGTCGCCGGCGCCGTGTACGCACGTACTTTTCACGCCCACACTCTCATAGACGAGCGCGGCGTCAGTATGGGATGCGCCGCGCGTTTGATCGCGCGAATTCATGTAGGTACTACACTACTCGCCCGCTCGAATTGTTTATGTACATTCAGTTTTGTAATAAACGTTATTAATATTATATAATGTGTTAAACGACAGTAAATTAAACTTGTTACATTTTCTCGCTATAAAGGGCATTTAGATAGTTATATAACGCTTAGGTAGTCAGTATGTATTTGAAAAAAAATATATGCAAGCTTAAATTCTGTAGTATTCAGCGCAATCACTTAAAAAAATGGCGAAAAAGTGCGCGCGCCGACAAAGCCGGCACCGTGGTATAAACAAGTGACAACCCGTGCGTCATCGCAAGAGTAGGCAATTAACTCGCCCCCCCCCCCGTGGGATCTCCACCTTGTCGTGGTGAGGGGCTCAGTAACCGTGGATTGGTCACCCGCGGTGAAGCTAAGAGGGATCCAGGAGGGGACGCTCCGCGTGGGCTTGGAGGGGCCTGCGCAGGATGCGTCCAACGGTTCGGGTACGGGGGACAGTTCTTTCTGTCCCTCGCAGTCGGGTGCGGTCGCGGGAGGAGAGGCGTGTCGGTGTTGCGTTGCCGCGCGCCCTATCTTCCGCGACCAAATGGGGGCGCACCATTCGATGCGTCGCGGTGGGGCCGCAGAGGAAGAGGAGATGCGGTGTTGCGTTGCCGTCCTCCCTATCCTCTGCGGCCGCTGGGCGTTTTGGCGGCGGAGTCCAACACCTTAATCCGTCGCTAAGGGGGTTTTGTTCGGGGCCCGCCTGACCATCTGGCGGGCCAATACCCGTCGGAGGGTGGCGACGAGTGCTTTGGTGATGCCCCACCCTCCGACACACGGGTACATGGCGGAAGTCGAGGTGGTTTTTAGTGGAAACACCACATACTCTGGCTCTTATTTCCCCCAAGAGTCGGAGATCCGAAGAGATTTTCCACCTCGTAAAAAAAAAAAGGCAATTAACTCGCCGAGAGTCCTTAGCTAACCTACTATTCTTTTTTTACTATGGTTATACACTAATGTAAAAGTAATTTTATTCAGACCGCATTCTATGAATACTTATTGCACGGAAGCATTCTATAAGAGCTTATTTCAATAACCCAACATTGCAGAATTCCCTCTGAGGGAATAATGATCAGTGTCGTTAGCTATCACTTCGTGTTAAACAGGACAAAACAAGAAATTTAGGTAGACAAATATTTTACAGTTGAGGTGTTTGCTTTTTTTGGCATAAAATATTATAA
This sequence comes from Euclidia mi, assembly GCA_944739405.2. Taxonomy (NCBI): domain Eukaryota; kingdom Metazoa; phylum Arthropoda; class Insecta; order Lepidoptera; family Erebidae; genus Euclidia; species Euclidia mi. The sequence continues at coordinate 28,322,281 of OX123202.2, forward strand.
TTGTTAATTGCTCAATCTTTTAAGATTACGCAGCTGATTATGACTGAGCATGAATAATGAACGTTAGACTGAGTAATGAGTGAGAATATGTTTAGCTATAATATATGGCTGTAAATTGGAGTAAAAATTAAAAATCTTTAAATAGTTAAAAGTTAAATACATTATATAATGTTAAACTCGGCTATCTATTCTATGAATAACAATATCGTATAATGCCAGGGATTTATGAATAAGGAAATTCCAGGCAAATATGTGTTTCATAAAACCGATTGATATCGCAATGAATTCGAAACTAATAGCATAGCGAAAACATATAGTTTTCGATATGAATATTTTTTAGTGTAAAGTAAAAAATATGGCTCCAAATTAAAATTTCATGATATACATAAAAGTATAAAGTTGAGCCAATGAATTGAAATCAGTTTTTGTGGTAGATAATGTATCGACGTTTAATAACTATTGTTTAGTAAGTTACGGTAGTTAAAGGTCCTTTTTGTGGTAGATATAGATTTAATACTTTGTTTATAACATAAGATTTTTTACATAATCCATTACATTCCACACATCTGCAGCAAAATTCGCAGACACCCATAAAAACTACAACCGTAGCCCTGAAACATATATTTCAGACAAGGACAAAAGACAATGCTGATGTGAAGACAACGTCTTGATGAAGTATTACTTTTTATGATAAAACTGGGACATTTGTGCCGCTGTTTGCAGCAACACTTTTTGCGTGGGGATTTCTCCCTTAACGCTCATCTTGCAGAAAGTTTTTCCATCATAAAGGAGTAGGTCCGTAAATAAAAAGTTAGATGCGCGGGCTTTACCTACAAGGAGTTAGCGAATTCTCTTAGCAAACTTAGTCTAGGTGTTCAGTAGAACTGTTTTATTTTTATTTTACCTTTTGAAGCTAATATAGCGTTATTTGAAGTGTATTTGCCGCTGGCGATTTGAATACCTCCCCTAGGTATGAGGTTTCTTTTTATTTATGGCTAATCGATTTTTAGTATTATATGAAAATATATTTGGAACATTAACTAAAAAAAACTATTAACATACCTGTAATGATGATCTGCAGGCAGTTGTTTTTATAACCCGTGTATTCACCAGTAACATTAATTAGCGAACTGTGGGTGTATGATTGATATAAATGATGCAATGTTTACATCACGTGACCACGCTGAGCTAAATACTTGTTTACTACATGACGCTCGCTGGCGCGCGCTGCTCTCGCAGCGCCACCATCGGCCAACAGAAGTAACTAAGTGGTTGGATATGTTTGTAAACACTTCACTGGTGTAGTGTTTGTATCTATGCAATAGATACAATACATTGTCTCATGTACACCAGTAGAGAAAGTAGCGTCACTTGGCACCTATCACTACTAGTATATCTGTATAGTCTGTGGCTGTCACTGTCACTATGGACAGTCGGTCGGTAGATAGACACGGTGCACGAAGGACGTGCTCTCGCGGATCTGTGTGTAGTGGTGAGCCAGTGTTACATCGATTCGTGTAGTGGTTATATTTGCTGTGATAGCAAATACTATAAATGGCGACGAGGATAAATACAGGTCAGTGAAACAAATATAATATTTAAAAAAGGAATTTAAAAAAGGAATTAGTAGCATACTACGTTACGTTTAATTTAAATTTATAATAGCTTTATAGTGAAATTGACCTGTGTTACGATAAAGGGCGTTGTTAACGCAAAATAATTCTTATGAGTTATTCAATTCAGTACAGCCAAATCGTCAAGGGTAGTATGAATTGACAAAGAACTATATAAACGAAGCCATTGTATATTCAAATACCTTACTTGACTTTTACAAAATTAATGCATGTAATTATTAGTGTAGGTACTTCTTGGGCCTGCATGTTTACGGTTGTGGTTGGAACAGGCGTTTACTGTGAACCGTTTGACGTCTACGGTGCCGGTGTCGCATTTTCCATGACAAGATGTCACGAATAAGCTTCTTTTCAATAGCTAAAGAACAAAATAAATAAAAGTAAAACAAAAAATGGCGGCAAAAAATTAATTACGAAGTTTGCATCTTACGTTAGCATATTATGGTTGTCTGAATGCAGCTGTGATCTAGCTATAGCGTAGAAATCGAACGGAAGTTCCGGGTTCGATACTCGGGTTAAAAAGAAAGCGATTGTTTTTATTTCTTGTTTAGTAAATCATGTGAGGGTGACTTGCGATCACGAACCTTGTGAACATATGCTTGGTTACCTAGGAGGACAAAAATATCCTCTGGTCTCGCGTGCAGCCGTTTGTGGACATAGTGTGTAATATAAACAGGACTGAGCGTACAGTCCAGTACAGCAAGCGCGTTTGAGTGAAACATACTAGTCGTTCTTCTAGTGTAGTTGTACTTGTAATATTGGTTTTGGAACCGGCGCCCAGCTTGGGTTGGTTTTCTGCTAAACATAGAACAGTGGGCCCGGTCTGGACTGTCCTTCGTAGGGCAGAGGCGCTAATGTTGTTTGACTAATCGAGTCGTACGTACTGTGTTTATAGAGTGTAAGCTTGTACTAAATAGCTACGATTGACTTTTTGTTTCTTAAATAGGCGTGTGTGACTTTGCCTTTTAGACATGTAACCAGAGGGACAATTCTCGTATTTTATATGACATTGAAACTATGTTTTGACCGAAATGAGATAATATATTTTGAATTGACTCACTATCAGTATTCTGCTAATTTAATGTCATTATCTTAGAGTATGGAAAGTACATGGAAACTGTATTACAATAGCAGCCTTACAGAAAATAATTATTTACTTCACTTTGACTTAGGAAGTCTTTCTAGTAGACGAATGGCGTTTCGAATTTTCGTGGGTTGTTACTAATTTCAATTTGACTAATGATGGGCTTACTCGTGGTGAATATCGATAAGTAGATTTGAACGTAGATACAAACACGTGTTTGATTTGATTTGTTAAACCTGTTCAAATTGGGATCTGCATATTATTGTTTTATGTAACCGAGTCAGGAACACTTGTTACTCTTTCATAAAAGGAGGTATTTTGATAAGGTATTGCAGGAGTGTAGTAGTGGCTTGTGCAGCACAGTGGACCATGGGCTACCTTCTTAAGCGATGGGTGAGCGAGGCCGTGGGTAGAGATGGATCTGTTTAGTGAAGGTGTCCATGGAATTTTAACGTCACTACGAGTGTCAATACAATCATAAACCAATAAAGGAATCGAGGTGTCTATGATCTAAGTCTCGAGGATTGCGAATTCCACTCGACCATTAAAATAAATTGGAATTGGTGATTCTAATTATCTTAATATGTATTTAAATTGACATTTTATATTGATTATTTTCTTGTTTAATTAAATTGGTAAGTATCTGCCTAGTATTTGTATGTCTAAGTGACAAAACGTAGCGTATTATTATATTTGTCTATAACCAACTATTGTAAACCGATCTATAACAAATAAAATATTATTTGATTCGACAAACACCCATTAAATTGGAAGTGGTCTTCCATTCAATTGGAAGTGGTCTTCCATTCAATTGGAAGTGGTCTTCCATTCAATTGGAAGTGGTCTGGAAGTGGTCTTCCATTCAATTGGAAGTGGTCTTCCATTCAATTGGAAGTGGTCTTCCATTAAATTGGAAGTGGTCTTCCATTCAATTGGACGTGGTCTTCCATTCAATTGGACGTGGTCTTCCATTCAATTGGACGTGGTCTTCCATTAAATTGGACGTGGTCTTCCATTCAATTGGACGTGATCTTCCATTCAATTGGACATGGTCTTCCATTCAATTGAACGTGGTCTTCCATTCATTTGGACGTGGTCTTCCATTCAATTGGACGTGGTCTTCCATTCAATTGGACGTGGTCTTCCATTCAATTGGACGTGGTCATCTATTAAATTGGGAACGGACTACGGAATTTCAATAAATTGGAATTGTGAATTCCATTAAATTGGAGACGGTAAATCAGTCGGCTTACAGTGGAAAAATGGAAGTGGCCCCTTCGAATTTATCTTGAGGCCGCTGGCATTGTCACTCCAGCTAATATGAGAGCTGTGCTAATATTCCTAAGAAGAGGCGGACTGCAAGAAATATTTAACCGTTGCCAGGAGCTGTAGTGGATATGAGTATTTCTGAAGTAGCTTTTAAGAAACTTTATGGTACCTCTCACCTAAACAAAACACGACTTTTGAACGACGCGGTTTCCGGCTTATTCGGCAAGATGAAGGGGAACGTTTCGAGAAGTTTCTTGTTGAGCTGAGGAATCGGGCTCGGAAGTGTATGTTCGAAGAACCTGATGACAATATAATGGACCAAATACTGGATAAATCCATGCCATCGGACATAAGAAAAGTGTTGATAATGGGTGATGAGATGGCATTGGACAAGGTTATCACTATGGCCAACACCTTGGAGTAAAAATTAAAAATGTTTAAATAGTTAAAAGTTAAATACATTATATAATGTTAAACTCGGCTATCTATTATATGAATAACAATATCGTATAATGCCAGGGATATATGAATAAGGAAATTCCAGGCAAATATGTGTTTCATAAAACCGATTGATATCGCAATGAATTCGAAACTAATAGCATAGCGAAAACATATAGTTTTCGATATGAATATTTTTTAGTGTAAAGTAAAAAATATGGCTCCAAATTAAAATTTCATGATATACATAAAAGTATAAAGTTGAGCCAATGAATTGAAATCAGTTTTTGTGGTAGATAATGTATCGACGTTTAATAACTATTGTTTAGTAAGTTACGGTAGTTAAAGGTCCTTTTTGTGGTAGATATAGATTTAATACTTTGTTTATAACATAAGATTTTTTACATAATCCATTACATTCCACACATCTGCAGCAAAATTCGCAGACACCCATAAAAACTACAACCGTAGCCCTGAAACATATATTTCAGACAAGGACAAAAGACAATGCTGATGTGAAGACAACGTCTTGATGAAGTATTACTTTTTATGATAAAACTGGGACATTTGTGCCGCTGTTTGCAGCAACACTTTTTGCGTGGGGATTTCTCCCTTAACGCTCATCTTGCAGAAAGTTTTTCCATCATAAAGGAGTAGGTCCGTAAATAAAAAGTTAGATGCGCGGGCTTTACCTACAAGGAGTTAGCGAATTCTCTTAGCAAACTTAGTCTAGGTGTTCAGTAGAACTGTTTTATTTTTATTTTACCTTTTGAAGCTAATATAGCGTTATTTGAAGTGTATTTGCCGCTGGCGATTTGAATACCTCCCCTAGGTATGAGGTTTCTTTTTATTTATGGCTAATCGATTTTTAGTATTATATGAAAATATATTTGGAACATTAACTAAAAAAAACTATTAACATACCTGTAATGATGATCTGCAGGCAGTTGTTTTTATAACCCGTGTATTCACCAGTAACATTAATTAGCGAACTGTGGGTGTATGATTGATATAAATGATGCAATGTTTACATCACGTGACCACGCTGAGCTAAATACTTGTTTACTACATGACGCTCGCTGGCTCGCGCTGCTCTCGCAGCGCCACCATCGGCCAACAGAAGTAACTAAGTGGTTGGATATGTTTGTAAACACTTCACTGGTGTAGTGTTTGTATCTATGCAATAGATACAATACATTGTCTCATGTACACCAGTAGAGAAAGTAGCGTCACTTGGCACCTATCACTACTAGTATATCTGTATAGTCTGTGGCTGTCACTGTCACTATGGACAGTCAGTCGGTAGATAGACACGGTGCACGAAGGACGTGCTCTCGCGGATCTGTGTGTAGTGGTGAGCCAGTGTTACATCGATTCGTGTAGTGGTTATATTTGATGTGATAGCAAATACTACAAATGGCGACGAGGATAAATACAGGTCAGTGAAACAAATGTAATATTTAAAAAAGGAAGGAGAGTGCGACTATTTTTAGGCTGCTTAGATGTCAGTGTAGCATACTACGTTACGTTTAATTTAAATTTATAATAGCTTTATAGTGAAATTGACCTGTGTTACGATAAAGGGCGTTGTTAACGCAAAATAATTCTTATGAGTTATTCAATTCAGTACAGCCAAATCGTCAAGGGTAGTATGAATTGACAAAGAACTATATAAACGAAGCCATTGTATATTCAAATACCTTACTTGACTTTTACAAAATTAATGCATGTAATTATTAGTGTAGGTACTTCTTGGGCCTACATGTTTACGGTTGTGGTTGGAACAGGCGTTTACTGTGAACCGTTTGACGTCTACGGTGCCGGTGTCGCATTTTCCATGACAAGATGTCACGAATAAGGTTCTTTTCAATAGCTAAAGAACAAAATAAATAAAAGTAAAACAAAAAATGGCGGCAAAAAATTAATTACGAAGTTTGCATCTTACGTTAGCATATTATGGTTGTCTGAATGCAGCTGTGATCTAGCTATAGCGTAGAAATCGAACGGAAGTTCCGGGTTCGATACTCGGGTTAAAAAGAAAGCGATTGTTTTTATTTCTTGTTTAGTAAATCATGTGAGGGTGACTTGCGATCACGAACCTTGTGAACATATGCTTGGTTACCTAGGAGGACAAAAATATCCTCTGGTCTCGCGTGCAGCCGTTTGTGGACATAGTGTGTAATATAAACAGGACTGAGCGTACAGTCCAGTACAGCAAGCGCGTTTGAGTGAAACATACTAGTCGTTCTTCTAGTGTAGTTGTACTTGTAATATTGGTTTTGGAACCGGCGCCCAGCTTGGGTTGGTTTTCTGCTAAACATAGAACAGTGGGCCCGGTCTGGACTGTCCTTCGTAGGGCAGAGGCGCTAATGTTGTTTGACTAATCGAGTCGTACGTACTGTGTTTATAGAGTGTAAGCTTGTACTAAATAGCTACGATTGACTTTTTGTTTCTTAAATAGGCGTGTGTGACTTTGCCTTTTAGACATGTAACCAGAGGGACAATTCTCGTATTTTATATGACATTGAAACTATGTTTTGACCGAAATGAGATAATATATTTTGAATTGACTCACTATCAGTATTCTGCTAATTTAATGTCATTATCTTAGAGTATGGAAAGTACATGGAAACTGTATTACAATAGCAGCCTTACAGAAAATAATTATTTACTTCACTTTGACTTAGGAAGTCTTTCTAGTAGACGAATGGCGTTTCGAATTTTCGTGGGTTGTTACTAATTTCAATTTGACTAATGATGGGCTTACTCGTGGTGAATATCGATAAGTAGATTTGAACGTAGATACAAACACGTGTTTGATTTGATTTGTTAAACCTGTTCAAATTGGGATCTGCATATTATTGTTTTATGTAACCGAGTCAGGAACACTTGTTACTCTTTCATAAAAGGAGGTATTTTGATAAGGTATTGCAGGAGTGTAGTAGTGGCTTGTGCAGCACAGTGGACCATGGGCTACCTTCTTAAGCGATGGGTGAGCGAGGCCGTGGGTAGAGATGGATCTGTTTAGTGAAGGTGTCCATGGAATTTTAACGTCACTACGAGTGTCAATACAATCATAAACCAATAAAGGAATCGAGGTGTCTATGATCTAAGTCTCGAGGATTGCGAATTCCACTCGACCATTAAAATAAATTGGAATTGGTGATTCTAATTATCTTAATATGTATTTAAATTGACATTTTATATTGATTATTTTCTTGTTTAATTAAATTGGTAAGTATCTGCCTAGTATTTGTATGTCTAAGTGACAAAACGTAGCGTATTATTATGTTTGTCTATAACCAACTATTGTAAACCGATCTATAACAAATAAAATATTATTTGATTCGACAAACACCCATTAAATTGGAAGTGGTCTTCCATTCAATTGGAAGTGGTCTTCCATTCAATTGGAAGTGGTCTTCCATTCAATTGGAAGTGGTCTGGAAGTGGTCTTCCATTCAATTGGAAGTGGTCTTCCATTCAATTGGAAGTGGTCTTCCATTAAATTGGAAGTGGTCTTCCATTCAATTGGACGTGGTCTTCCATTCAATTGGACGTGGTCTTCCATCCAATTGGACGTGGTCTTCCATTAAATTGGACGTGGTCTTCCATTCAATTGGACGTGATCTTCCATTCAATTGGACATGGTCTTCCATTCAATTGAACGTGGTCTTCCATTCATTTGGACGTGGTCTTCCATTCAATTGGACGTGGTCTTCCATTCAATTGGACGTGGTCTTCCATTCAATTGGACGTGGTCATCTATTAAATTGGGAACGGACTACGGAATTTCAATAAATTGGAATTGTGAATTCCATTAAATTGGAGACGGTAAATCAGTCGGCTTACAGTGGAAAAATGGAAGTGGCCCCTTCGAATTTATCTTGAGGCCGCTGGCATTGTCACTCCAGCTAATATGAGAGCTGTGCTAATATTCCTAAGAAGAGGCGGACTGCAAGAAATATTTAACCGTTGCCAGGAGCTGTAGTGGATATGAGTATTTCTGAAGTAGCTTTTAAGAAACTTTATGGTACCTCTCACCTAAACAAAACACGACTTTTGAACGACGCGGTTTCCGGCTTATTCGGCAAGATGAAGGGGAACGTTTCGAGAAGTTTCTTGTTGAGCTGAGGAATCGGGCTCGGAAGTGTATGTTCGAAGAACCTGATGACAATATAATGGACCAAATACTGGATAAATCCATGCCATCGGACATAAGAAAAGTGTTGACAATGGGTGATGAGATGGCATTGGACAAGGTTATCACTATGGCCAACACCTTGGAGTAAAAATTAAAAATGTTTAAATAGTTAAAAGTTAAATACATTATATAATGTTAAACTCGGCTATCTATTATATGAATAACAATATCGTATAATGCCAGGGATTTATGAATAAGTAAATTCCTGGCAAATATGTGTTTCATAAAACCGATTGATATCGCAATGAATTCGAAACTAATAGCATAGCGAAAACATATAGTTTTCGATATGAATATTTTTTAGTGTAAAGTAAAAAATATGGCTCCAAATTAAAATTTCATGATATACATAAAAGTATAAAGTTGAGCCAATGAATTGAAATCAGTTTTTGTGGTAGATAATGTATCGACGTTTAATAACTATTGTTTAGTAAGTTACGGTACCTAGTTAAAGGTCCTTTTTGTGGTAGATATAGATTTAATACTTTGTTTATAACATAAGATTTTTTACATAATCCATTACATTCCACACATCTGCAGCAAAATTCGCAGACACCCATAAAAACTACAACCGTAGCCCTGAAACATATATTTCAGACAAGGACAAAAGACAATGCTGATGTGAAGACAACGTCTTGATGAAGTATTACTTTTTATGATAAAACTGGGACATTTGTGCCGCTGTTTGCAGCAACACTTTTTGCGTGGGGATTTCTCCCTTAACGCTCATCTTGCAGAAAGTTTTTCCATCATAAAGGAGTAGGTCCGTAAATAAAAAGTTAGATGCGCGGGCTTTACCTACAAGGAGTTAGCGAATTCTCTTAGCAAACTTAGTCTAGGTGTTCAGTAGAACTGTTTTATTTTTATTTTACCTTTTGAAGCTAATATAGCGTTATTTGAAGTGTATTTGCCGCTGGCGATTTGAATACCTCCCCTAGGTATGAGGTTTCTTTTTATTTATGGCTAATCGATTTTTAGTATTATATGAAAATATATTTGGAACATTAACTAAAAAAAACTATTAACATACCTGTAATGATGATCTGCAGGCAGTTGTTTTTATAACCCGTGTATTCACCAGTAACATTAATTAGCGAACTGTGGGTGTATGATTGATATAAATGATGCAATGTTTACATCACGTGACCACGCTGAGCTAAATACTTGTTTACTACATGACGCTCGCTGGCTCGCGCTGCTCTCGCAGCGCCACCATCGGCCAACAGAAGTAACTAAGTGGTTGGATATGTTTGTAAACACTTCACTGGTGTAGTGTTTGTATCTATGCAATAGATACAATACATTGTCTCATGTACACCAGTAGAGAAAGTAGCGTCACTTGGCACCTATCACTACTAGTATATCTGTATAGTCTGTGGCTGTCACTGTCACTATGGACAGTCAGTCGGTAGATAGACACGGTGCACGAAGGACGTGCTCTCGCGGATCTGTGTGTAGTGGTGAGCCAGTGTTACATCGATTCGTGTAGTGGTTATATTTGATGTGATAGCAAATACTACAAATGGCGACGAGGATAAATACAGGTCAGTGAAACAAATATAATATTTAAAAAAGGAAGGAGAGTGCGACTATTTTTAGGCTGCTTAGATGTCAGTGTAGCATACTACGTTACGTTTAATTTAAATTTATAATAGCTTTATAGTGAAATTGACCTGTGTTACGATAAAGGGCGTTGTTAACGCAAAATAATTCTTATGCGTTATTCAATTCAGTACAGCCAAATCGTCAAGGGTAGTATGAATTGACAAAGAACTATATAAACGAAGCCATTGTATATTCAAATACCTTACTTGACTTTTACAAAATTAATGCATGTAATTATTAGTGTAGGTACTTCTTGGGCCTACATGTTTACGGTTGTGGTTGGAACAGGCGTTTACTGTGAACCGTTTGACGTCTACGGTGCCGGTGTCGCATTTTCCATGACAAGATGTCACGAATAAGCTTCTTTTCAATAGCTAAAGAACAAAATAAATAAAAGTAAAACAAAAAATGGCGGCAAAAAATTAATTACGAAGTTTGCATCTTACGTTAGCATATTATGGTTGTCTGAATGCAGCTGTGATCTAGCTATAGCGTAGAAATCGAACGGAAGTTCCGGGTTCGATACTCGGGTTAAAAAGGAAGCGATTGTTTTTATTTCTTGTTTAGTAAATCATGTGAGGGTGACTTGCGATCACGAACCTTGTGAACATATGCTTGGTTACCTAGGAGGACAAAAATATCCTCTGGTCTCGCGTGCAGCCGTTTGTGGACATAGTGTGTAATATAAACAGGACTGAGCGTACAGTCCAGTACAGCAAGCGCGTTTGAGTGAAACATACTAGTCGTTCTTCTAGTGTAGTTGTACTTGTAATATTGGTTTTGGAACCGGCGCCCATCTTGGGTTGGTTTTCTGCTAAACATAGAACAGTGGGCCCGGTCTGGACTGTCCTTCGTAGGGCAGAGGCGCTAATGTTGTTTGACTAATCGAGTCGTACGTACTGTGTTTATAGAGTGTAAGCTTGTACTAAATAGCTACGATTGACTTTTTGTTTCTTAAATAGGCGTGTGTGACTTTGCCTTTTAGACATGTAACCAGAGGGACAATTCTCGTATTTTATATGACATTGAAACTATGTTTTGACCGAAATGAGATAATATATTTTGAATTGACTCACTATCAGTATTCTGCTAATTTAATGTCATTATCTTAGAGTATGGAAAGTACATGGAAACTGTATTACAATAGCAGCCTTACAGAAAATAATTATTTACTTCACTTTGACTTAGGAAGTCTTTCTAGTAGACGAATGGCGTTTCGAATTTTCGTGGGTTGTTACTAATTTCAATTTGACTAATGATGGGCTTACTCGTGGTGAATATCGATAAGTAGATTTGAACGTAGATACAAACACGTGTGTGATTTGATATGTTAAACCTGTTCAAATTGGGATCTGCATATTATTGTTTTATGTAACCGAGTCAGGAACACTTGTTACTCTTTCATAAAAGGAGGTATTTTGAAAAGGTATTGCAGGAGTGTAGTAGTGGCTTGTGCAGCACAGTGGACCATGGGCTACCTTCTTAAGCGATGGGTGAGCGAGGCCGTGGGTAGAGATGGATCTGTTTAGTGAAGGTGTCCATGGAATTTTAACGTCACTACGAGTGTCAATACAATCCTTATACCAATAAAGGAATCGAGGTGTCTATGATCTAAGTCTCGAGGATTGCGAATTCCACTCGACCATTAAAATAAATTGGAATTGGTGATTCTTATTATCTTAATATGTATTTAAATTGACATTTTATATTGATTATTTTCTTGTTTAATTAAATTGGTAAGTATCTGCCTAGTATTTGTATGTCTAAGTGACAAAACGTAGCATATTATTATATTTGTCTATAACCAACTATTGTAAACTGATCTATAACAAATAAAATATTATTTGATTCGACAAACACCCATTAAATTGGAAGTGGTCTTCCATTCAATTGGAAGTGGTCTTCCATTCAATTGGAAGTGGTCTTCCATTCAATTGGAAGTGGTCTTCCATTCAATTGGAAGTGGTCTTCCATTCAATTGGAAGTGGTCTTCCATTCAATTGGAAGTGGTCTGGAAGTGGTCTTCCATTCAATTGGAAGTTGTCTTCCATTCAATTGGAAGTGGTCTTCCATTAAATTGGAAGTGGTCTTCCATTCAATTGGACGTGGTCTTCCATTCAATTGGACGTGGTCTTCCATTCAATTGGACGTGGTCTTCCATTAAATTGGACGTGGTCTTCCATTCAATTGGACGTGATCTTCCATTCAATTGGACATGGTCTTCCATTCAATTGAACGTGGTCTTCCATTCAGTTGGACGTGGTCTTCCATTCAATTGGACGTGGTCTTCCATTCAATTGGACGTGGTCTTCCATTCAATTGGACGTGGTCATCTATTAAATTGGGAACGGACTACGGAATTTCAATAAATTGGAATTGTGAATTCCATTAAATTGGAGACGGTAAATCAGTCGGCTTACAGTGGAAAAATGGAAGTGGCCCCTTCGAATTTATCTTGAGGCCGCTGGCATTGTCACTCCAACTAATATGAGAGCTGTGCTAATATTCCTAAGAAGAGGCGGACTGCAAGAAATATTTAACCGTTGCCAGGAGCTGTAGTGGATATGAGTATTTCTGAAGTAGCTTTTAAGAAACTTTATGGTACCTCTCACCTAAACAAAACACGACTTTTGAACGACGTGGTTTCCGGCTTATTCGGCAAGATGAAGGGGAACGTTTCGAGAAGTTTCTTGTTGAGCTGAGGAATCGGGCTCGGAAGTATATGTTCGAAGAACCTGATGACAATATAATGGACCAAATACTGGATAAATCCATGCCATCGGACATAAGAAAAGTGTTGACAATGGGTGATGAGATGGCATTGGACAAGGTTATCACTATGGCCAACACCTTGGAGGGTGTGGATTGCCAACGGAACTGATACAAACAAAAAGACAAAGTAAGACAAATGAAGTTAATGCAATGAAAAACCGAAGCAGGAATGGTGCTAGGTGGGTGACACAAGAGAGCAAGTGGAGCGAAGAGAAAAAGACACCAAGGTGTGCAGGATGTGGCATATCAGCGCATGTGTCCCGGGGCCTTCCTTGCCTAGTAAAGCTCAAGGGAGTGTAACGGCTACGGGGAGTGCGGCTGCTACCAAAGATTTTGCAAAACTAAAAAATTCCAACGAAAAACGGAAGCTCGCCCTAAGTCCGGAAGGATAGGGTGACTGTGGCAAGAGACAATGGAGGCGTTCGCTGGGAAATGGGAAGTGCAGTATATATTTGACATGAACAACGACGTAGCTATACAAGGTGAGATAGATATCTTTTGATACATCTGTCAAGCCAGGTATGCCACCCTATCGGAGAGTTCCAGTCTCGCTGTAGGAGTGCAACAGTGCAACGAGGGGGAGCACGATGTGCGGCTTTCTGGAGTAATGGAGGTGCTTATAATAAAACAATGTTTTATTAAATAAAAAGAAATGTATTCATAAAGCACAGACAACGAACTTTTGGGTCACGAACTGATACCGGAAGGAGTCAGGCCGTTGGAAAAATGAACTGGATTTGGAATGCCAAGGACTGGAGAGGAATTACAGAGCTTTTTAGGAAATTGGGCAATAGGGCAAATACTGAAGAGAAGATCGGAATGAATGAGAATGAATGAAAAAATAATACTGTCGGAAATAGACACATTGGGATATTGCGACATTAAAGACAAGACGTCGGTAAAAGCAGACGCAAGTCCTATAGGACTGGGAGCGGTATTAGCGCAAGTTGATAATAAAGGACCAAGAATATGAAATATAGCTTACGGAAATTGGACACTCAGTGTGAAAGAAAATATAGCCAGACAAAAAAAGAGGCTTTTGCTGTGCCCAGATCAAACCCTTGTACTCGTGTGGAAAGACGGTTATTGCGACAAAAAAAAAAGAAATGAAACGCGGACCAGTATCGAGATTATGTAAAGATTAGATCGCCAAATCCAGTCCATCATCGGAAGAGACTTACGTTCTAGATAGTTGAGCTGGCAAAACCCTGTGCAACCTCTATGCAACAAATAATAAAGAAAGCGATCGGGAGATCACTAATGCTAAGAAAGGAATTTATGGTGACTAGGGATGAGTCCAGGAAATCATGCAGAATATTTACGGATGGATTGTATTTATGTGAGAACATTTTACTGAAAGGAAAAGGAATAGTCATTCAAAGGAGCCTCGGGAGAAAGCTTCTGCTGGCGGCGCATCAGAGGCATCCGACGAGAACTTTGATATTGCGATCGATATATTGGGCCCATTGCCAAATAACGATTATATTCTTGTTGTGTGTATAGTAAAGTTACAACCGCTGTAAAGAAATCAAGTTTACGAGAACTATAACGAGTACGCAAATTATAAAAATTCTGAGAGAAGTCTTCGGTCGACTGGGCTGCCCACTATCGGTCACTACTGATGGCTGTTCGTCTGATTCGCAGCGGTTCGTTGGCGAGGAGTTGAAATTTTTGTCATGATGGTGATATTAAAATTTTAACACAGTGCGATATTGGCCACAAATGAAGAGGGCATCTAACCATACAGTAAAATGACTCTAGAGAAAAGCAGGGTATGAAAGATATACTAAAATTTTTAATACTGAATGAAGTACAACGCTACCTCCCATACGGTAACAGGAAAAACGTCAGAAGTATTTTTCAAGAGAATGAACATGGATAAAAACCCAATGTTGAAATATATAAGTAAGACGTATAAACTATTAATAACTAATAAATAATAATATATTTGCCGTGTGGTTGACGGCATAGAATACAAGTGTCACCACCCCCTATCTACCCGTGGGTGTCGTAAGAGGCGACTAAGGGATAACACGATGCAAATACCATCTTTGCGTAGAGACGGAAAACTCGACATCAAACCCTATACGACTGCCTCGTTAATCTCGCGGCATAAATGTGCGCGTGGGATCGGGAGGTCCCGGGTTCGATTTCTGGGTTGGGCAGTGTTATTGGGTTTTCCTGTCACGAAATTCTCAGTAGCAGCACGGAGTCTGGAAATGTGCCCGGTACGGCAATAGGCTCGCCCCTTATTACGTGGGACTAAAGTATATCTGGCGAAAAGTGGGTGTAGAAATACACCTCTGCCTACCCCTTCGGGGATAAAAGGCGTGACGATATGTATGTATGTATGTATGTATGTACGTATAAAAATACTATTAAATCTATTTCAAGAGACAAGACGGATAATGAGACTGAAGTTGCAAAAGGAAAAAGGAAAAGATTACGGAGACCGCAAGAGAAGAGCGGTAAGGCCAAAACAAACAGAAGGGGACAGCATCTATGTAAAGTATGGTAGCCTGGGCTGTTTCCGCAACTCCACGTCCTGGCGTGTATTTCGTATAAGGTCTAGGTATAAGAAATATAAGGCAATGACGTATAATTATTTCCAATGAAATATCCATACATTATAATGATAAATAAAAAATGTTAAAAGGGAAGAGATGTAGTGTTTGTATCTATGCAATAGGTACAACACATTGTCTCATGTACATCAGTAGAGGAAGTAGCGTCACTTGGTACCTGTCACTACTAGTATATCTGTATAGTCTGTGGCTGTCACTGTCACTATGGAGAGTCAGTCGGTAGATAGACACGGTGCACGAAGGACGTGCTCTCGCGGATCTGTGTGTAGTGGTGAGGTGAGCCAGTGTTACATCGATTCGTGTAGTGGTTATATTTGCTGTGATAGCAAATAATACAACTGGCACTTTGTTTATACTGATTTGATTGTATAAATTTGTTTGTTTTGTACGCGTATAACCTGTTTTTTATTTAATTTTTAGGTGTTATTATAAACTAGTATTTAAGTATAAATTAGATAAGTATATTTGTTAATTACGTCATTGGCGTCACTTGGGGCAGGCATTGAAAATGAGCAAGTCGTATCGCGGCCAACGTCACGAACGGCGCGATCCTGAATGACTGCATCATTGTCACATCGGCGGCGTACAGTTTAATCTTTTATTTCTGAATGTGGGTAGGGTAGAAAATTGTCTTGGGAATTGTGAACCCGTACTATTAAATTACGTTTATGTACGTACCTACCTACCTACTCACATAAAGAGCTATACTTGTTCATAATTATGTACCTATTTGTTTATTATGTACCTACTTAATAATTGTACGCTGTTGTTATGTGTCAATAAATGCTTTTTAATTACTTACTTTACTTACATTGATAAGACACTGATGCTAGTTGGCTCGAATGAAATATTTAGTGTCTGGAAAACTTGCGGTATAATAAGATGGAACACATTTATGCAAATGTTATTTCGGAATTAAGTAAAAGTAGCAAGAAAAAGTGTACATAATCAACAGATTTAGATTGATTACATCAATTGCAACAAAGGAAAATAAGAACATAGAAAAATATTTTAAAGGGACACATTATTGTAACATATGTAGTAAGATAGGTAAAGAAATTAATGGTTTTCTCACAGATTTCGTCTTCCTCCTACATACGTTATAACACCGCACCATTTAATATTCTATAATGCGTAGTTTAACCAGCAATGAGCCAGACTAATGTTTATGAATACTGGAAAACGCAGTAAGAACGTAACTGTCTTACGTGTCACATTATTATAGTCATATGGATATTTAAATGAAGTACGAAAATCATATAGAAGTATGTGTTTTGTGTCTTTGACGGACAGACTAAAGAATTGTGTGATAAGAGAGTGTTGTGGGGTAAAAGAAGATGTAGTGACAAGCATCCAGGAAGATATGCTAAGATGGTTTGGACACATGCAGAGGTTGGATGACGAAAGACTCACCAAAAAGATATATAAGGCAGTGTGAATGAGACAGGATGAAAGGGATGACCTAAGCGGACGTTCTCTGACCAGATTGGAGACATACCAAAAAAGGACAGGCCAGAAGTAAATACTCGTAAACGAAACAGAAGAGCACGTATGAAAAGTTTAATAGGAGTGAATGAAACAAAAGACATATGTCAGGATCGCTGTAAATGGTGTACCTTAGTCTCTGCCTACCTCTTCGGGCAACAGGCCTGAGTCTACGTACGGATGTATGTGTCAGCTTATCACTACTTCTATAAAATATTGTAATGAGACTGATAACTCTTCATTATTTAAGAACGTTAGTTAATATGCTTACAGGGTTTCCAATATCGAAAATATGATTTCCTTTTCTATGTTTGTGTAAACAAGAACGCTTCAACCACGCATCTGAGGTCGCGCAATTCAAGTTTCAAATAAACTAAGTGGACATTTTTCATGAAAAGGGTGTCCTTGTTGTTGTTCCCCGCGTTTTTATCATTTTAAAGACCTCCATTTTTAGTGATGAAATATGAAGGAACCTTAACTTAAAAGTCTCTTGATTAAATATATCTATTAAGTAAGTATATGGTAACATTAAAAACGGATCCATGGTTCTGTGTAAGGGGTGAAGGCGCCCAATAAATTATGCTAACCTGAGTGATGTGGCTTTGTCGCTAAGGGAGATCGACGGGCACGTTGGTGGGTTTAGTCGGTAGTTAAAATTGTAGAAACTAAACAAATATGTCACCTATCTAGAAAAATAAATCCAAGTGACCTGTGCAAGTATTGCTTAACTTTGCCGATCTGTTACGAATGACAAGTTAAGTCTCGCTATGAGCGCTACTGCGCAGAAATAGATCATGAAAAAAACACGAGCTAATATCAAAATTCTTACCCAAGATAGGTTATATTATAAGGTAGAATAGAGCAACTTATATAGAATCATGCATATTGGCAATGCAGATTCAAATGCTATGGGTTCTTGATAAATATTACAATTTTATATGCAGTAGAAGCTACGTTTTCTATATATGCTTCCACTTTGGCGTTCATGCAAATAACCGTGTCTGGAATATACCTTTAAATGATATGACGTCCTTTATTAAAAATAAGATGTTTATATAAGATTATTTGCAAGACCTATAATTTGGCTGTTTTCTAGATGAATAATAACCTACACATTACTGATTTTATTTTGTGTACATAAAGCCAGCTTTAGACGATACAATATAATTCAACATGGGATACGTTTTGTTAATATTTAGCTGTTAAACATTTTGATACATATATACACGCCGCATGGTTGACAGGAGCCGTGTGGTTGACGGCATAGAATACAAGTGTCACCACCCCCTATCTTCCCTTGGGTGTCGTAAGAGGCGACTAAGGGAAAACACGATGCAAATACCATCTTTGCGTAGAGACGGAAAACTCTACATCAAACCCTATACGACTGCCTCGTTGGTCTCGCGGCATAAATGTGCGCGTGGGTTCGGGAGGTCCCGGGTTCGATTCCTGGGTCGGGCGGTGTTATTGGGTTTTTCTGTCACGAAATTCTCAGTAGCAGCACGGAGTCTGGAAATGTGCCCGGTACGGCAATAGGCTCGCCCCTTATTACGTGGGTCTAAATTATATCTGGCGAAAAGTGGGTGTAGAAATACACCTCTGCCTACCCCTTCGGGGATAAAAGGCGTGACGATATGTATGTAATATATATATATATGTATATATATACACGCCGCATGATTCTGAATATCCTTGTCATGTTCACAACGTGGGATGACGGTATGATCTATTTATATATTGTTTGAGATTCCCAAAACTGCTACAATTTATGTAACAGTAGTATATCACATGTAAAAACTATTACGTAATTCCAAATAATATGAAACAGTACATATGTTTTTTGTCATATTCGTCAAAATTTGCCACGTCGATGACTGATTAAAATAGAACACGTTTTTTTTTTACATCAGTTAGATTGACAACGACAGGCGCGAAATAAATTACTAGCATTGTTTCAGCACGTGACTTTATTAGTGCTTTTACATATAAAATCATTGCATATGTTGTCACCTAACTGTTTTCACTATTCAATTTCCATTCTTTCGTGGCACAGAAATAGAACCAACGCTAAATATGTGTTAGGACCTTAAGCTTCATGGGAGTAAATGTAAATTAATTGAATAACTCATTCCTCAGCGGCTATCCTTAGCAAAATTCTTAAAATATGGGTGTCCGAATGTGAAAAATCTCGCAACATTGACATATATTCTAACGATAGACGTAACATTCCTTATAAAAACATTGTCCAAGCTGTCTCAGGTTTGACGTCTAATCGCACATGCGCAACACGCAAGTGAACGTAGCGCCAATGGAATACAGCGCTTATTTATCATATTATAGCCAATCAGCTACGGCTGATCGGGTATCTTACCAATGAGCAGCCAGTAGTACTCTAATGCTACTGGGTACTTATTGACATTTGTATAGATTATTTTCACAGAAGATCGGAAAATAGATAAGTTTTGTGCCTATTTGTGAAAATAAAAGTAATTAATTGCCGTGATTTTATTTCAGTAAAATAATAAAAACTATAATAATATTTAGTTACTTTTATAAAAAAATAGAAAATGTATTCGTTGGCTAAGTTCAAGACATGTGTCAGGAACGAAGAATTATAATTTTTTAAAGTTTAAATTTATCTTGGCATGAGGCTAGCTCAGAAATTTCTTATTATACATATAAGGCAGCCTTGTTTTGACAATCTGTTATAATGTCCTTACTGACCACATAGTTCTATAGACACACACATTTGGCAAATGGGACTATGTGCTACTATAAGCAATGAATACAGATTTACATAATAGAAGCGCATTTCTTATGGATTTCGTGTGCCGACTCCATTGGCGTGTTGGCGGGTGTCGTCAGTTCGTCTCTCTTGCACTCATAGAGACAGCTATCACAGCACGACTGTCACGCCGCCAAGCGGCAATTTGGGTCACAGAAAGTTTGTCTACAGAGCGCCCATAAGAAATGCGCCTCTATACAAAATTTCTATGCTCTATGCTATAAGTGAACCGACCATTAGGAAAAATCATTTTATGATGAAGTAGCCCAAATAGCTTAGTCGATACAGCATTGACACGACTCGTCGTGGTCGCGGGTTTAAGTAATGCCCCAGGAATTTATTTTTATAGCTTTAAATAAATTGCAATTCAGTCTACTCTAGCATAAGAAATGCTCAAAAATATATTTTAATACCTATTCCATTACCATCAAACACAATTAATTGCGTAGGTTTTTGTCTCTTGGTCAGATAATAAAAATCAGGATGTTTGGCCTTATTTTTAATGGCCTTATATTGATTCAGTATATTTCTTACGTATTTTTCTATAACTGCAAATTTATGTGTATTATGATGAAGTGTAAGTGTACCTACTGTTTTTAAAGTACCTAGGTATGTGTCACAATTATTTTATTTGAAATATTCATTAATATAGTAATTACGATCAATATACTAAAAAGAAAAACACAAATTAGTGTTATACAAAATCAAATTGGTTTTAGAACATTAATCAAACTAAAACACTTTTAAAACCAATGCCTTCATCAAGTCTGTTCCTAGTCATATATTTTTACCTACAATCACTTGCAATCGATGTCTGCATAGTAGTTAGTCTATGGTGGTAAATGACGTCACATAAAAATAAATAAATACATTATTATGTGGTAATATGATATAATTAACTCTTTTTATTACTTAAATAATAAATAATATTAACTAGCGCTACTACAGATTCCAGTTCTGATTCGAATTATCCGATATATCGTCGATACACAATTAATAACCGAAGCGGACCCACGCCGCAGGCAAGTCAAAGTGACACTAGATTGCTTTGCCGGTATGTTCATGCAAAGCATTTGAACAAAGTCAATGTTCTGAATGCTACATCTAGTACTTTAGTACATATATATCGATGTCTCGCAAGTACTGCTATGAAGACTTGTTTTTCTTTATTTGATGAACTGTGATGATGAATTTTCTTTAAAATAATGCTCACTACAAACATAGCCAATTTGGCCTACATTTTGATGATCTTTTATGTTGAAATAAAACTACTATTACAGTATACGGATTTCATTGCGTTGTATTAGTTTCACTTAATTATTACATTTAACCCGAATGATTTAGAAACTATATTTTTAATTAATTAATAGATAATACCTAAACGCGTAAAGAAGATATTAGATATTTTATGCGTCCATAGAAGTTAAGCCCACAGATTAAGTCCGCAGTAGCGATGTGGGAAAAAGTCTTAATGATCGACGCCAATATTTCATGAGTATATAACGTTGTGACTGGCTATATAATTCGGCGATGCCATTCTTCGTTTTTATTCATTGTCTGCTAAAATTTACATCCCAGTGACTATCTCTAAATACATTTTTAAAGGGATTATTCGGTGTCCCTACCTATAAACAAGATCAACTTCTATTACTTACAAATTAATAGTATTATCGAATTCTACTAAAACTTCTACCCACAGCGAAATAAAGATGCTTATTTGTGTAAATTGCATACTATCAACATCTTAGGCTCATAAAGTCAGTTTATTTCTTACACTATAAACTTTTATGTGACGTAGTCTCGACGAACATTGACCCAGGTATAACATGGGTTAACTATGACAAAGACTTCTAACAACTTATTGCCAAATCCCGGAACGTTCGAGTAATGAACGGTTGGTTTAGCCCAACGCTTTCTGAGGTGCTCGACCTCCGAAGGCGTTGGGCTAAATAAACAACGCTCAAGATATCTCTGAATAGTTTATACTGTATTGTCAAGATCACGACTAAGGCCGATGGCTTACTATACTTGCAAAAACAGTCTTCAAGTTGCTATGCAGCCTAACGGTTACTGACTTATGTTTTGATGACAAAGTGCTATTACAGGCAACATCGTGCAAACTTCTTACGAAAATACAATGAATTATTTAATGTAACAGCTATAAATTATTATTGTAATCATTAACGTGATTTCTACATTGTCATTTTTGTGATAGGAGGTAGACGGGTCTGGTGATAAATGATTACTGCTGCTCATGGCATCCCGCATCACCATAAAAAACAAATATGCATTGCCGACCTGGATGGGAAAAATAAAAAGAAGAGGAGCGGGACGAGAGAAAGAAAATCTCGCTGGCACTCTCACTCATCGAACTAAACGCACAGTATAGATACTGTTACATTACGTCGCTTTTCAGTAAGAGAGTAGTACTCGCCAAGCCGGCTCATACATGTTGCAATCAACAATCCTTTTCAAACGTAACGTAAGGTACGTACTCGGCAAAAAAGATGTTGATATAATGATTGTTTCTTCTTTCAGTGAAATTGGTAATAAACGTCTTATTAGTCTTATTACGAAAAGCTAAACAATAAGATTATTGAAAACGTGCCGAGAAAACCTCTTGGATTTTAGGAAATGCTATTCACATATTGAAACGGTCTGCTTGGCAGATAACATTGAATTATTTTATTATTTGTGGACTTAAATGTAATTAGCCATTTATAAATGACATCACATTTCAGTGCCTATCAACAAATTGTCTTTATGAGGTCGTCAAGATATTGACAGTTTTCTTCATTCAGACACACACAGTTGGCTTTCAAAGCAAGCAGACGTACCTTGTACCAGTATTTAAGTTATTACATGTTAAAGCAATTAATAAAATCTGTGACCTACTTGTTGCGTTTTATGCTTTTACGCTGAGTAAGTGTTTGTGCATTATGATTGTCATATGAGTTTTGAGATGGCTAATATTCAAAATAGCCCGTTTAACCGTAGTACAATAACACAGCGCAGCCCTGCCAGCACAACCACAGCATCATGCTTCTGAGGAATCATTGGAAATCCTGACCTCCAGTGAAATCAAATCTTGGAAGTCTTCAATGGACCAATGCCTCAATGAAATATACCAGATTGCCGCCGAAGGGAAGCTAAACTCAGAACAAAAGTTAAGAATAAACCACATCGCAAGGAAAATAAGCGGAGGAGCTACACTTTTGACTGCCCATTATCATTTACTTAAAGAAAATAACATTTTGATAAATGCGAAACTGGAAGCTCTTAAAGAGAAACAAGACCTTTTTGAGTATCTCAAAGACTTCAAACAATCCATAGAAGAAAGATGCAATAAACCAGAGACGGAAAAGCCTACGACCTTTGCCGATATGGTAAAAACAGATAAGAATACCTTTATGCGCCCCAAAATAATGAGCTTTATCGCTATGTATCCCAGTCATAAACAAAAAACAAGTGATGACACAATATCACTCGTCCAGAAAATCATTTGCCCAGAACAAATGAAGCTACAAGTGCAAGGGCTACGCAAAACCAAAAACGGAGGTGTGATTATTAGCACAGAATCTAAGGAAGATATAGAAAAGCTAAGACAAGCAACACAGCTTAGCAGCGCGGGCCTGAAGGTGGAGGAGCCACCAAAACGAAGACCGCGTATTGTGGTTATCGGAATACCAGCTAGTTTGCAAGAACAAGGCATCTATGACTGCATATTTGAGCAAAATCTAGCCTATCGCAAATCGTTCCTGTCGTCTATCAAACTAAGCCACAAAACCGGCAAAAGAGAAGCCCCCACTTGTAACTTTGTACTAGAAGTTTCTGCCACTATTCGACGAGCACTTTTGAAACAAAGACGAGCCTTCATCAACTGGACATCTTGCCCAATTAGAGATTGTACGCTCGTGACCAGATGTTTTAAATGCCAGCAGTATGGGCATGCTGCTAAGACCTGTCGTGAGACTGTTGATACGTGTGGTCATTGGGGTGAGGTAGGCCATCAAGGAAATGAATGCACCAAGAAAGAGAGTTCACCTAAATGTTCGACGTGCCTCCGCTTCAAAAAACCGAGTGACCACAAAACAGGCGACCCCGAGTGTCCAGCGAAAAAGATGGCAGAGACAAGGTATATAAATTCTATAGATTATAGTGAGGGCGCCTAACTACGGAATTAAATATTCGAAATATAGATAGATCTGTAGATTTTAGATTCGTTTTTGACAGTTTTTGACATAAGCTTCATACAAAATATGTCAAACATGCATCTTAAATCTACAGATCTATCTATAGTTCGAAAATTGAAAATGGCCGTAAGAGCGCCGTTTTTGTTATATAATTTTTGCAGTTTTTTATAGTTTAAAGTAACACATTAGTTTTTTCGTAAATATAATGAGTGACGAAGTAATTAATGACATACATACATACATATCGTCACGCCTTTTATCCCCGAAGGGGTAGGCAGAGGTGTATTTCTACACCCACTTTTCGCCAGATATACTTTAGTCCCACGTAATAGGGGGCGAGCCTATTGCCGTACCGGGCACATTTCCAGACTCCGTGCTGCTACTGAGAATTTCGTGACAGAAATACCCAATAACACTGCCCGACCCAGGAATCGAACCCGGGACCTCCCGATCCCACGCGCACATTTATGCCGCGAGACCAACGAGGCAGTCGTATAGGGTTTGATGTCGAGTTTTCCGTCTCTACGCAAAGATGGTATTTGCATCGTGTTATCCCTTAGTCGCCCATTACGACACCCACGGGAAGATAGGGGGTGGTGACACTTGTATTCTATGCCGTCAACCACAAGGCTTACGTAATTAATGAATTAGATAATATCACTGTACATTCTTCAAAAATGTGTGATACGGAAAGCTGCAGTCAATACGTATCGAACTTTAGGAAGCCTTTAACTATACTAACCCAGAACATCCGCAGTATCTATAAGAATATTGATAGTTTAAACATATTTTTAGATAGATTAAAATTTGAATGCGACCGCGACGTCTTAATTCTTACAGAATGTTGGCTAGCTAACAGAAACAATAAACTGCCAGCATTGTCAGGGTACAATATCTTTTACAGCACAGTATCTTTAAATCAGAACGACGGCGTGGTAATATTTGCAAAAAGGTCCCTACTTATCACTGTTGAAGAACCAAAGGTCAAAGAATACAACTGTCTACTAATAAATATTGGTGATGATACTGCAATCCTTGCTATCTACAGACCCCCATGTTTCAGAAACCTAGATCTTTTTAATGACGACTTAAATTGTATATTACAAATCCTATCTCACTTTAAAAACGTCTTATCAACCGGTGACATAAATATAAATATAAGCGCTGACACCTGTGACGCGGGCACCCAAGACTACCTAAACCTATGTGCATATCATGGACTTCTTCCTTGTCATAGTTTCCCTACACATCAGACAGGCTCCTGCTTAGATCACGTCATGCTTAAAACTAGATTTCCATCAATAACACTTGTCACTAACTCCTCCATAACTGACCACTGCGCTATCCTTATCATTCTGGATTTAGCGCAATCACAGAACATTAGGCGATCACAACGTAAAACTAAAATAAACATGAGTGGCTTAGAACAAACTTTGCGCAACATTGACTTTAGCCCAGTTTTTAATAGTGCTGATGCGAACAAATCACTGGCCTACGTGATTAACACAGTTCAAACTAGCATTTTTAGAAATTCTTCTATCTATACAGTCCGTAAGATAAACTATAATATTAAACCATGGATAACTCCAGGTTAGATTAGATGTATTTGGCATAGAGACAAACTACATTTGAGAGCGAAACAGAACCCCGACAACTCTATCCTGCAAATTACATATAAAAGGTATCGCAATTTTTGCAATAATCTCCTAAAGAAAATTAAAATAGAATACGACAAACAACAAATAAATGTCGCAAGCAATAATAGTAAGAAGCTTTGGAAGTACCTTAAAACCGTTACCTATACATCCAATGAAAATACAGTCGACGCGAGTTTATTAAGTCTAAGGGAATCGCCTCAATCGTCGGCCGACGAAGTTAATAATTTCTTTATCAACGTAGAAACCAAACTTGCAGAAAGAAAACAAAGTCAATGTGGCATCGACCTTTGTAATAAACACTCAACTTTCTCAACCTATTTAAAGAGCGGTAGATCTTTCGTTATGCTTGATCCAGATGATAAAGAAGTGGAACGTGTTATACTAACCTTAAAAAATAACAGCGCAGCAGGGTGGAATATCATTAATAACAATATTTTAAAGCATTTTAAACACCTCCATTGACCCACATTTACCGTCTATGCCTTGCTGAGGGCGTTTTCCCCACACATCTTAAAAAGGCAGTGGTGGTTCCCATTTACAAAAGCGGTGCAAAAGGTGTTATATCGAACTACAGGCCAATTTCTCTATTGCCATCAATTGCTAAAGTCTTAGAGAAAATAGTCAACCATAGATTAATGACTTACTTGGAAAATAACGCTCTGTTATCCACGTCCCAGTTCAGCTTTAGACCTAAGTTGTCTACAGCAGACGCAGTTCATCAGCTAACAAATTACGTATCGGAAGAGCTTGGCAAAAAAAATCACGTCATTGGAATTTTTCTTGATTTGGCTAAGGCCTATGATACGGTGCCTATACCTAAGCTTCTGAAAAAGCTCGAAGCCATAGGCATTAGAGGCACTCAATTAAATTTCTTTGCTGATTATTTAAAGGATAGGTACCAAAGTGTTCGAATCGGTGACGTTTCTAATACAGAAACAAAATACCTCAATATGACATCCCTCAAGGAAGCATCCTCGCATCAACGGTTTTTCTAGTGTATATTAACGATCTTTGTGATCAAAAACTAGTCCATGGCAAAATAATTACAATACATATGCAGACGATACTGCGCTCCTATTTGCCGCTGACACCGCCGAGAAGGTACAGGATCTTGTTCAATGGGGATTTGACATCGTAAACAATTGGCTAAAATATAATCTTTTAACGCTAAACGCAGAGAACACAAAATTCCTCAAATTCTCGTACGCAAGACACAAACTCAAATATGTAATAACACATTATATGCCCATATCTGTAATGACCCATCGCTTAACCTTTGCTCCTGCCCTGCTATCAATTACATCACTTACATTAAATACTTAGGCATAATACTTGACGATGGCCTCTCCTTTAAGCAACATACAACGGCCCTAACAGCTAGGATACGTAAACTTTTCTTTGTGTTTAAGAAGCTCTGTTACATAGCAGATAATAAGCTTATCATACGTGTATATCAAGCCCTGTGTCAGTCTATAATACAGTATTGTATCATTTCATGGGGCGGGGCTCCTAAATCCATCCGATTGAACGGGCTCAAAGAGCACTTCTAAAAGTTGCAACACGTAGGCCCTTTCGCTTCCCGACGCACCAACTGTATGAACTATGCAATGTACTAACTGTGCGACAGCTTTTCCTACTTTATATTGTCCTAAAACAGCACACCATGACTGACTGTCAATAAAAGGCGTAAAGATATTGTATGCACTGCACTTTCCGAATCTTCGAAGTTCGTCTTCACGAACAGATTTTATGCTTTCTTTTGACCTTTTGTATATAAGAAACTAAACAAAATTCTCTGTATATATACGACGTTAATTATTTCAAATGCAAGCAATTAGTTTATAAGTATTTGCAATCGTTGAATTATAAACAGACCGAAGATTTGCTAGCAGTGCTAAAATAAATTGGACCTGTCTTGACATTGTTATTATATATTATATAAATAACATCGAGCTATGCATTTTTTTAAGGTATTTAACTTTGTTGTCTAACTTTATAAATAGTATACGCAGTAATAAATATTGGTATATAATTTTAATTTGTTATCAACATAATACACCTATGATAGTGCTCTTACCGCCTGTGGCACAGGTTTACCCTAGTACAGGCATCCATTGTAATATAGAACATACTTACTCTTAGAAGTACATACAGGGTGTAAAGATACCCTTAACGAAAACTGAAATCCCATGTTGTACCAATCAATATGAACATTTTTTACTTCGGCACCATACCTGGGAAATTACTGGTTCAGGAGATATTGAGGCTCAAAGTTAGTATGGAATTTTTCAAATTAGGTACAAAATCGATGCATTTACCCCGCCAATATGTTCTTTAGATACCCTGTAACCCCATAGATAAGTAGGTATTTAGCAAGAGCATTGCACGCGTGCGCTTTTAATTGCGGTTCAAAAAATGTGAAATCTCAAAAAAATGTTTTCCCAAGTATAATTTTTGGTTAGTATGACTTGGCATACAGATGTATCATCGGACGAAATTAAAGATTTTACTGGCCTATCTATCAACGCTAATCGAAGCATGTGGAAGACAGAGGCATGTTGAGGACTGCTCTCAAAGACCTAAATGAAAAGACTCTTTGCAGATACCATATTATTTACAAAAAATAAGAAAATATAATTTGTCCTTTATAAAGTTACCCAAATTAAATTTTATAAAATAGATACGACTGCGCACAAAGGTTTTTTTAAGATGTTTCTAATGGTCTTTTTACGCTTCACATAACAACCGCAGGAAGGATTTCGGTCAAATTTCGCATGGGGTTACATGACCGTGCAAATTAAATTTCCATCCATGATTTTTAAAGGGCTTCTCTTGGGATGATAAAAATGTACTTTATACTGAAATTATTATGGACATAAATGTATTAAAATGATTTATATAAGAGGACTGTAAATGGCATTTGACTCATCCTCTATAAATCCATGTCATATCTCTACCAGTAATAAAACTACGGGGTTGATGGATTCACGTAATCGCGAATACCAAAAGTTTTATGGGAGAATAAATGCAACCATAAATAAATCACATCTATGTGTTACATGTGCTGACCAGGACTTAACATCTTATTACTAGTATTACTACCTAAACCAAACCTTGCAGCTGATTACAGTCATAAACTCGGTTGAATGTTCATGATATCTTTAGTATCAACATTTTTTTACAATAAGATTATGGTAGGAGTAAGATTTTTGCCTCATGTAAGTACACAACGATAAGGTTGAGAGTTTTGCTAAGCCGGAAAGGTTTAGGAAAATTGGCATGTTTACTTCGAAGAAATTTTCATGGCAAAAGGCTTATGGTACAAAACTCTTCAATCTCAACCTCCTCGCGTGCCTTGTTTCTACGGAGATAGGCTAAGCAGACAGGTATACGTACACGGTAATGGTTCACAGACTTCGTTCAGGACATTACCTATCAAGAAAATTTGCAAAGAAAAAGAAGAAAGTCGATTTGCCAAATTGTGAAAATTGTGGAGTCATAGAGGATGTGCCACATATCTGTTTGAGTGTTTACGGAACGAGGCTCAAAGACCACATTTTAAATATTGAATATTGCCTTTAAGTTACCATCAGACCACTCGCCTGTCAATTACGGCCATTGTTTACGATATATTGTAAAGTTTATGAGAAAATGTGCAAAACAAGCAACTCGAAGCTAACGATGAAGTTTGGTACAATTAGTCATCACAGTATCATCATCATATCAGCTTATAGACGTCCAGTGCTGGACATCAATCTCTTCAAGGCTATTCACACAAACCAACCTGGAGTCTCTCGCACGCAAAAGCTTCCCACGGGCGCTATAGAATCGTCGATCCATCTTGTGGGAGGTCTTACCCCTGCCGTGTCGTCCATCGTGAAGTAAAATCTGGTTTGATCCTGAAGGTAGCTCATATTTTAGTTGCTTTATTTTATCGAGCTACGGGAAAAAGTGGCTCGTACATTGCTACCGAAAGTTATACCGCAGCAACACTGTGGTTTGACAACACCGCCTTGTTCGGTTAAGATTATTAGAGCACTATTGCACTAGTGCAATTCATCAACTAGTCAGCCAACGAGTTTCAAGATTCCTCGCTAATTATGTAGTAAAGCAACAGATTTTTAGGGTAGTATTAAATAGGGTGCATAGGGTTCCTACCAAGAACTTAGGGTCCCAAGCTAACCTCACCTGCAAGTGGTGCACCTGCCGATCAACGGAGGAGGCTCTGGCAAACAAATTATCCCCATAAGCGGCAATAGGCTCGCCACCTATTACGTGGGATCAAAACACGGCGAAAGGTGGGCGTTTAATATGCCTCTGCCTACCCCTTCGGGGAAACAGGCGTGAGTCTATGTATGTATGTTTGTATGTAGTATTAAATAATTTTAATTAAATTCGCGGGTGGCAGTTGGATGCCGGTGGACTGTGTGGAGAAACTTGGGTAGCCTAAGATCTGAAGTGAACAGTCTATGCGGATGATGATCGAATTTAAGAGGTCAACTTGAAAACGTTTCATTAAAACATTAAATCGAAATCTCTAACAACATGCTTGCAATAGCTGCGGCATCAAAGTACATACAACCTGACTGTATTCACTTAAGATAATAAAAGGAGTTGGTTTTAAGATACAAACAGCTGCAGTTTGCTGTAGTAGCTTTAGTAGTCTAGGTTATGTAAAGATTCTTGAAAGTTATTAGTCACGATTCCGATTTCACAGCTGCCAGGTAACAACTATAACATAGCCCTTTGCATGTTATGTGATACTTATATTTAGGGCGTAATAGATATAATTATAATATGTACCTATGCTATGATAATATAATAAGAACAGAATATAAAATGACATAATGTTAATGTGAGAAGTGATTGCGAAACTAAGTGCGCAACTGTACATACATTGCCGTAGGTGTAGCTCGAATGAAACTAATGCAGAGGTGGTTGATAAACTAAACCTTAGGTCTTATTTTCCTTTACAAGAGTAACACTATGGAGACTAATAAAGTGCACTGATGAGAAAGCCACATTTCTGTATGCTGAGTCGGGTGTTTACGGATGGAAAAGCAACTGCATCCATATCTGTTGAGTACGAATTGCTAGCTAGAATTTATTGAAGAAAGGTGCCAGCGAACTCTGTTAACACAACACATTCTCATGGTTTTAGACTATAATATATATACTTAAGTAATAAGCAAGGATTTCTCTGCAAAGAAAAAATAAGATAAGAAAGAATCTGATGATGTCGTAGCTTGCCCCTATGTATGTAGATAATAATTCAATATTTTACCTGTGAATATGTTACGTAAAGTTAAGATCACAATATTTACAGTGATTACTATTTACACTTAGATTTCCTACAGATTTTGAATCAGACAACATCTTAAATACTAACGATTTGTATCTGCTACAGAAATAATATCGAAACCAAAAACCATTAGTACTTGTTGAAACACCTAGTAATGACTGTTCCCGCACAAAGTACCCGGTAACTGCGGTTGCTATAGTAAAGAAAGTAGTGCACTTTACGTCAACTTTGGTTGGAAAGGTAACAAAATTATGACGATTTCACCCAGTGATGTGCCGTTACCGGTAACTTACTCTAGTCGAGTATTTTCCCAGTAACGCTACCGGTAACATTCTACAAAAATAGTAATATAGGGTAACATA
Organism: Euclidia mi; assembly: GCA_944739405.2. Lineage (NCBI taxonomy): Eukaryota > Metazoa > Arthropoda > Insecta > Lepidoptera > Erebidae > Euclidia > Euclidia mi. The sequence goes on from OX123202.2 coordinate 28,353,654, forward strand.
GGTAAAAATACTTTTATATTTAAATTTAATTTGTGATTTTGAGTAATCCGATAAGATTTCTATCGTTTCAAGTTCAAATGCAATCATAATTTCAATTTTAAATACTATATTCCCAAAATTACTGGTAACTTACCGAGTAAGTTTCCAGAAACTTACCGAGTAACTTTCCATACAGTAACTTTCTAGGTATTTTCACATTGCTACTATTACTTAGTAGTTTGTATTACTTAGTAATTTTTTTGACAATTTTTGTCTGGGAATTATATAAATGATAAGATGTGGGTCTAAGTAAAAAAAAACTTTTTACTAATTATTATTTATTAAATTTGGCTAGACACCTCGAAACGTTTCAGTAATAATAATTAATGTAACATTTTTGAGGTCACAAAGTTATTTTCCGAGATAATCACAGTAAATCACAGTATATTTTTTAAATCTAGACGATTATTATAATCAACTATACAATAACAGGTTTTCATAGTTTTTTGAAATGATTTAACTTAACTTATGAACGAAAAAAAAACAACTAACGAACAAACCAAACAATTTATATATTAATAGATAAAAATAAATTATAATATTTCTTCTATTCAGAGCTATCCGAATCAGATAATATAATTCGATTGGTCCTCCACTTACCGAAACTACTAAAATAATCGCTGTCTGTCGAATGAGTGGTGGTGTCATTTCTCGAAGGTTCTAATAAATTATCAAAGAAGTCCACCTCCGAATCGTATGATGATATAGATGATGACAATAAAATATTATTTCTATTACTCTGTGAGCTTTCTAAAATAGGTTTCTTTGATGGCACTAGGCCATCTTCATGGCCATGGATTAGCTTCCAGTTATGGGCTATAAAGCAAATTTTACCAGCACTGTTAGTCGTCACTTTGGTTATTCTTGGATTTACGCGAATGTTATACATTGAAATTAAATTACAGTTTACGGATTCTATCGCGTTATATTGGTTTCACTAGTCATTACATTTAAACCGAATGATCTAGAAACTACATTTTAATTACTAGCCGACCATTACAGGATTCATGTTCACGGCAGACTGATCTCAAAGTACCCGAACTTTTTTTCAACTAGTGGTGTTACTATTCACGCAGAATGAGCTCACAGTGTCTTCTGGTGACTTGGTCCTTCTTGGGTTTCATTAGCCTTATGACTGGGTACCAAGCTGGAGGAACATTCCAACCATCTTCCCTATTGAAATTAGGGTGTGTTTTAATTTCAATAGCCTCACGTATCATCCTTGGAATAAAACGGTGTTCTTTTGCGAGTATCTGTGGTTCATCAAATCGCAAGTAGTGGTTGGATCCTTGTTCCACATGTTCACACACAGCAGACTTTGTTGAGCGTTTATGTTTTATGTCTTTATTTATTTTTACGGCTATATGTTCTTTAAGTCGGATGCCTATGCTTCTCTTGGTTTATCCAATGTATGAGAGCCCACAGTCACAGTCTATTTTGTAGACACCGGCCTATTGCAAGGGTAACTAACACTTGACTGTTGGTAGAAATTGACATGTCTTCGTTGGCGGCTTGTGGTAAGTTTTGATTGAAGCTCGCTTCAAGATGTAGCCAATTTTGTCGGTCACGCCCTTGATGTATGGGAGGACAGCAGGATGTCTTTCTACTGTGGCTGGTTTTTCTTTCTTTAGGGATCTGGGACAGTGGCTCGACAATAGCTATCTCTATAGCATACAAAGACAAATGCTGTGCTGTGCGTTGTAATACTTGTACAGTCAACGAAATAAGTCGCTACACAATTTTTATGAGTGTTTTATGAATTAAAACTTTCTCTTTTTTACCCAGTAGTTGTAACATATGATCAAGTTAAGATATCTATGACGAAAAATGCCATAAGACATTGTACATTATTATTATTTTGGACGACAATGCCATTCAAAATCTTGGGAATGCGTTTTCACTAATGTGGCTGACTGTACAAGTGCAAAAGTGAACTAACAGCTGCGCGTACGCGTTTTAAAGGGATATTGCATAATATTTAAATCAATAAGACGATATTAAACAATATTACCGGGGTTTGGGAATATTACCGGTAACAATAGAAACTTACTGGGAATATTACCATCTAGTAAAATACTGGTAACGGTAATATGGTAACGGCACATCACTAATTTCACCAGTAAAGTTGTAGAAGTTTCTATTGGAACTTCAGAAATGGAACTAGAGTCTGCTCGAACACTTTGCTAGTTGGATAACTCTTTTTGAAGTAAGGTTATGTTCGAAATACTATGAAAAATTTCCCATAATTTCGTTGCAACGTTTCAAACCGGTTTAGGGTTGCGAAGACTTTGTGTGATCCTCAAATTGCTGCTTCAACTTTACTTGTACTGACCATTGATTAAATGTTTGTAAGTCTCCAGCAACATAGTATTCTTTGCTAGTAGGTTTTCAATTTTAAATGTAAAGATATACCTATTACCTTATTCCCTTTAAGAAATAAACATACACACGTAATATTCAAGGAGATTACTTGCTAATGTCTCATCAGCCCACTGTACAGTCCACTGCTAGACTAGGCCTCTCCTTTGAAAGGAGGAATTGGCCTACTATACCACGCTGGCCAAACGGGTTGGTATAGGGTTTGTTTTAAGTTTTCCTTCTCTTACAGTGCTGTTCTCTGCATAGTATGGTCCCTCTATCGGCTCTTACGATACCCATGTGATAATATGGGGTGGTGACAATGCGTATTCTTAATCCGTCACCATACGGACAACACTTGCTAATGTATTCTATGGTTAATCAAGCTTATATTCTATGAATATAAAATAAGTGACGCCATGATACATTTTAATTAATTGTGGTTCGTGTAATATAACGCGTGATATATTTGTGCTCTTTTGGTGCGGTTACTTTCAAGTTCGTAGCTACTTTTAGATTCCTTTGTGAAGAAAGGAATGTGATGTTATGCTGCCTTATTCACACACAAACACTTTCATCTATATAAATATGGTTAGTGTTACTTTTATTAACCCGAAAATGAACCATCTTTGTTATTCTAAAAAGACTTATTACGAAGTACATTTTAAAAATGTATTGCTATATATAAATAACATATTATATTATAACATATCTTATGTCATATGCACCGTAACTAGTGTTATAAAGGATTGTTAATTTGCCTCATTATTTTTATATAAATTGTTGAGCATCGTCTTATCGTCATCAAAACATTTTGAATCTATAATTTTGTAGAAATATTTATAAGTTTAGATATTATAAAATATCATAAATATAGTTTGAAGCTATTGCTGTTCGTTTATCTGCCCACAAAAATAAAATTGAATATTTAAAATTTGACGTTACTGACTTTAATAGTTGTGCTGCGTGATACTGAGGTGAATCAGTCAGTTGCATGAAATTCAGAAAAATATCCAAACAGTCAAAATATAGAAATGGAAAATTTTGTATGGGATGTCGTTGATAGGACGATATCTATCGCATCATATTATCGCCCACGTTATAATCTGGTTTTCATTCCTACCAAGAATCCATGTTAAATAATGTTATCCTTCTAAGAATAACCCATTTTGAAAGCCAAGCTTTGATCTTGAACGCCCAACAGCTGTCGGATCTAAAAAAGGGTTGTATTCTATAGAAGAATAGATTGAACTTTATAACTGCAGATGAGTCTAAAAAGTAGATATTTTAATATTTTTCCTAGTTAATCACAATAGAGACTGCCTTATTTCTTCTAACCATTATATCTCTTCGTTATTTGTCAGTTACGCATTTGCAGGTTCCAAGTCAGTTTAACATTCGCCTGGATTCACGTGAATCAAACTTTATTTTCTTCAATGGTCAGTGCTACTGAATCTTGATATATTGTTGTGCATATGCTGGTGGGACTAGTCCTAAGAAAGGTACATAATACCTGCGTTTACAATTGAGTGGGAGAAATGTCTTATGCAGTTAGCCCACCCGGATGTTATCAAAATGATTTTTCGGCACATTCTTCCTACCTTAACAAGATGTACGTAGGATGGTCTAAATACAACAAGTCGAAGATGGCTTGTACAAAGTGTACAATAGGTGTTATTTGAATGACAGGCGGGGCTAGCCACGCCTCTAAAAGAACAATATGAGACACTGACTCCTACGCACCACTGTCGGTACGTTGTTTATGCATCTAATCTAGTTTATATTCTTGTTATGCATTTTGAATATGAAAGCATAGATATGTGACTCATAGGTGAAGCTAAGAAGCTATGAAACATTGTGATTTGTTTGTGTGTATCCACTGACATAATTGGACGGCCTGTATGTCGGCATAAAATTATACTGCGGTTGAATCGTGATAGTTGTGCTGTAGTCTGTTAAATAATAATGATTTTACATTAATTAATGATAGATACATTTCAGCAAAAAGTTAGTAGACCAAGGCAATTAGTAGTGTGTTAATTGTGTAATTTCTATTAGGGGTGATACACGAGTACGTGCGTACAGCTATGGGTCAATGAGTCATGTTATTATATATGATTTTCAGATTTTCACAATTCAGAGGGGATCAAAGTAACGGATTGGCTTTCGAAGATCTTGAGCTCATTCGCGTCTCTCTGCCTTATATTATATACCATAGGACGATCATCATTTGTCAAGTACAACATATCATCTGTCATCATTTATTTGTTATAGTGCTATATGAAAATCTAAAAACCGCACATAACCAATTTATTTATTAAATTTAATGTTTTGGAACATACCCCGTAGGATATCACAATCATATTACAATAGACCTATACTGCAAACAAAAGTGAGACAAATGTAAGGGAATGATTTGAGCGCTCGTTCTCTGACCAAATCCGAGGCTTATGGAAAAGGCTGGGTGAAGAGTACTTAAAATGTCGCGGACGTGTGCTCACTATGTGATGAGAGCAAATGAGCATGCAAAGCCGCAGTCCGTGTTAATTCCTTAGTAAAATCGCGGCTACGGCTCAATAAGCCAAGTACAAGTATAGATAGGTATCTATAATTATGTTATAACCCTAAAAAGTTTGTTTGTTGGTTTTGTTGAATGCGCTTATCTCTGGAACTACTGGTTCTATTTGAAAAAAACGTTTTGTATTAGATAGTTCTTTGATCGAGGAAGGTAAAGAAGAAGGATTATTAGGTATAACATCATGCTATGAGCCATGGGCGGGGAACACAAACCCGCAGGTGTAAGCGGTCTCAGCTGGTATTATATAAATCTTGCTGCACGTATGGTGTAGTGGTTTAAGAGGTCGTCTCGTCGTTTGACACTGCGCCGAGTGTTGTCGGTTGGATCTCCACAAGGAACAACATTGTATGATCCACAAATGTGTGTTTACAAGTTTGCCCACAAAGCAGGATTTACTAAAGGTACCTAGTGCGAAAGTGTTTGAAAAAAAGAGAAAACCAAATCAAGAAATAAAGTTAGATAAATGCCAACACACACACACACAACATAAAAGGATTCGTATGAGATGTAGAAATATCTTGAAATCTACAGATTATATGACATCCTGACAATAAGAGACGACTATGGAGTCGTATCTCTGGATAAATAAGACCCGACTCCTTAACGTGAGGTTAAGCCCTTTGTATCTTGCTTTTTTTAATGCCGCACTAGATAAAATAGGCGCCAAATTGTATTATTCGAATGTCTGTTTACACTTTACCTCTTCCAAATAAGTAAATATCATTTTTGCCGACTTATTTGGGCGAAAGAAATTGAGTTAGAAATACGAGAGTAGACCGCTTTGTTTGCATATCGTAATACTCTATGTATATTGTTGTTTGTCTTTACTATTATTTTATTGTATAAAAGGTTTCGTCATTATTTTTAGGGTGCCGTACCTCACAAGGTAAAAAAGAAACCCTTATAAGATCACTTTCTTGTCCGTCTGTCTGTCTGTCCGTGTGTCACCACCGATTTTCTCAGGAAAGGGTGGACCTACCAAATTGAAATTTATACCAGATACTGAGGACTGTTCCTATTAGGTGTATAAAATCAGGGTCCTGGGTCAACCCGATAAAAAGATATGGTCAAAATTAGATTTTTGCGAAAACTTGTAAGTACCAAAATTAACCTTAATTTTCAGCTTTTATTAATTTTCGGAATTTTTCCTTTTACTTGTGCTGTAAGACCTTGGTTTTAACAAAAATTGACAATTCTAGGTCAACCGTAGGTACCCTATAGGTTTTGGGTCGAAAACCTATATGGTAGTTCCCGTTGAACTAGAATCACGAAATTTGGCCAAAAGCAGGGTCTTATAGCACAAATAAAGTAAAAATTACAAAAAATAAAAAAATATTTAAAATTTAAGGGTGTCCCCATACATACATAGTAGACTCCATTTAAGATAGTCCTCTAAGTGGTATGGGCGCTCATACAGATTTAGAGGACTAGCATAATTAGCACCAACCTCAAATAAGGTAAAATGCGTACGAAACCCTCGGTGCGCGGGTCAGACTCGCACTTGCCCGAATTGTTTTTATATAAGTACAGTAAGAATATTAATATGTATTTTTGAGAAACTTAGATACAAAGATGTTCCTCTCATAATATATGTATATTTTTGTATAATAAATGAAATTAAGGATATGGTATTTCCACAGGCGGAAAAGACCAATACTAACTAACTCAGTTACCTGAATACTTGATGCGAAAATATACTGGAAGAAAGGCAGATGTAAAACAGTACAAAGTTTGAAGATCAATTTAACGATGACTAATCACAATTACCAAGACCGTAAGTACTTCAACCAAGTTAGGGTAGAGGAAACCAATTGAACGCTTTTGTTGGCTCTATGGAGTGGCAATTATACCAAAAGTAATAAAGTTTAAAATAATTTATATTAAAGCAGTCTAGAGGTTTATAATTAATAATCTAAAGTAAAAGTGTACAAGGCTGTCGGTAGCGGTCGAGGTGTGATTAAACTCTGCCGCTAATGCACTGTGAAACTTCATTAACTCGTTATTTCTATGGGCTTCATTAACGACTTCGAGAAACAAAGATAAAAAGACACTTTGAGGGATACCTCGCTCTGTTGTCACTAAGGATGTCACACGGTCCACCGCTTTTTATTTTTCTTATAAAACTTTTCAGATTGTTTGTTTTTGCAGCAAAATAGGTTTTTTTAATGACGCTTTTGCTATCAAAAAGAGTTATGGTAACGAAACTAATTTGAATAAAGTGTTTCAATTTCGAGCCCGCAAGAATAGCTTATTTTTGTAAGTTTACTGCACAAACAAATTTATTTAAAAAGCCCATTAGTTGCCATGGTAAATATTAATAATAATGAAAAGTTTAGGAGGATCTCGTAATAACCCATTCAATTCATTGTAAGTAAAGTATTTTAAAAAAGATTGGGTATGGTGTTTACTGGTAATCGTTGTTTGCTCAGCACGGCTAAAGAACCCCATTTCTTTAAACAAATTTTCTAAATAGCCTTTTACACTTAGTCAATATTTGGGGTTATTAGTGCTCAGAATTATTTTTTTCCGTTGCTTCCTTCCATGATACCAAAGCCGACGGGCTCTATTTATGGTGTATTTATATTTGTGTAAAACACAATGTGTAAAACTGGAATGAAACCCGAAACTGAGATTTATTTGATTGCTCGGGCATTTTTGCGGAATTAATTATAAAATAATATATATAATAAATTGAGCAATCAATTCGCCGCTTCACACCGTAGAGTGTTGGGTTTGACGGTGATTGTACCCGGTGAAAAAGCTCGCGTGTTTCCATTCTTGCAGCGTGAAAAGTAAAACGCTTTATTGATTAGGGCTTTAGGTACCTACCTTTATTATTATTTTTGACACAATTATTAAATTCTTAATTTTTACGTTTTGCTACAACCCTATAACACTTACCAAAATCACTGGTCAGGTACCTCTAATTGCAGTTAAGGATTTTTGGCTACAGAAGGTTTTTCGACCCCTGCTAATAAACAAAAAGTACCCTAGATAGTTAGCTGTTTGCTGGTTTTTATTGTGGATTTTCATTTAATAGTGTCTGGCTTTAATATCATATTAAAACTCAAAGGATTAGGGTTGGTTATTTTATAACGCCTTTAGCCGCTCATGACTCTTATTACACTGTATATGATATTGTGTTAAAGAGCAATTTCACTTAAGTACCTATATCTGTACATTGATATACATAGCCGCTATACTATGAGGTCATAATGGAGTGGCTAAGTATATGTATATACACCTGCATGGCCATGATTTAATTAAAGTTCGATAATTTTTTTTTTTTTTTGATAAAAGATAGGTACTTCCAAAAACTAATTCCATCGATTAGACTTTTCAGGTTAGCTTTGAAATTGTTGTATTTATTTAATTATATTTTTTATTTATTTATAAGGCAGCAATAGCCGAGTGGATATACCAACAGACTGCCATGCAGAGGGTATCAGGTTCGAATCCACGGCGCGCACCAATGACTTTTCGGAGTTATGTGCGTATTGAATTTTTAATTATCACATGTCCCGTGCCTCGGAGAGCACGTTAAGCCGTCGGTCCCGGTTGTCATGAAGATCTTTGACACTCGTTACAGGACGTCAGTACCTTCTAAATAAACTAACACTAGTCTAAACCATGGAATATCGCTATCCCTTCGGGTTGCGGAGGTCAGACAGGCAGTCGCTCCGTGGAAAAGCTAATATTCAGCCAAATCCGGTTAGACTAGAAAGCGGATTGAAACTGGGATAACGCTAAGAGAAAGAAGATATTTTTTATTTATAGTCTCACGCCTGAATCCCCGAAGGGGTAGGCAGAAGTGTAAATATTACACCCACATTTCGCCATAAATTTATGGTAATACGGGGCGAGCCTATGGCCGTTAACTGCCTTCGTGCTCCTGTAGATAGCGTATGCGACTGCTGATCGTTAATTCGCTGAATGTGTAACTGGGTTTTTCCGAATACTCAGTAGCAGCCCGGAGTCTGGTGGTGTGCCCGGTAAAATGTTGAAGAGTTGTGAAAAATATTTTATGTACATTTGTAAGCGCCTTATCTCTATTACAGTATCATATAATTGTTTCCTATATTAGTATACTTTCATATACGTATTCTCACGAGCTGGGGTTCGGTGATAAATTAAATGCACTATGCCACTAAACTGTACTTTATTTATTACAACACAATTTTACACACACTTAATTACACACTTATTAAAACACTATTTCACACCACTAAACACTTCCGACTCTTCAGATTCTTCGCGCTGATCTTGATCGCTTCGCTTATTTAATTGAACTGCGTCTATTCGCCCGTCCGCGCGGTATTTATACCGGCCGGATAACAAACTAGTCATTTCTCGTCTTTCCGAGAATGTTCTCGTAACAGTCGGAAACATAATAGATACTTCTAGTAAACAAACAGTAGCGCCATTTAGAAGAGAGTATATGAAACACTGATATACCCATTCTCTTCTAGTTCTCTCATGCCCGATAGATGGCGTTATTTTCAAATATCGCCATTCGTAACACTGCCTCGCTCTTAGACGTGTTCGTCTCGAACATCGTTGGACCCATAGAAACGAGCAAACCGGTCCACATGAACTATATTCGGTGCACCTCGCGGCCCCTTCTGGATTCGGTAGGTGACGTCGTTCATCCTGGTAATTATGCGATATAGCCCGTCCCATCTGGCTTGTAACTTAGGCGATTTACCTTTGCTTCGTACTGGGTTATGAAGCCACACCAATGATCCCTCATCGAATCGATCTGCCTTTGTTGTTCGCCTTCCGGTCGTAGCGAGCCTTCATCTTTTCAGACTGTGCCTGTTCTAATGTGCTCGTATACATCGTTCATCATGTCGCGTAGCTCAGTCACGTAATCCGTTATACTACGTGGAGATTCTGGCAGAATACCGGTGATTATGTCTGCTGGTAAACGGAGTTCTCTTCCAAAATTGGCAAAAGCTGGTGTTATTCCTGTGGTTTCGTGGACCGCACTGCGATATGACAGGAGAAATGGTTGGATGTGCTTGTCCCAATCTCTTTGTTTGCTCTCCACGACCTTCGCCAGGTACCTTTCCAGTGATTGGTTAAACCGTTCAACCATACTATCTGATTGCGGATGATAAGCCGTGGTCCTGGTTTTATGTGCACCCATCACGCGACAAGTCTCCTTGAACACCTCAAATTCGAAGTTCCGGCCTTGACTGCTGTGGATCTCCAAGGACACCCCGAACCGACAAAAGACTTCATGCACCAGCTTATCAGCCACTGTGGTAGCTTCTTGATTTGGGATAGCAAATACTTCAGGCCACTTCGTGAAGTAATCCATCACAACCAAGAAGTATTTGTTGTCGTCCTGGCTCTCAGGAAACGGTCCAGCGACATCCAACGCTATGCGCTCCGATGGAGCTCCTTCATTGTACACCGTCAAAGCATCTCTGCTACGAGTGTGTGGCCCCTTCACAGCCGCACAACTTGTGCATTTGCGGCACCAATCCTCGACGTCATCCCGACAGTGGAGCCAATAAAACCGCTCTCGGATCTTAGTAAGGGTCTTCTTAACTCCCATGTGACCTCCCGAAGCACCATTGTGATAGAGCTGCAAGACTTCCGGCACCTTAGTTTTGGGCACTACCATTTGCAAATGGCACTGGTTACCACGAGCGTTTTCCCATTTGCGGCACAGGACTCCATCCTGGACAACCAAGCTTTCCCACTGTGCCCAATAACTCTTGGTGATAGGGCTCATTGCTGCGATATCACTCCATTCAGGGCCCAGGCGCGTCTGATTTCGTCCATTCAAGAATCGGTTGTATATCCTTGTCATCTTGCTGGGCACTCTGCAAAGCTTCTTTCCATTCGTCGCTTAGATCCGTCTTCAACATCCTCACAAGCGCTGACTGCTTTGCTTCCTGTCGGGTACAGTGCTTGCACTGGTCGGGACACGGCCTACGCGATAGGGCATCTGCGTTACCATGGGACTTGCCACTGCGATGTTGTTTTACAAAATCAAACTCTTGCAGTAGTTCAATCCGTGTGGCTACTTGTCCTTCTGGATCCTTAAATTGAAGTAGCCATTTCAGCGCAGCGTGGTCGGTTTGCACGTGGAATTTACGCCCCAACAAATATTTTTTGAAATGCTGCACTGTCTTTACTACAGCCAAGAGTTCTCGCTGGGTGACGCAGAAGTTTCTTTCGGGTTTGGATAAGGCCTTGCTGAAGTATGCTATAACAACTTCTTGATCACCTTTCTTTTGTGATAGCACGCCGCCAATTCCAGTGTTACTGGCATCTGTGTCAACTATGAATTCATGTTCATTGTCAGGGTAGCCTAGAATAGGTGCAGTACACAGATGTTTCTTAAGCTTCTGGAATGCAACGTCACAGCTTTTATTCCAACAAAACTGTACTCTGTCTTTGGTGAGCTTATGAAGAGGTCGAGCAATGTCAGCAAAGTTCTTCACAAACCGCCGATAGTAGGAGCATAATCCGAGGAATGCTCTGACCTGCGTTTTGTTCTCTGGAACTGGCCATTCCTTCACGGCCATGATCTTATCCGGGTCGGTTTGAATAATGTTCTCCGAGACCACATGTCCTAGAAAGTTCACTTACCGTCTGAATAACGCGCATTTCTTCGGACTCAGCTTCAAATTAGCTCCTCGTATCTTTGACAGCACTTGCTCCAAGTTTCGAAGGTGATCCTGGAAGGTGCACCCCCACGATGATGATGTCATCCAAGTAGACCAGGCAGGCGTCTCCAATCAAAAGTAGCCGAAGCGTTGCACAATCCAAAGGACATGACGTTAAATTGCCATAATCCTTTGCCTGTGGAGAATGTCTTTTCCTTGTCTCGAGGATCTATTTTCACCTGCTAGTAGCCACTTTTTAGGTCTAAAGTAGAAAACCACTTCATCCCCGTCAGCATATCCACTGTGTGATCGATCCTTGGCAGCGGGTAGCTGTCCTTCTTCGTGATGTCATTTAATCGGCGATAGTCTACACAGAAGCGCAGGCTGCCATCTTTCTTTTTAATTAGCACAACCGGAGAGCACCATGGGCTGGACGAAGGCTCGATTACGCCTTCCTTCACCATACCGTCTATCATAGCTTCCACTTCACATTCCCGTGCCACTGGCACACGTCTTGGTCGCTGGCGAATAGGTGCTTCACTTCCGGTGTTTATTTTGTTCTGGACTAGTGCTGTCTTCCCTATATCGGCATCACTGGTCGAGAAAATATTTGCGAACCGCTTCAACATCTTCTGAGCCTTGGTCTTCTCTTCCTCCGACAGGGTACTTTGGCAGTCCTCTAAAAGTGTAGAAACGTTGAATCGTACACCTTGAACCTTGGCGCTGGTAGGTTGCTTTTGACATCTACGCATCTAAGCCGCTCCTTCATAGGTGCCCAATTCCGTCCACTTTCTTGAGCAACACTCCCTTGTCACTTGCATTCAGTGCGCGTACTGATGAAAATTTGGTACCCCTTACCAAGGTTCGAGCAATCTTCCAAGAGGCATCTTTCTCTAGGCCTTCTATAAGTACGCAACGGTTCCCCTGACCCGAATTCTCTGGTAGACAAACTGGTACAACCGTTTCCGACCGTGGCTGAAGAATGACATTCTTCAGGCAGTACACTTTTCCTGAAGTTGCACCTTCCATGAAGACTTCTTCCGAGCCACACTTCAACACTCCCTGGTTAACATCGATCCCGCAGCGATGCTTCCGCATGAAGTCTAGGCCCAAGATGCAGTCGTCCACTATATCGGCCACGATGACATTGTGACGGTAAATTTTGTTGCCTAGCTTCAGATTCATCTCCATTTCACCTCGGACGGTTATGTGCTGACCGGTATCTGTCCTCAGATTCACAAATTCATTGTTTCTGAAGCAGCCCCTAAGAATCCGTCTTGCCAGATGGGAACCCGACGACTGTCCGAGAAGCACCCGTGTCCAATGTCAGCTTGCATGGTGTTCTGTTAACTTCGCCTTCGATGATCAGGCTGTTCCCGTCACATGATTGCGAGATCGAGATTCTTGTGGCTCTTCCATTACCAGCCAGCACCCGCCCCGCGGCTTCTACTCGTTTCCCTGCTCTTGCTGCCTGGAAGGCACATCAGGTGACCCCTTTGGTGGAGACAGGGTACCACCGTGTTGCTTACGCTTTGGGCAGCTCAAACGGATGTGGCCTCTTTCCCCGCAGTTGTAGCACCGAGGTGACGACACAACTTCCCTGATGCGGGGACCTCGATCGTCGCGTCGCACTGCTTCCACCCCCAGAGCGTGGGCTAAGGCGTCCTTGATGTCCTTGAAGTGACCAAGCCTCACTGCTGCTCTTAGCTCCAGGTCTCGGATCCCATCCGTAAACGCCTGTACGAGGTTACCGTTAATAAGCACAAGCGACGACTGGTATGCCTTCCTGACCAGCTTTTCCACCTCTAAAGCCCACTGCTGCAGAGTTTCTCCAGTGCGTTGTGTCCTATCCTTCAGCTGAGCACGATAAACGTGTTCTAGGTGCGCGTCTCCGTATCTCGCCTCCAGCACCTCCAGGAGCTTTTCATAGGAGACATCTTGCCCGAGTGCCTCCCACACCGTCAAGGCCCGATCACGAAGGCCTAAGGTTAGGGCGGTTAAGGCCTGCTCTTTGGTCCACACATGCGATCGCATCACAGCCTCAAACTGGATCTTGTATGCTGACCATGATGACGAGCCATCAAATGGCGGAACCTTAAACCCACGAGGCGAGGGCGCTACAGCCGCAGATGACACTTCGTTGGACCCGAGCCCACGCAATCTCTTCTCCATTTCAGCGACACAGGTCTCGTGATGGTCGTATACACGCTTCTTGATAGAGGCGACGCGAGTCTCAAGCTGGTCGTGTACAAGCTTCTCCACGTCGCTGATACGAGCCTCGTGCTGCTAGAGCTCTTCCTTAACCACCTTCAAGTCTTTCCCCACAGTGGCGCTGAGGTCCTTCATGAGCACCAGCTGTTCTTCTAGGCGGCGCGCGTGCTCCTCTTGACGACGAGCCTGCTCCTCTTGATGGCGGGCGTGCTCCTCCTTATAGCGCTGGAGCTGTTCCTCCAGGCAGCGCACGTGCTCCTCTTGACGGCCAGCCTGCTCCTTCATGAACGCCATCAGAGCCGCGATGTCGGGCAGCGTCACGGAGTGTGTTGCACTTACAGGCTCCACTGCAGCCGCGGAGTCGCTTGGTCCACCAGACGATGGAGAAGGAACGTCTCCGAAGCGTCTCTGGTCCAGGTCTTGCTGGCGCTGGTTCCTGGTACGCACTCCTTCAGTTTCTTCCTTCGGCATAACTGGCATAATTTATCCCTTTCTTCTGACACCAATTTGTTACGAGCTGGGGTACGGTGATAAATTAAATGCACTATGCCACTAAACTGTACTTTATTTATTACAACCCAATTTTACACCACTAAACACTTCCGACTCTTCAGATTCTTCGCGCTGATCTTGATCGCTTCGCTTATTCAATTGAACTGTGTCTATTCGCCCGGCCGCGCGGTATTTATACCGGCCGGATAACAAACTAGTCATTTCTCGTCTTTCCGAGAATGTTCTCGTAACAGTCGGAAACATAATAGATACTTCTAGTAAACAAACAGTAACGCCATTTAGAAGAGAGTAGATGAAACACTTATATACCCTTTCTCTTCTAGTTCTCTCATGCACCGATAGATGGTGTTATTTTCAAATATCGCCATTCGTAACAGTATATAAGCCAAATGCTAGTACACAGTAACCATCTGATTATGTTCTGGAAGAACATACACTCGGCCACTAATAAACATAGTAAATCGCTCTTAAATTTACTTGGTGTTGGGTCTTGTGACAGCCTGTATATAGAATTCTTGCTTTACTGTCTGACAGACAGACAACGCACAAGACAAGTCAAACTATGGGGTGCCACAAGCTAGAATTTGGCGTATAGGTTCCTTTGTTTTGAAAATTCTTACTCTAAGCGAGTAAAACAGTCCCACGCGGAAGGAGCCGGTGGCAAAGTCTAGTACATACATTCTATAGATAAATTAAACAAGTTAATAGATAAGAATCGAACAGTATCTCACGAGTATGCAGAACAGTGGAGATTCGTATGTAAAGGTATACATTTCATTTCAGCAATATTTTTAAGGTGTTGACGAATTATTATACTCCGTATAAATACGTACATCAAATGAGTCTGCGTAGAATAAAACTGACAGTATGTGAAACTAACATGATTAATTAAGGTAATGTGTCAGAACTTGTTTATCTTCAGAGGCAACCGTAAAAGTTTTCATAGGTACGCTTTTATGCAAACCTTCCTTTGAATAAAGGATGCGCAGACGCATAAACGACGCAAGTCCTGTACTTAATTACTTTCTACTATGTCATCTACACTGGAACTTGAATAACCAATATTATGTAGAGCACCTTGAATAATATTCAATTGTTTGAAGCGGCGATAGCCTAGTGGTGTACGTAACGGACTACCGAGACGATGGTCTCGGGTTTGATCCCCAAGTACCCCGGAAACAAATCTTTGACTTTTCGAAGTTATGTGTGTATTAAAAATGTTTGTTATCGCTCGCTTAAAATGTGCACGGTAGATGGCTATAGGCTTCCCCCTGTTACATTTGGACCGAAACATAACTGGCGAAGTGTGGGTGTGTAAAACACTCGCCACTCGGGGAAAAAGGCGTGAAGTTATGTTATGTTTTGTTCCAAATTCGTTCCTAATCGTCATACGTTCATAACTTTAAAGGATGATTCACGTTACACCGGGCCGTGTTCGGGCCGGGCGCCGGCCGGGGCACGGTCAAATATTCATAGTATTGATTTTTTATGAAGTTATTCACGTTAGGCCATGGATATTGTTTCCCGGCCGGAGGGCAGTTGATGATTTAGGCCGGAACACACTGAGTTATAATTATAAATCTGGGGGCACGGGAGTGCCCCCGCCAAGTCGAGCAAAAAAGCGGCACGGCCGTACCATCCTTTTCTCGAAGCAATTCAGGCCATTTTCGATCCCCTATAACTTCGTTGTGGCTAAAACTAGAAGCCTGTTTTTTAGTACCCAAGCAGGCATTGTATAAATATGGTATATTTCAAATTTCATTTAATTTGAACCAGTAGTTTAAGAATTATAACGAGTCAATTTTCGTGATTTTGTCACTCACTGACCGATCATCAAAAGTCTAAGGCATTTCTAGCAGACATAGAAGCTTCAAATTTAGAACACAATTAGTGTTTAGTGTATGAATCAAGGAAAAACTAAAACATTTTTCAATTTCAGTCCAGTTTTCGACATACATCAACTGCATAAATAACTTTGTAATCCCACATTAACATATAAGATTACAAAATTACGTTTGCAGCTAGGGCTTTAATTAAGAAAATTCGTTGTTGGTGTACAAGAAGTTGAAGGTACCGGAAAGGGAAAAAGTAGGACTATCTACAAAAAGGAATGAGATCCCATAAAAAACAAGACTTGTCAAAAAACCAAGTCTCGCTACCGTAAAAAGTTGTGAGATTCATGTAATACCAAGTCGGTTCATTAAAAATCTTTAATGTTTTAAATAAATAGATTGACTTGGCAATCGCCCTAAACAAACTAATTAATATATCTGGACCTGAGATGCATATGGTCGTATCTAAAGATCCACCCAAAATCACTTTTAAACATCACAATGCTACGTTTTTTTTTCTCTTTCTGGCAAACTAATTCTTATATTTCTATCTTAATTTACTGTGGAGATAATAATATGCATAATGTCTGATCTACCAATTTACCGAAATATTTGTGTGGCATAAAGCCATATTTTAATATGCACCCTTTTTCCTTAAATAACTAATATCTTACAGGGTCGTAAATTAATATAATTCTTTATGCATCCAAAGCGTTTTGAACAGTCATGCATTTTCTCATTGGGTGCATATACAAATACGTACTTATGCCTCTAAACTTTGCAACCGACTTAATGTATGGATCATAACATACACCATTATGCTTTGAAATTATGTTTTTAACTTTTAATACATAAAGTCGAATGCAATCGTAAGACGTTCTAGCTGTAATATAATACTCATTACGTAATTTTTTTTGACTGTATGTTAATATGGGTGCATATGGTTCCCACCAAGAACTTAGGGTCCCAAGCTAACCTCACCTGCAAGTGGTGCACCTGCCGATAGACGGACGAGGCTCTGGCAATCAAAATATCCCGAAAAGCGGCAATAGGCTCGCCACCTATTACGTGGGATCAAAACACTGGCGAAAAGTGGGCGTTTAATATGCCTCTGCCTACCCCCTTCGGGGAAGCAGGCGTGAGTCTATGTATGTATGTATGTATGTTAATATAAACCATTATGTAACCAACTTTTACTTAATTATCAAGTCGAAACTTGGTCGGTACTGAAAATAGTCCGGATTTCTCTGTCGTTGGTGCGGGCCATTCGGGAACGGGCGTGGAGGCGAATTTGTTTGTCTTACTCTGGCAACATTGCTTTTAAGCGTGAAAAAGGGAGATAAAATATATTGTATAATGATTCGTCGGCACGTAGGTCGGCCGGTCATTTGCTAAGTGAAAATAGAGCTCCAGCAAATTAAACTAACGTCTCTGATTTGGTTACATTAGAGGATCTTATAGGTCTACCATATAAATCACCCGATAATGATGTTTTTTTTCACCTCATGCGATGTTTCCCTGCCAACTAAAAAGGTTGGAAATTCGAACAGATTCAACTGCTTGGATTATAATTTGAATACACTTTTATATGATGAAATGGCTGTGGACTGTGATGGTACAACATATTTGACAGCACTTTAAAGAAGCATGTAAAGAAAGCTGTGAGTCAGCAATTAAGCACCAAGTAAAGAAAACGGTAGTGAATCTATCAAAATTTAAAATAAACCAATCCAATATTGCAAGATTGAAAGGGTCTCCATGCCATTCTATAGTGGCTAAAAAGAGAATCGAAGTAGAAGGCGGTACGACTTAAGCTTGTAAGCCTTGACAAACTGTAATTAAAAGCCTATATTTAACCAATTTAAGTAACAATGTAAAACCTGGCATCATCGAAGGCAATTTATTGTAACCGCTGTAAAAAAAGATAAAAAGCAATTGATGAAAACAGATGGAAATTTAGCGTCGGTCCGTAGAAAGTTCTCATAAAACTTACAGTCTTAATATTGGAGACTTACGTGAAAAGGATTGCAAGGTTATGTATTTGAACACACTTTCAATTGGAGATTTTTTTTTAAATAAGCATCGAAAAACAACTAGAAAGAGGCTTAACAATTGCAGATCAGAGAGCCAAGCGTGATCCAGGAAAGAAGTCACCGAAATTATGATTAAAATGATGATGGATCATATTAAATCTTACCCATCTCATTAAAGCGATTACTCTTGTCAAAAAACTGAGAAAAATATATTTAGGACCAGAATTTCATATTGCAACTATATATGGTCATTATATAATACAAATGGTAGATCTCTTCTTCCAGACACCTACAAATTTGATTTCAAAATAAAGTTTATATATAGATACATATTTAATACCAAATTTTACTTTAGCTTTAATTTACCGTCAGTAGATACATGTGTTCATTGATCTGCTTTTAAAAGTAAACTTTTAAATATTGCACAAATTAAGGACTTTTATAAAAATAATGGATATTTAGTACAGCAAAATAAAACTTGAGAAAAACTTTAAGAAATTGAGTTCAAATAAAAGAATGTGTGATCTTGCAGCTAAAACACCAACCGGGTGCCTTTACTATATCTTTAGTACAACATGCTACTAGAGGAGTAATGTGCAAATGTGAAAAAGGCAGCGATAGCATAGTGGAGATACCAACAGATTGCCATGCAGAGGGTATCGGGTTCGAATCCACGGCATGCACCAATGACTTGTCGGAGTTATGTGCGTATTGAGTTGTTAATTATCGCTTGGCACGTGGCTCGGATAGCACGTTAAGCCGTTGGTCCCAGTTGTCATGAAGATCTTTGACAGTCGTTATAGGGCGTCAGTACTTTCTAAATAAACTGACACTAGTCTAAACCATGGAATATCGCTAAACCATCGGGTTGTGGAGATCAGACAGGCAGACGCTCCATGGAAAAGCTTAAATAAGCTTAAATATTCAGCCAAATCTGATAAGACTAGTAAGCGGACCCCAGTTTGAAACTGGGATAACGCTAGGAGGATGAGGATGATGCTACTAGAGGAGTAAAATTGCTTGCTGACCTTACCGTGTTTAAGAAAGAAAGAAAAATCGATATCTTCTGCGAAATATATCAATTGCCATGAGTACCACAAGACATAAAAATTGCTAGCATAGAGAAGTATGATATTATAATTCTGAAAAGTATTATTAATGTACGATTTATTACAGGCATAAAGTCGGATTAGAGCAAAAATATCAAAAAACGCTATTTACCATACTATTTTAACATTAAGATTTTTCGGATTGTTACAAAATAAAAGGTACAATTGTTACCCATTAATATAATTCATAAAATTGTTCCAGTTTGCTGGTAAATATCAAATATTCGCAAAAATGTTTTCGAATTTTATTCTTGCTCTCCTGAAAACCTCACTTTTTCTAGATCCGACCATATGCATCTCAGGTCCAGATATGTACCTATGTATTACTTATATTGTGTTTTCATGCGATGGCCGAGTCAATCTATTATAGGTATAGGTATTATGGTATATTTTTTTTAGTAATCGGCGAGTGACCACACACGCAAGCTATAAGCTATATTTTTACTACTTCACCAATGTATGTCGACAGATATCGGATAAGCAAGATACTAAAATATTCTTTAGACATTTTAAAATAACCGTAAAATTTGGTCTCATCATCTTCTAATTCCTAATACAGTGTGGCGAATTCGTGTCCGTCAGAATGGCTGGTTGCCTGCCTCATTAAGCATCGAGACAGTGATTAAAAATTGCTACCTAATTGCTACTATTTGCTACCTAGAACTAAATAATTGCTACCTCAATTATTTTGAAAATATAAGGAATAACAATGTCACCAACCATTCTGACGTCAGAATGGCTGGTCAGCGCTTAGTTTGAGTAAACTAAATAGAGTTGAGCTATTGTTTTTGCTTCAATAATTGCTACCTAATTGCTACCTACTCACCTATCAATTTCAGCCTTATAACTAGATCAGTTCAAAAGTTATGATTATTTATTTGCAACTTACGTGTGGTTTTCTACGGTTAGCAAAAAACTTTTCAAACACTTATTAATTTATTACAGGACTTTATTACCTACTTAAAAGCAAGTTAATCTTAACGAAAACACTTAAATATTTGCACAGAACATTTGCACAGAGCTTTATGTGCACCAAATAAAAAGTTTAAGTATGAAAGTCAACAAAATATACAAAATACAATTAATATTAGTTTCGCTTATTAGCGTATATTAAACAATGCGGAATAATCTTAGTGACACTTTGTGTAACCTTATTACGCATGTCGTCGTAACACTGCCAAGAATTTCCACGTCTGCAATGCCAACTCAATTTGTGAGAATTGCATTTTAAATAGTTTAATATGCCTCTGCCTACCCCTTTGCGGAGGAAGGCGTAAGTCTGTGTATGTAGGTGTGAAACATTTCATGTCAATATTAAATAAATGCAGGCGTGAGTCTACATATGTATGTACGTGCAACATTTCATGTCAATAGTAAATAAATAAGTAGGTACATAATTGAAAAGAAAATCTGTTTTTTAAATTTACCTGAGACAAACTGCTAATCGTTCAGTGGGAGAGATAGGCTTTTGAAATCTTGAATTTTCTTTGGTTAGGTCACGTTTTACTTTTTCAAGTAAGATACTTAAGCATTCTTTAGACATTCTAAAATAACCGTAAAATTTGGTCTCATCATCTTCTAATTGTTTATACAGTGTGGGGAATTCCCAGGCTGGCTGGGTGTATACCCCATCTTCTTTTGGTACTTACTTTCGGTTCGTTTTTCCAATGCTTCGTCGTCAATGGCAATGGCGATAGCTGCCAACTCAATT
The DNA here is from genome assembly GCA_944739405.2 of Euclidia mi. Taxonomy (NCBI): domain Eukaryota; kingdom Metazoa; phylum Arthropoda; class Insecta; order Lepidoptera; family Erebidae; genus Euclidia; species Euclidia mi. The sequence goes on from OX123202.2 coordinate 28,374,661, forward strand.
TGTGAGGATTGCATTTTAATTAGTAATAATTACGAACTATCACCTCGTGTGACGCTATCCCAACAAGTACCGACAGGCACGGCCGTGCAATGAATGCTCAGAAACAGCCCGGTGTAGCATGAATGCCTAGCCCGGCCGGAGCACGCTGAATTTGACACGGCCGGGCCCCGGCCCGGCCCCGGCCCGGTGTAACGTGAATCATCGAGCATTGATTGCACGGCCGTGTCTGTCTGTTCAAGTAGGGATTGCGACAAACGAAAGAGAAACAATACCCATCGACATTACGACGCCGTGGCCCGGCCGTGGCACGGCCGGGGCATGGCCGGGCTACGGCCTTACGTGAATTACTTCATACAAATCAATACAATGAATATCTGACCGTGTCCCGGACGGGGCCCAGCCCGGACACGACACGGTGTAACGTGAATCATCCTAACCGTGTCCCGGCCGTAGCCCGGCCGGGCTCGGCCCGGCCCGGCCCCGGCACGGTGTAACTAGAATCATCCTTAATACTTTATGACTCAAATACGTACTCAAACAGTTTTTCTTATTCAAGGGACAAAATGATCAATTTCAATAAATCTCTTCCGGTCACGACTGACTAACAGACAATGCAAAGTCTAAACTACCGGACTCAAGCAGCTGGAATTTGGCATGTATGTTCCTTGGGGATTATAGGGGCATTAAACTCACATACAGTTTTAATCGATCAAATCAAGCTCGAAGGTTCGCTTAGAGTAAAATTACAGTGTATTTTATGTTATCGAAGCGTGAGTTCTGCAGTCCACACGTTGATTTTAACTCGTTATCGAGTGAAACTATAGAGTATAATCGTGTGTGAGTACTGAGCATTAGAGAAGATTTTCGGAAATTCCTCCGCAATAAGAAGGTAAAAAGAGGATCTGAGTTTGCCTTAAACTATTCATATAAGTGACATTCAAGCGTGCGAAAGCTGACAAAAGCTAGTGTAAGTATAATACTGTACTGTAATAAAAGATAAAAATAATTTAAGAAATCCTAAAAATAATATTATTTATTTGCTATTCATCATTATTGCATATAACCGTAGACGATTTGTGAATGATGTATTGAAAAAGGTGTAAGAATAAAACAAGTGGTAAATTCTATATCGGTTATAAAAATAAAGTGACCTAAAATGTAAATAAAAATATAGCTGTTATCGAATTAACTATACACAAGTATACGATGTAGGTACTCGAAAGATTCAATGGCTTCTTAATATTTTAATTGAGAATTCGTTAAAAAAAAACAAACATGTACTAAACGTAAACGTAAATTGTTTTCTTATATTAAAATAATTCTTTGGCAGAATTTTAATACCTTTTGTATCTAAAAACAAAGAAATAACCTCAAATAAATGCAAGAAAATCATCTTCAACACTTCAACCTATGTGGGAATACAGCGTAATAATTTATTTATCAAATTGCTTCCCTACTATTACGTGAATCATTACACATTTATCTGTCTGACGGACTCTTAATTATTGAGATGACAAGTGCTAATTACGGAGCCGTGAAAAAACGTACACAAACAATTATACCTACTTGTCTTATTGTATCGAACATGTTGTTTTTCTCTCCAAATTATCTGACATTTCGTATACCTCGAACCAATTAATTTTGGTTAGCCTCTTAAAGTGCGACAGACGTGAATGTCAGTGTTGGTTTTGTGTTGACATTTCAATAAACAATTAAGTATTGCCATACCATTTACCCGTCCCCGTATTTAAAAACGAACTTTCCAATCATTTGTACTGTTTAATATTTCTTGATGTCTTTTTATGGTGGCCATTACAGTTAATCTAGTCTTGACATTTTTTTCGTATGGCTATATTATTGTTGATTTATGTTTCCCGGTCTGAAGTTTGTTAATACTGTTTCTCCACACCGAGTAATTTGGGAATTTAAAATTTATGGGAGCCACATTTTTACGAATAAGAACTAATTTTATTTACAGTTCACAGTACGTAAATCATTGTATATAAGAAACTAGTTTTTGCCCGCGGCATCACTCGCATTGAATTCAGCGTAGCAGAAATCTCCTTTATTGTTTGGGGAATAATGCGGGGAATTAAGACAGTTTCAGCTTTTGCCGTCCCACTCATTATAATAGCTTATATAATGTTTTGACTAAGGTGTTTTACTTATAGCCGTTTGCCATTACATACTTTTGGTGGGTTAAGATTCTACATTAACAGGACTGGAACACCAGCTTTCAGTCTCAAGTTGTGTGAAGGCACTCCTGATACTTCTGAAGAGTTCAGAAACTCTATAGGGTACGAAATAACTTGGTCAGTATCTATGATATTATCTACTTACAGGTACCTACTCAACAACATTACCTTGCATACAGTCAAATGTCAAAGCTATGGTTCAATATGAATCTGAACACACTTTCGCATTTACAAAATGAGTAGAAGTAAAATTGGTACATACGTACACACTTTCGCATTTATACCTAATAGTAGTAGTGATTAGCCAAGGCAGTTATAATAATTATCAGTTTATATATGCGAACGCTGTAATGACAGTGCACAATTTGATAATGTATGATATGAGGAGACAGTACTGACAGATATACAATAGCACATGCGCATGCGCAGCACTCAATTTTTTTTTTTTTATTTATTAGGTACAAGATACATTTTATAGATAATGTCTATGATGCAAACATAAACTACAGCGCACAAATACATTACTGCAGCGCATGCGTTTTCACTGTCATTAGGTAGCTTTGTGCCCTACAAACTTCGAGCCTCACTACCATCCCTCCCAGTTTATTTTTGCAACAAATTGTCGGTGTAATTAAATAAAAAAAGTTGTAATCCTATGTGTTTTTCCTGGTTCTAAGCTACCTCCCCGCCAATTTTCGGCCAAATCGGTTTAGCTGTTCTTGAGTTATGACTTTCTTATATATATATATATCCTCCTAAGACCCGGTATTAAAATATTTTTATGCTAACTAAGACCCAACGTACAGAAATATGTACAAATAAATATTCTGCTTTTTGACATAACTCAAATATTTACATTGATATTCAATAATTTATCTACCAATATTGAAAAATATTGTTTTTATTAAGTAATGATGTTTAGACTACCATTAAATGTACAGAAAACTGGGTCTCGGCGACTATACGGATAAATTTTTGGTCGGGACTGACTGAAGTGAAGTATTTTGTACAGAAAAATGTACGCGGGGTCTTAGGAGGTTAAATATATATATATATATATATGCTGTGGAGATGAGAGCTTTAAGGAGTATGTGCGGAGTAAGGCTGATTGATAAAGTGAAAAACAGTGTGATACGAGAGAAGTGTGATCTAAAAGAAGATGTAGTGACAAAGGTTGAAAAAGGAATGTTGCGTTGGTTTGGACATTTGGAACGGATGGATGAAAGAAGGAATACGAAAGGAGTGTATCGTGCGAGAATGAATGGAAATGTCGGTAGGGGACGCCCTAGGCGGACGTACGCCGACCAAATAGGTGAAGTACTGAAAAAGGGCCACATTAAAAGTACCCATAACCGACGCGCATGCATGATGAGGTTAATGAATGTCGAGGAAGCGAAAGAAGTATGTTTGAACCGAAGCGTGTGGCGTTCTATAGTCTCTGCCTACCCCAATGGGAGACAGGCGTGACGATATAGATAGATAGATAGATATATATAATAAAAATTGCTTTTATTTTTATTAAAAAGGCCAACTACCGCGCTAAGATGGCGAGGCAAACAATGTATCATGTATATAACAAAACGAAACTATCAGCCTCGAAACAACAAATTGTAAGACCTTTACAGCATAATTTGTTGGAATCTTAGATCCGTTCGGCATTTTGCACGTAATGAAAACTTTTCCCTGCTACAAATAGAGTGGTAGCTTCTTATTATTCACCATTATTTTGTAGAAAGCAAGATTAAAATAATATTATTATTAAAGCAAATCGCGTAAAACTTTCTGCTCTATTTGACTGTATTTATTGTATAGTAATTAAATTTTAGGTACGTTATAACGAAATACCTCAAAAACGCTAACATTTTATAACATATTTGTATTATTGATTGACGTTTTACCTATTATATTAATACAATTACATTATATCGATGTAGCAATTATGTATTTGGGCATACGCTTGTATATGTAAATGACGGGTTTGTGCACGAGGCAGATAATAGGCTTGAGTAATATAATTGTAGAGATATGTAATCGATTATTATGCATACTATACATGTTGTAGTACAAGTACATTAACTGATTATCATAATAATGTAAGCTAACCATGCCCCTCGGTTTCGTCCGTCACACCACCACCACAACCGCCGCACGCCGTATAGCCTCGCTTGTCCATTTGCTTGCTTTTATTTCTTTCACCCATACTTTTCTTTTTGTCAGCTTATAAGGGTCGCAGTGCGAGCGACATAACCTAGAGTCTTCATCATTAATGTAACTATCATACCTACATAAAAATAGTTTATCCAATATGCTTGGTAGTGTGAAAGATTAACGCGTATTTTTAAAGTATATACTACTTACGAAAATAGCTTAATCTAGACCAACACTGAAGTCGCACTAAGTAACAAGGTGCTTTCATTAGCAGCATCGTAAAATCTTCTAAACATGTGATGTGTGAATATAATATTTGTTAATATTTACTAAAAACAATAGGTTTTTAAAATCCGAGTATCACAAGTAATGGATTCAGTAATCTTCTTTATTAAGCAGTATGTTAAATTATGGTCCATATGAAATGCCAAAACATATTCAAAGGAATTCAAAATATCGTAAGCCCTTCAAAACTCTATCCAAGTAAAACGGAGCCAAGAATTTGGGGATGACAAAGTGTGTATTGAAAAATTAATATGGATCAATAAATGCGAACATTACAAATAATGTTGCTTTGAAATTAAATGACGTGGTCACATATTTGCGTGCACTAATTTATACAAGAGTGCGTCGCTTCTGTTACGTAACTGGCGACATTGTCGCTCAAACAAATACCTTGGGAATTGGTCACAGTTTCGTTTCGGAACTATTCTTAGACTTGCTCTATTTACAAATTTGACTGCCTCGTTGGTCCGTGAATGAATTCATTGAACATATAGGTACCATAAATTAAAACATAATTTCGTATCGTGTTCGATTGCCACAGTTCTATTTACGATAATAGGACAAAATTAGATTTCATTATGCAAATGCATTATACCCGGATATAATTTACAATAAGAACCATAATAACCCTTCTCATTGTGAGAAAAGGTCCGTGCCCAGCAGTGGGATAGTTTATAAACAGGCCCGATCATGATGATTTATTTAAAAATTGCTTTATCTATTTATCAATAATACAGGCTCTACTACGTTTGGGATAAGGTCATCTTAAATGAATTGTCTCAGAAATGGCCCTAACAAAAATTATTGGTATTATCACAGATTCTATTATTTATCAATATTTGTTAATGGTATTAAGAATGGCCTCATAAATTTTTATCTGTTGTGGCTCAACGCGTGGGCCTACCGAATATTCTGTATTTACTAACAAATAGTCTACATATATTTTGCCGGGGCTTATCTTGTTGGCTCCGTGGTAATTCCTGGGCAACACTTAAAGTGCTGGGCTAACTATAAATACAGATCCTTTCTACCGAACCGGCTAGCTCTTCGTCTCCCCATTGTCGCACGTAGGATGCCTATTCAATTTACGCCCGTCCCACTGCGCTTTAATTAGTTTAGTATGGACGTTCGTATGTTATGCGATGTCAAACATATTCCGAGTAATTACTCAAGATCATATTACATGTCTAACCTTCAGGGAAATTGAGGTATAGTGTTTGTATTCTGCCGTAGGCTTCGTATGTATTTTAGAAAAACGACATTTTGATGTTACAGTAATTCAAGCGAAATACGCGTGTGCTGCTTTTTAAAATATCCGCCAATTATTTGATGTATTGTGTGGGTTTAACAGTCTGCATCTTTTATGTATATCATATTGTTTATGATACCCACAGAAACATTAGTAGACACTTTATCGTCCCAAAAAACCAAAACGATTATTTATTTGTTATTACAATTTACGTGTTTTTGTGCAATCGAATCAACTTGAAATCGCAATAGAGCTATAGGTTCCTTATTTCGTCATATTTTAGAGGTTTTATCAGAGATACCCAATTATTCTTGAACTTCATTACTGTATATATAAGACATCAATCTTCAAACATTAATAAACCAAAATAATCTTATAGCAAAAATCAACACGACGCACTATCTTTATATCATCGACATACATATATTCCTCTACTTACCCCTACAGCGATAAACAGGCGTGAAGGCAGCAATCAAATTATTTCCACATTTTCTTGTTTGCCAACAGGGCAAACGCCAGCATCACGGCATGTTTCACTCAATGCGTTTAACAACGTGTGTTTACTGAACATGCGTACGCATACGAACAGTGAAGAACAAATACATGTCTTAGGGTTGACGCATATAATATATGAAGGAATGTGCGTCGGAAATAGTCGGCTCCTTGATATTAAAGATAGTTTTGTTACTTTCACTTCTTTAGATCCTTCGTTAACATAAAAATCGGTGTAAAAGTCCAATATTTTTTATAAATGCACGACTTCACAAACAGATATTAGCTAATAACCGTTTGCTAAATCAAAAAGCTTGTTAGTCTCAAAACTTGAGGAACAAAACTTAGGTTTGATTTAAAAGCTTGTGTCTATCGCGGGTTCGATTCCCGCTCAAGTCAAACATTTGTGTGCATGAACATGGATGTTTGTCTTGGTCTGGGTGTTTCTATGTATAATATGTATGTATTTACAAAAAAAAAGTTTATATGTATGTTTATCCATTATCTAGTACCCATAGTACAAGCTCTGCTTAGTTTGGGACTAGATGGTGATGTGTGAATGTGGTAGAATATTATTATTATTATTATTAATCTTTATTACAGTACTTATGAACTTAAAGTATTAATCGAAGATTATTCACAAATAGCGGAAAATATGAGTATCCACTCTGCCTAATCTTCTAGTTCTTAAATCAATTGGGCTTAAAGCCCACAAGCTTAATAATATATTTTTTAATATTTTTATTTCTCAGAAAGCACAGATACAATAGTATTATTATTGTATAATATTAATCTTAAGTCTACAGTTTTCAAAGAATTGGAAAGAACACCAGACTCATGTACTAGTTAAAAACTGTATCACAGGCAGTTGGGTCCCTCTTAACAAACTTGGATAAATTATGATTTGTAAGATAAAGATAATTTAAATTGTAAAACATGTGTGAACATTATAAGTTACATTGCAAGCATGATGGTCAGTTATGACATGTGAGTGCTACATGTTTTACCGTTTCCCGCGTACAAAATTAATAACAGAATAGATTAGCAATACTAAACAAAATCTAAAATAAAATAATAAGAATTATACTAAGCATAGGAATAAGGAATATAACTAGGTACATAGGCACATAAGAATTTAGATAGGTACAAGTTACATAAAAATTAAATTCATCAAAGCAAAAAATCAAAACATATCAATCAATGTCAAGGATGCAAAGGAAAAAATAATAAAAAATAACAAACAAAATATATGTCAACAATAGCAATGTCAAATAAAAATAAAATAAAAAAGAAATGACACAAGTACATAATTGAATGTCATAGAAAGAAATAATGCCAACTTTAATCATGGTCGTTCAGGAAATCCCTTATACGAGGGGCGATTGAAAAGTTCTCGGCCTAAGGCACTAAATGAAAGAAAATTATAAGATTTTAATTTTTATTTTTGAATATTATCCTCTTCAAGTGAAATACACTTCTCGCATTGTGGATACAGTGCCTTTAAACCATTGAAATAATATTCTAAAGATTTCTCTTGAAAAAGGCTCCCCACGGCCGACTTCATGTCATTGTCATCCGAAAATCTTCGCCCCCGTAACTCCTTTTTGAATGTTGAAAAAAGGAAAAAGTCACTGAGAGCCAGGTCCGGACTATAGGGAGGATGATTATTTTTTACGAATCTAGAGGCTTTAAAGGCATCCCTCGCAACGCGAGCGGTGTGAACGGGCCCGTTGTCTTGCAAAAACAACACTCCGCGCGCCAATTTGCTACGTCTCTTCTGTTTAACTGCTTCAAGTGCCTGACCCAATAAATTGACGTAGTATTGACCATTCATAGTAAGGTAGTATTGACCATTTAGGTAAGTAATCTTAATATATATGACGGCGGATTGCTTGATTCTTGGCCGGTATCGACACTTCACATCACAGTTCGTTATAAGTTCACACCAAATCAAATCTAACAAAACTGACTATAACTATTTTGTATTACTGAACACGAAACGAGTGACAGTTTCTAGGTACTTGTTGCCCGCCCGGAGTCTCCAAGAGAAGTGATCCTTGTTGTCGCTCCGTTGAACGTCAACCGTCACCCCCCTCTTCGACTGGGCGTAACGTCACTAGACTCTGTCGAAGCGCGCCATCTATGCACTTCCGTTTCGTAGTCAATTGACGTCCGTACTGATGACCATTCCGTTACGGCCATCCTACAAGACACACGTCCCTGTGTGTTAATCTGTAACAAAATATTACACGCACAGTATCACATTGCTCGGTCACTCCTGACTTAACCCAGGTAAGGTTTGAATCAAAACAGTGTTTATTATAGGAGCTGGATTCAGAGCATCACTGACAATACAGTCAATTACCATAGGGCATAGACTCACGTTATAATCAAATCAAATAACTAAAGCTCTACATGTGATTCATGACCGTTCAGTAACCTAACCAGGCACTCAACCAGCCACTCGGTTGTCCCCATTCAGTAACCTCCAGTTACTAAACCAGGCCTTACACCAGTCACTCGGTTGCCATCCATTTATCTGCGCCAATCAAACATCGGAGTCGTCTGCGTACCTACCGTGTACTCACGGACAACTGCCTTCACAGTTGTATTGAATCCGATTTGTACTGATTTACGGCTATTACGGCTACAAACCGACCTCGGACATTAAATCACACAATCCATTAACATGTAAGCCCAGTTTTCTACTGTCTCGTCAGTATTAAGGTTCACAATTTTTTCTCTTTAAGATCGTCAGTTATGCTCTGATCCTGTGGCACAAAGTTTCAGTATCAAAATCAATAATCAGGAAACTCAAAGTAAAACTGACATTTCACTATCGCTGTATCTCTTAAGATATTATTTCAAACCAAGTAAATCATAACATTTAAGCTCTACATGTGATCATGGCTATGCATAGCTCAGTAACCTCCAGGTACTCTACTTTCTGCGAACCCCACATGGGAACGCCACTGAAACCCGACCTCCACCAGAGCCGACTGCAATACCGCCTTCTCACCGACTACTAAGTTAGTAGACGCCGATTTCTACCGAGCTACGGCTATACGTCAGCCTCTGGTACGGTCCGATCCGATCATCATGTAACCTTAAACACTTTCTTCAATATGAGAACTAATTTGTTCTACCTCAATTTCGTCAGTTGTACTTTGACCTTCAGGCATTTGTCGCAACCTGTCGAGTGCGTACTTACAGTTACGCTTAGAATTATGGACAGTGCGATTATAACGATCATTGTAAAGAACTTCTGTGACCTCAAATGGGCCTTTATACTTTAAGATATTTCAAACCAAGTTAACCAAAACATTAAAGCTAAGGTCTTTGGGATCTACATCTTCTAACCAAATTCCTTTAATAAACCACCTTCACTTTCATTGCCAGTTTCGGCCAGATATGCTTTAGCTATACCAGTTACCAAGCTCCTCAAAGCCACACACAGGCCCCGCGACGCACACGAACCGCGCGCCACACACGGGCCGCGCGCCACACACGGGCCGCGCGCCACACACGGGCCGCGCGCCACACACGGGCGGGCCGCTGGTGGCGAGTGTGATCACCAAACCACACTCGCCACCAGGCCGCGCCGGCCAACAGGCCGCGCCGACCGCCAGACCGCGCCAGGTACCAGGCCGCGCCGGCCATTAAGCCGCGCTAGCCACCAGGATTACCCAAAAAGGAAATAAATCTTCCATTAGTATTTCAAAGATTCGTCTCATTGTATACGCACTAACTAGAGTATCCGTTCTTTCAGACTAATTCAACTTCCGCACTTCGTAAATTTTAAGCGATTATCAAATTCATTTACAACTTCACAACTGCACAGTATGTAAATCCCGTCCATACTCTCAATGAGCTATGTCAAAACTGGATTTGACCACTGACAAAAACTAAAACCAAATACGAACATGGCGAGAACTGATAAGCTACTTTCGGAAAAACTGATTTCTTTTGGCGACATAGAGGAAACGACTACAGTTCTGAGATAACCAATCGGCAGTCTATGAGCACTTTCAGATTCTCGCAACACGCTCTTGTCATACGACACAGAAACCAGAGATAGATAATATTAGCGATCAAAAATCAAATGAGAGCTACTTGAGTAGCAGGGTATCCGTGATTGCGATCAACAACCACACTTTAATGTACTTCGCTCTAGGATTAAGAGAAAATTCTCGAACAGCAATCCTACTCGTACGGCCATTCCTGGCACAAGTCGGTGGGCAATAATAGGTACCTACTCTGATCAAAATCATTACAGGTTTTAATCAAAATCACAACTAACTCTTTCTCTCGATGCTGTCATATTGAGCAACACACGTACTCGCTCAAATAATAGGAAACTCATTAAAATATTGCATTGCCCATACTCTGACATCCATCGGGTCTTCAACATCACGCTATGAAACCTCCATCCGGATACACAACACCACCCGGATAATCATTTCGAGCGTTTAACACAGTAATCTTAAATTAGGTTTGTTGAACATGTTGCTTTGGTTTTCCTTATCACATAGCAGACTATAAGAAAATCTTCCTAGGCTAATACTCTAGATGTTAAGTTTACTACCAAGTATCCAACCAGTCTGTATAGCGTTATAATTTTGTCATGGATAGTCTAAATACGAAGCTCGAACACCGTAAAAGTCAAACGGTTCCACAACTCAGAGTCTCGTGTAGGAATCGAACCTACAACACTCAGTACGATGTGATGGAGATATCACCACAACGATTATGACATTTCCAAGATTAAACGCGTAATATTTTACTACTACTGCCACTAAACAAAATTGGCAGTACCAATAAAAAAAATCAGACAAAATACACTCACCACGGTGGCTGTTGCAAGCTCAGCTAGTTCACCAACATAGCAGCATTAGCAGTCGCCTTCGCTCGCGCCTTGTGGTCGCGCTGGTCCATGATGCCACTTCTGATGACGGTGGATTGCTTGATTCTTGGCCGGTATCGACACTTCACATCACAGTTCGTTATAAGTTCACACCAAATCAAATCTTACAAAACTAACTATAACTATTTTGTATTACTGAACACGAAACGATTGACAGTTTCTAGGTACTTGTTGCCCGCCCGGAGTCTCCAAGAGAAGTGATCCTTGTTGTCGCTCCGTTGAACGTCAACCGTCACCCCCCTCTTCGACTGGGCGAAACGTCACTAGACTCTGTCGAAGCGCGCCATCTATGCACTTCCGTTTCGTAGTCAATTGACGTCCGTACTGATGACCATTCCGTTATATATATTTCTTGTGTGCGTGTGTATGTCACTGAACTCCTCCTAAACGACTGGACCGATCTTGATGAAATTTTTTGGGTGTGTTCAAGGGGACTTGAGAATGGTTTAGATTCACAATTTAGTCCACTTGAAAATGGATTTTACTTAATTTTTAATTTGTAAGTAGTTGTGGATTTTGGAATGTTTCACATTGGATCCGACGGACTGCGCTGCTATCGCAGTGTCAAATCTTATATAAATAATTTCGTCAAGGAGTACATCGAAACCTTACCTGATTTACCTGAATAAAAATCATTAAAAATAAAGATTTAGAGTCGACAACATATATCCCCAAAATTCGGATTGTCGAGTATTTTGTTAAATTCTAATGGTTCTGATAGACAAATCTCAGTCGCAATATTGCCACTCTAGCGAATAACGTGACTTTTACCAGTGACGTTTCGCTAGAGTGGCCAATTACGAGATAACATTTTGAGTACTACTGAGTCTTAGTATTAAGTAGTTTGTATGTGTAAATACTTTTTGCAGTTATATTTATTGAACATTTAAAACGACAATAGGGAATCTTACTGCCAAATTATCCCGCTAGAGGGCACATTGTAATATAACGTAAACAAAAGAACCCATTGGACGACTGTTGACGTTTCTCTTTGGGGTAGCCTGTCATGCCTTTCAATAAGGTTAGATATAGTAGGGATTTTTCCTTTCAGCGATGCGTCCCGTCCTCTAACTAAGTATATTTTTTAACTCGAGGATAGTTGAATATCCGTAATTTTTATCCATCCTGTATTCACAAGGCCAGATGTGCAAGGCGATAATGAAAAAAACCGCGCACAAAATTTGACAGTTTTGACTTTGACATTTTTATTTAAGTTATGTTTACGTGGCGCCATCTGCTCCTAGCTTTGCGTAATATTCCCTATTATAGTAGTATCCGCCCAATAAAGGAGATTTGTGTTAGGTACCCCGAACATAGATGATTTACTACAGAGAACAGAGGACCCCGAATTTACGCGAGCGAAGCCGCGGGCAAAAGCTAGTCAATTAGTAAAATTCCCTCGCTATCCCAGAAAAAGGTCGCCATAATCTTATAGGCCGACTTTTCCACTTTAAACTTCTTTGGTGGTCTTTCTCCTTTCTTATCCACTGCATATACTCTTGTTTGATCTTCGGATCATATTGACGAATCCAGGTTTTGTCTACTGTCACAATGCGGTTACAAATTTTGTCCAAATCGCTCTGACACAACAAAAAATCCTTACAACTCGCCAGACGTCGTTGTTTGCCGAGTGGAGGGAGCATTTGCGGTACACGCACACATTTTTTCAGGTATATATTTTGGTCTAACATTTCTCCGATTCACTCTTTACTAATCTATAACTCTTCAGCTATCTGTCACAATTAAGTTTTTGATCTGCCAATACTAATTTTTCAACTTTTGAACATTTTCTTTGGTCACTACTATCACAGGGCGGCCTGGGCGAGGGTCGACTTGACAGTTCTCTCTTGCTTGAAGAAAAAGTCGAGCCCATTTTTTACCATGGTATATGATGGCTCAGAATCCTGAAAAACCGATGACATTTCTTCAAAAATTACTTTCGGCGAGTTTCCTTTTTTTACAAGAAATTTAATCACTGCGCGGTGCCTAAAATTGCTAGAATTTTCAGTATCGGTCGACACGTTGTTGTTGTTTGTTCCAGGGATGAAGTATTAATGAACCAAATTGAACAAATGGGTGTTATTTATGCTATCAATTAGTGCCGCAAGTAGAGCACTACTTGCGGCACTAATTGATAGCATAAGTAACACCCATTTGGAGAGGCCTAGTCCAGCAGTGGACTGTTAAAGGCTGATGATGATGATGATGATGCTACTTCATATACGTATAGTGAGGGGACTGTTAAAATTTTATGTTTCACGAAATAAGGCTTACAACTATCAAGCGTATTTAATTTAAACATAGCTCTAATACACGTCTTTTGAGACTTAAAAATCATTGCCTTATTAGTGGAGTTGCCCCAAAACAAGATGCCATATCATAAAATGGAGTCCACCATACCATGGTAAGCCATAATCACGGAGCCAATATTTACAGTGGCGGTAAGTTTATATAAAGCATAGACCAGTGAGTTTACTCTCTTGCTAAGTAGTTCGGTGTGCGATTTGCAGTTTAGATTTTTGTCAATTGTTAAACCAAGAAATTTTGTCGAGTCAACTTTGTCAATTTCTGTGTCTTGGTAGATTATTTTAATGTTAGGAGGTTGTAAGCGCTGACTGAAAAACATAGCTTTAGTTTTTTGTAAATTGATTTTTAGATTGTTATCATTCATCCACGTAATTATGGATTCAATTGTGCTGTTTATTTTCTCCGTATGTATTAAAAATATAATCATTTGCTGTAAAACAACAGGCTTTAACATAAAATCGATATTCACACTTACTTAGGCTTAGTGCCTCAAAAGTATGAGAAATACGGAAAGGTTAATTCAATTGCCGTCTCGTCCAAAAGTCTTGTAGCATACGTGTACCAAAGCAAAGAAAGCCTTTCAAACTTCGTCCTGGCGACAACTTGTTGTGTTTTCCCGAAAATTCGCAGCCTTGGTTTGACTCAATTGTAAGCATCTTCAGTACACACATATACACTTATTTATTTATTTAAACTTTATGCACATAAAAAGTACATAGGCGGACTTAATGCCGTAGGCATTATCTACCAGTCAATCTTTGGGTGATGCAGAGACAAGTAATAGGTGCAATTCAAAATTAATATTGAAACTTGGACAGAAACCTAATTAATAAAAAATATATATGAATATATATATACGTTAATATAGTACTTACATACCTTATGCATACCCAACCAGCAAAAACTAGGCTTACAACAATCTCAAGACTACTGTTTTTTTGCTCTTACTTTACTCCTATATAATGATATAAGCCTGTATTTGGGCACCAATTATAAGCATATTTAGTTTAATATCGTTCTAATATCAGTCTCATTGAATGCTGTTTGCACTTACAGAAATCTAGCCAAAATTAATTTAAGCGGACATAGGCTTATATTGCTTTTACGTAAGTATCTTGTAAGCCTGCATAGGCTTATATTGGTCTAAGGTTAGAATATTTTGAGAATTTTATGTCAGATCCAACTTATAAGTTCGTATGAAATTAAATGTAAACAAATTTTTTTTTATTTAATAAAAGTTGCGTAAAGTTAATATTTATACTAAAGTGCCGTTATTATCAAGTGCGTGTATTAAAGTTTTACGATAAGTAATCGTATTGGAATTTATTATTTACTGTTAATTAGACCTCGTTTTATGCTTCAAAATTCATGCGCCTTGTTAAATAAGGTATTTCATGTTCTCGTTTAATTATTTTATTTGTTAATTTGAATTGATAGTGTCGCCATTAGTATAGCTGCATTTTACAAGCGCACTATTAGACTAATGTAAGATTGTTAACTCTTATTTTAGCATTCGGTATACTAAAGATAACTCCATATTCAAACGCTCTTATATGGGTCTTGTCTTTTGTATTGCAAGTATGTTGATCCAAAATTACTCTAATATCATACTTATCCAGTGCTATTGATCTTATATTAGTTTCAAATAAGATCAGAAATGCACGGACTCACAGTGCTCTTATGCTATGCTGATATTAATCTGACATCTTACAATAGCATTTAGTAAGTCTAATATAAAATCAAACGAGCTTAGAAAATACCCATATAAGAGCAAGTTTTCTCAAGTGCAACTAGTCTTAGTAAATGCTCTTATATACATATATGAGACTTGGTTATAAGACTGAGCGTTCTTGAGGCTATACCGGCTTGTCCAAAAGTAATATAGGATCGATGGTATGTTCTAAAACAAATATAAGAGCGCTTTGAGCCTACCACTCTTAAAAAGTGCGAGTTCTGAGACTGTTTTGCTGGTTGGGTATATATATACCTATATAATACCAAATACTTTTCATATATATAAATATCATAACTATATATTATACATTCATACAGAGTAAATAGACGATAATCCTATAATGATTCAGTTTGTGCGTCTATATAAATCTGGCGCACTCTGGTTTTAAATGTGAAACGGCTAGTAGACATCCTGATATTGAGAGGGAGAGCATTCCAGAGAAGAATAGATTGGATACTAAACGAAAAATGTACAAGGCTGTAACTGTGAGAAGGACAAAGAAGAAGAAGGTTATTTGAGCAGCGAAGATTTTTCTCATGTGTATTACAAAGAAATTGGAAATGAGGAGTTACATACACAGGAGCATATGGGGAGTGCAATATAGAATAAAGGGTACACAAAGTACGTAAGCTACGCCATTGACGAATGGGTAACCATCGTAACTTTAATAGGTGCTCGGTAATATGATCATATTTGCGGAGATTGAAAACGAATCTAATGCAATTATTGAGAAGGCGGTCGAGCTTGTTGAGCTGATCTGCATTAAGGTCGAGATAGCACACATCACCATAGTCGATTATAGGAAATATTAAAGTCTGTACTAACGTTGTCTTAGTCTTGACCGGCAGAAAGTTCTTCAGACGATAGAGCGACCGTAAGGCACTAGTTACCTTACGACTGACGTTCACTACCTGGGTTCGCCAATCAAGGTTAGTGTCAATATATAAACCAAGATCCTTAACGCTAGAACTAAACGGGATAATTTGCCCATCAAACATGATGGTTGGTAGTGCCTGCAGGTCAACCCTGTTCAATATACGGGAACTGCCAACTAAAATAGCCTGACATTTATCAGGATTGACTGTCAATCCAAACCGTTTCGACCAATCCTTGATAGCGTTAAGATCTTGGTTTATTGCTCCAATTGCAGAGTGTAGATTTTCCACCTTAGATTGTGTGTAAAGCTGCAGATCTTCGGCATACAAATGATACGCACAATGAAGTTCATGAGTAAGGAGATTAATAAATAATGAGAACAAAAGAGGAGAAAGTATTCCACCTTGAGGCACACCAGAGTTCAAATCACACCATGTTGATGGTGGAGGTTTCTTCAACCCGCACCGACTGCTGGCGTCCTCGAAGATAAGAAGAGAACCATTCCAGTGCCATAGGTGAGATCATAAGAGAGGAAAGAATTGAAAGAAGGAGGTCGTGACTGACGTTATTGAAGGCGTTTGAGAAGTCCACCAAGATCAAAAATGTAACCTTGGTTTCCTCAACCCCCGCCCTCACATCGCTAGTCACCTTGAGCAATGTGGAGAGAGTACTATGTCCGGGTCTGAATCTAGATTGAAGTGGTGTCAGGATGTTGCTATGGTAAACAAACCGGGACAACTGTCTCTGAACGCACGACTCAAGTACCTTGGATAGAAAAGGAAGAATGGATATAGGCCGGAAATTTGTCAGCAGAATGGGATTGGAAATTTTAGGTAAAGGACGCACATAAGCTTTTCGCCAGAGGTGGGGCAATTTACCTGAGTCAAGGGAAAAGTTCAGGATATGGGTAATATGAATTATAGGTAAGATTTGATCAAGGATAACCGTGACCATGCGACGACTAATGTCATCGCAACCCACGGCTTTGGACTTAATAGATAGGATAGTCTTTTTGATCTCACCTGATGATAAAGGAGAACAAGGGAAAGAGTTAATGTTCGGACGAGGTACCGTCCAAGTAGGCCATGGTTTGACTCTTGGTTTGGTCGTATAAAGTAAGAGTAGTAGAAAAATGACGATTAATGTTATCCAAACCAATAGACACCAGTAGGACCACTTGGCCGTGAGGTTTACCAATGCCCAGTGTTCTTAAAAACTGCCATACATTGGCAGGGGATAAATTAGTAATTACGAAGTCCTTCAAAATTCTGAACGTATGCTCCGTTCGTTTTGAATAACGATTCAGTATTTTTTCATTCGCATTGTTTGGATTTACTGATGCTCCAAAATAAAGCTCCTTTACAATGCGATGAATATATTGGGATCGTTGTAGGACAGTCTAAGAACCATTCTTCTTGATTACGTATTCTTCGTAACATTTCGCTTGTTCATGTGTCTACCAATATTATTTACGCGCAGTAAATATACGAGTGTTTATTTAAGTCACTGTTTTGAAGATTTGCATAATTTGGCATTATCTTGACTTAGTATGACAATATTTTTAATGGTTTGCTAGGTAATCGAGTAGGTAAGTATTATAGCATATATTATTTTTAATGTCTAAACATGTACAATAGGTAGTGATAGCTTAGTGTGGGATCATTAGATAGCCAAGAATACCTAAAGCTTCTCTCGCTCCTCACAGACTTTTGATGATAATCATAAAGCATTGATGCGTGATTTTTGCCCCGTAAGCACATTAAACTGTTATCATGTCAGTTTTTCTGAGAGAAAGCTTATCTTGTCTATAAGTACCTAAGGTTTAAATAGCTAGTAGTACTGCACTTCATAGCATGCGGGTCATTACATTGAATGGCCGTCTCTCCATATAATATATCCACGTCACGCCGACACTTTATACTCACCGGTGTCCGGCTGCGTTATCACTCGATTACGATATTGTTACCGTCTCATATCGTTCATCTATGTATAATATATTTTACAGCAGCCCTGAATGCCTGAATACAATGTTTTAAAGTATGTGGGTAGATGTGACCTAAAAGCATTTCAGGTCATACGTACATACTTTGAGACACTGAGTGCAAGAACATACTAGTACTCGTATGACATCGGTTATGTTGAAAAATTCCACCGCCCAACGTCGACATTATAACAAAATGCTAAATTGAAAAGAATCGTGAACACTTCGTTTATATCGTTTTTTTATCAAATTACGCCAAGAAAACGTTATAAGATCATAACGAATAGTTATTCATAACGACATAATAAATATGAAAACGAAAAATATATTCGTATAAAAAAATTTTAAGAAAATTGCAATATTTCGGCATCAAAATTAAATTACCATCCTGCAAAAGCAGACCGCAATAGCACCATCTACCACCATGTTGAGTCTAAACTGAGGGAAGGTGATATCAGGGGAGTGTCCAGGCTTTTGTTTAGTAGCGATGTGCATTGACAATTGATGACAATTTTGTTCAGCATTACAGCCAAGGACGTGGTTGGTGCCGTTGGCTCCTTCCAGAGCAGGTCTGCTGATGGTCTCGACGGTTTGACACCACAACATTTGAAAGATCTTGTGTGTTCAAGTGCCAGGGCGGCCGGCGACTCGCTTTTGGGTGAGCTAACGGCATTAACTAATCTCATGCTCTCCGGCAATGTGTACGATGCCATCGTCGACGTTTTGTATGGCGCTTATCTGTGCGCCTTACGAAAGCGGGATGGTGGCATTCGTCCGAATGCCGTTGGGTGCACGTACAGGCGTATGGCAGCCAAGATATGCTGTCGCTATTTTAACATCACCTTAACTTGTAAATTTCAGCCACAACACCTGGGATTCGGTTCCAAAGGAGGCTGCGAGGCTGCCGTACATGCCCTGTCAAGGTAACTTGACTGTAATGGAGGTGAGGTTGTCTTGAAGGTTGACCTAAAGAATGCTTTTAACTCAATCAACAGGGACACCTTGTTGACACAAGTTAAATTAGTAACACCCCAAATTTACTGCCTTAATTAATTTGTGTTTTAACTTAAATTAATTTGTGCCCGACCCAGTTCTCGAAAATGGTCGTGCATTGTTGTACTGGGATCGGTCTATCATTACAGACAGGACTATTGTAGCCAATAAGCCTGATATTGTAGTGATAGACCGAGCAGAGCGTCTCGCAATGATTGTTGATATCACCATACCACATGACGGTAATCTCGTGAAGGCGGAAAATGATAAAAAGATTAAATATTCAGATCTAGCTCACGAGATTGTCGACATGTGGGATGTAGATTCAGCAATCATTATTCCGATTGTCGTTTCAGTGGATGGATTGATCGCCAAGAGCCTCGAACAACATCTAAAGAGGCTCGCAATGGGCAGCTGGATCAAGGCGTTGATTCAGAAGGCAGTTCTTCTCGATACGGCACGCATTGTGAGGAAGTTCCTTTCTCTGAGGCCCTAACCACCGGTGGCTTGGTCCCTGTACCCAACACCGGTGGGTTTCCGTGGTCCGATTTTATATAGTTAAAGAACCATGGGCAAAAATGTATGAAGCCTGGGCTCACCCACCAACAGAGATGAGACCACTTTGAATATACTTGTAAAGCACTAAATATAAAGATATAAACTCATTTTTGCGAAGAATTCATGGGGTTATTTTGCTATAAATATTTTTCTCCTACCATAAATAAACTATAATCCTGCAAAGTAATGCTGTTCTGGCATTGTAGTTTTTGTTGTTTCACATCTTTAACTAGTTTTAATTCCATGTGCAAAGAATACATAAAAAATAAAACAGCTGCTAGTTAAAAATATTTTTATTAACATTTCAATGAATATCAATAATAAGATCGTTAAGGTGTCCTGCCGGAGGATTAAATTGTATGTGCCGAGAGGATACACGAAAACACACAGATAACATACATACATAGACTCACGCCTGTTTCCCGGAAGGGTGGGCAGAGACTACGGAACGCCATTTGCAACGATCCTGACATATCTCTCTTGCTTCATTCACTCCCATCAGATTCCTCATGCGTGCTCTTCGGTTCAGGGTACTTCTGACCTGTCCTGTTTTTAGGACACACAGATAACACCGTGAGAATCACGAGTTGACTGACTGAGAGCAGACGGGCGCGGGGCAGGCGTCCGAAAGGTATGAGAGAGAAGGAGAGTTGTAAATCACACGGGCGCAAGCGCATCTATTGTTTACCATTATTTTAAACAGTGGCGTAGGAAGGGAGAGGAGGCGGCGGGGGCGGTTCGCCCCGGATGTCCCCCATTTTGGCGTGCCACCCCGAACTCGACTTTAAGAACAATGTACAAACATATAAAACACATAGGCACTAGCTCAGTACTACGATTCGGGAGCAGTTATCCCGTAATTGTTAGGTTTCGACTAAAAAGAAAAGAAAACTGTTGAACGCTAACTTCCGCCCCGGGTGCCACCAAAGCTAGCTACGCCACTGATTTTAAAGTATGAATATATTATTACTATAACAGTTTTATGACTAACAATTGTATTTTTCTACAAAATCTATTTAAGTACATATCTTTTTTTCTGCAATGGAATTGAAGGTGGTGCTGGTAGTAACCATTTTAGTACGAACAAAATCCTTTCCAATGGCATAATGCCATAACTCTGTTGGAAACTGAGCCCAATTTGACGCATGGTCCTTTATTGATTTGTACTAAGGTTTAATTATGTAAAATTCGATTATGTGAATACTGATTAATAAAGAGATAGTTATAATAAATGTATTTCCATAATAGTGCAAATACAATTACAATTCAGATCTTATAAGTAAATTTAAGGGATAAATACATATTTGCCTGTACTAGGTTAAAAACCTGTGCTTCAGGCGATCAAGTAAAACTATCTAATATGGTAAAACTACATTAAAATAACTAAAGCTAAAATAATAATAGTTGTATACAGTTATGTTCTTAGTTCTATTTTAATATTGCAAGTAGCTCTTCTGTCTGTTAATATAACATGACTTGTAAACAATTACAGAGTGCTTTTTTACAGTTATAATAGTTTGAGGAATATAAACATATGACTCTATTTAATTTGTTATACAAATATGGACCCATAAATGTGTAAAATCTATTTGTAAAAGTAAATTTTGAGGTCGGGTGTGAAATGCAGACTATATCTATATATAGACGCAGTGCACTTATTAATAAAAGATTTTATAGAAGCGTTAACATAGATTATAATCTGGTCCCATATTTAGTTTTTTGTTTGTTCGGTGGTGCAATATAAGTTTTCGGTCAATCGTAACATTACGGCTTGCGCATCTTTTCGCTTTATCCTGAAGCCGCAGAGCAGAGCAGTTAAAATTTATACTGAAGGTTAAAAACAGTTTCTATCCATTTCCATATTTATCACTGTTGACCTCTGAGTACTCTGATCAACCTTTAATACTTATTTACTCTACCTTACTTAACGCTCAGTCTGATAAGAATCCAGTTAGGTAGATAAGTGCAGGTAAGGATGTAGTCTCTCACATATTATACATTGAAGCACACATATTGAACAAAGGCATAACAATGTGAGGATCTGGTCAATATAAAGATAATCATGACATCAACGTCATGCACTTCGCGTATCTCTAAACCTTTACAAAATATAGGGCTTAGTTCGTATAGAAATCTGGCTGTAGAAATAAAAAACTACTAGATCACGAATGGGTACTCAAAGGCTAGTAGGTTAACTTAACCAACCGTAGGTCAATGTGGTGCTGGCCTGACTGTAATATATCTACATCACTCGGAAATTTTACAATCAACGGTACGGTACAAACATAAATATTTTTTGACAACGTTTACACGGACCGATTTGGTAGATTGGTATCCTTTTTATTTTATTTATTTATTAATACCTTATCATGATTAGCCTTGTTTATAATCTATCCCAGTGCTGGGCACTGCTGGGCTTCGACAACAGACTTCACATGTTATTCGAGACCAGATATTTAATACATAAGTACCTTTTTTTGTGGGCGAAGGGGACTGTCAGACTCTTACTGACTAAAAACCAACCCATGTTCCTCATGTACCCGTGTGTCGGAGGGTCGGGTATCACCGAAGCATTCTTCGCTACCCCCCGACGGGTATTGGCTCGCCAGATGGTCAGGCGGGCCCCGATCAAAACCCCCTTGGTAGAGGATGAAGGTGTTGGGCTCCGCCGCCAAAACACCCAGCGGCCGCAGAGGATAGGGAGGACGGCAACGCAAGACCGCATCTGCTCTTCCTCTGCGGTCCCACCGCGACGCAACGATGGTGCGCCCCCATTTGGTCGCGAGAGATAGGGCGCGCTGCAACGCAACACCGACACCTCTCTCCTACCGCGACCACGCCCGACTGCGATGGACAGAAGAACTGTCCCTCGCACCCACACCTTTGGACGCATCCTGCGCAGGCCTCCGTCAAGCCCACGCGGAGCGTCCACTCCCGGGATCTCGCTTAGCTTCACCGTGGGTGACCAAACCACAGTTACTGAGCCCCCCACCACGACAAGGGGGAGATCCCACGGGGGGACTACATAAGTACCTACTTTTTCCATATCGAGCATCGAATTCAGGCTTACAAGTCTATAACTATAATTATATTAAACTAGAGGACGCCAGCAGCTGCGCCTGCATTTTTTTTGTATTTACCCGTTTTGGCGGATCCCGTGGGAATTTCAAGAAATCCCTTCTTGGTGCACCCCTACGGTCCCCAAGGAACATACATGCCAAATTTCAGCTTCCTGCGCCCAGTAGTTTCGGCTGTAGCGTGTCTGTCAGTCAGTCAGTAACGCAAGGATTTTATATATTAAGATTTGACAATACCATAGAGAGACAATACCAGATATACATACATACATAGACTCACGCCTGTTTCCCGGAGGGGTAGGCAGAGACTACGGAACGCCATTTGCAACGATCCTGACATATCTGTCTTGCTTCATTCACTCCCATTACCAATACCATGAAATTAATGAAATTAAATACGACATTACTTTATTTTTATCAGTACATAATGTATCGGAGTACTAAAAACATAACAAAGTTTTGTGTTCAATCGCGAATAAGGGTTGATTGAATTTCGGTAATAGGAACAATCTACTGGACACAATGTGGAGAAATGAGGTGTTATGTTTCTTCGACAAAAGACCCTTCACACGGGTTAGATGACCTTGCCCGGGTCACGCCCTTGACTTGAAGATAGGTACTTGTGACAGAATATAGTAATTTACCGTGCAAGTTTCTATACCGCCATTCACACTTTATTACCGTAGATAGTTCATCATTAAACACTAGATAATCTTCGTGAAGATTGGTGCCTCAGTTTATATGAAATTACTATAAAAGTAAACTGAGTTTTAAAGGTTTCATTGTATTTTTAAAGCACCTTTTGAAGTGCAAAATTGTGTCAAAATGTCAAGACAAACAAGGTTAAGTTGTATGAACACAAACACGCATATATTATGAACGCTGAATATTGTTGCCCCCGTAATCATTATGTATGAGTATAAGGTTTCATAACTGGAATATAAAGGTTAGTATACTGTATACTTTATAGTCCAGAAAAAAGAACTTTCCCCCAGTGGATGCAGCTGTTGGCAACAGATACAAGAAGTTATGACGTAGATCCCACCGGATAGTTGGTAATTAGAGGTCTTTCTAAGGCGTTATGCAACGTTATGACGTCACTAATAGGATATTTGATTACTGTAAAAATATTAAATGATTGGTTATATCTTCTTTTTTTCCTCTATCAAATGTAAATTTAAAAAAGAAAAACTATGCGGTAAGGAGTTCAAAATATACACTATTAAAATAGTAACAAGCTTATGAAGCTGTAGAAAATGTCACCTTGTATCCGTCTTTAAATGTGTTATTGAGGGGCACCAACCGGCGCCACCAGCGCCAAGTAGTGTAGCTACTGACGTCATACGCCACTTTTACCCTTTCTATTATGATAAGTAATATTACCAGCTCAAAACTAAATACATGCGAAGATGTTATTCCCTACAAACAATGTGGTTTTAATCTAAGTATTTTATATTCATGACATAAAAACAAACTAGGCAAATATTTTGGGTGTTTCCTTGGGACGCGACGTGACAATAGAATAAAACCATAGTATAAAAAGAATAGTAGAATAGCTTCATACAAATCAGCCGACGCTGGTTTGAATGTACGCGTGAGTCGCCGGCGCGGTGTACGCACACACTTTTCACGCACACAATCTCATAGACGAGCGCGGCGAGCGCGGATTCAGTACGGGATGCGCCGCGCATCTGATCGCGCGCATTCATGTAGGTACTACACTGCTCGCCCGCTCGAATTGTTTATGTACATTCAGTTTTGTAATAAACGTTATTAATATTACACAATGTGTTAAACGACAGTAAATTAAACTTGTTACGTTTTTCTCGTTACAAAGGGCATTTAGATAGTTATATAACGCTTAGGTAGTCAGTAGGTTTTTGAAAAAAATATATATGCAAACTTAAATTGTGAAGAATTCAGCGCGATCACTTAAAAAAGCGGCGAAAACGCGCGCGCGCCGACAAAGCTGGGCGCCGCGGTGTAAACAAGTGACAACCTGTGCGTCAACGCAAGAGTAGGCAATTAACTCGCCGAGCGGCCTTGGCTTTTTTTTCTTTTTTGGTGTCGGGTTAGAAAATCCTCATGGAGTCCCTTCGCCCTGGGGGGGGAAGAACAAAGGGGACTTCCAGACTCTTACTGACTGAAAACTAACCCGTGTTCCTCATGTACCCATCTGTCGGAGGGTGGGGTTTCACCCAGCGGCCGCAGAGGATAGGGAGGACGGTAACGCAACACCGCATCTCCTCTTCCTCTGCGGCCCCACCGCGACGCAACGATTGTGCGCCCCCATTTGGTCGCGGGAGATAGGGCGTGCGGCAACGTAACACCGACACGTCTCTCCTCCCGCGACCGCACCCGACTGCGAGGGACAGACAGAACTGTCCCCCGCACCCGCACCTTGGGACGCATCCTACGCAGGCCTCACGCAAGCCCACGTGGAGCGTCCCCTCCCGGGACCCCGCTTAGCTTCACCGTGGGTGTACATCAAACCCACGGTTACTGAGCCCCCCCCCACCACGACAAGGTGGAGATCCAACGGGGGGGAGAGCTTAGCTAACCTACTATTCTTATTTTACTATGATAAAACACTCAACAAGGTGTTTAACACGACTCGCAAGTACAAACACGCAACTGGCTAAAATTTAATTATATTCCTTAAATACATTTTATAATTACAACCATTTAAATTGTTTATTTAAACGGCTAATGGGTAATTAAGTACTGTTTTCACGAATGGCGAACCCTCGTATTTTAATTAACATTTTTCTTTTGTGAAGTCGATTTCCACGAGGTAACATCCAATCTGGCGCAAAGGTAATGATGCTGAATTTCAGATCAACCAATATGAATCCGAAACAAAAAAATACGAAAGACATATTATGTACTTTGGAAAATATCAGTTAGATTATTTACTTTAAATTTAATATAGTTCAATATAGGTATATTAAATTGAAAGTTATTATTACCCGATTACGGCGAAGCCAAAAGGAAGGGTAGTTTTTGGCAGTCTATGTATGTTTCTACCTTTCATTTGATACCAAACACGTAATGATCATCTAAGTTTTATTTTTTTTGAGGTTGGAATCTGAGGGATAAAATCCTTAACAGACATTTTCGATAAAAAATATATAGCCTATGTCACCCGCACCATTTATTAAAATTGGTTCAGTAGTTAAGGCGCTACGGTGGAACATACAAACATACATAGACTGCCAAAAACTACCCTTCCTTTTGGCTTCGCCGTAATCGGGTAATAATAACTTTCAATTTAATATACCTATATTGAACTATATTAAATTTAAAGTAAATAATCTAACTGATATTTTCCAAAGTACATAATATGTCTTTCGTATTTTTTTGTTTCGGATTCATATTGGTTGATCTGAAATTCAGCATCATTACCTTTGCGCCAGATTGGATGTTACCTCGTGGAAATCGACTTCACAAAAGAAAAATGTTAATTAAAATA
The DNA here is from genome assembly GCA_944739405.2 of Euclidia mi. Lineage (NCBI taxonomy): Eukaryota > Metazoa > Arthropoda > Insecta > Lepidoptera > Erebidae > Euclidia > Euclidia mi. The sequence continues at coordinate 28,400,953 of OX123202.2, forward strand.
CGAGGGTTCGCCATTCGTGAAAACAGTACTTAATTACCCATTAGCCGTTTAAATAAACAATTTAAATGGTTGTAATTATAAAATGTATTTAAGGAATATAATTAAATTTTAGCCAGTTGCGTGTTTGTACTTGCGAGTCGTGTTAAACACCTTGTTGAGTGTTTTATCATAGTAAAATAAGAATAGTAGGTTAGCTAAGCTCTCCCCCCCGTTGGATCTCCACCTTGTCGTGGTGGGGGGGGGCTCAGTAACCGTGGGTTTGATGTACACCCACGGTGAAGCTAAGCGGGGTCCCGGGAGGGGACGCTCCACGTGGGCTTGCGTGAGGCCTGCGTAGGATGCGTCCCAAGGTGCGGGTGCGGGGGACAGTTCTGTCTGTCCCTCGCAGTCGGGTGCGGTCGCGGGAGGAGAGACGTGTCGGTGTTACGTTGCCGCACGCCCTATCTCCCGCGACCAAATGGGGGCGCACAATCGTTGCGTCGCGGTGGGGCCGCAGAGGAAGAGGAGATGCGGTGTTGCGTTACCGTCCTCCCTATCCTCTGCGGCCGCTGGGTGAAACCCCACCCTCCGACAGATGGGTACATGAGGAACACGGGTTAGTTTTCAGTCAGTAAGAGTCTGGAAGTCCCCTTTGTTCTTCCCCCCCCAGGGCGAAGGGACTCCATGAGGATTTTCTAACCCGACACCAAAAAAGAAAAAAAAGCCAAGGCCGCTCGGCGAGTTAATTGCCTACTCTTGCGTTGACGCACAGGTTGTCACTTGTTTACACCGCGGCGCCCAGCTTTGTCGGCGCGCGCGCGTTTTCGCCGCTTTTTTAAGTGATCGCGCTGAATTCTTCACAATTTAAGTTTGCATATATATTTTTTTCAAAAACCTACTGACTACCTAAGCGTTATATAACTATCTAAATGCCCTTTGTAACGAGAAAAACGTAACAAGTTTAATTTACTGTCGTTTAACACATTGTGTAATATTAATAACGTTTATTACAAAACTGAATGTACATAAACAATTCGAGCGGGCGAGCAGTGTAGTACCTACATGAATGCGCGCGATCAGATGCGCGGCGCATCCCGTACTGAATCCGCGCTCGCCGCGCTCGTCTATGAGATTGTGTGCGTGAAAAGTGTGTGCGTACACCGCGCCGGCGACTCACGCGTACATTCAAACCAGCGTCGGCTGATTTGTATGAAGCTATTCTACTATTCTTTTTATACTATGGTTTTATTCTATTGTCACGTCGCGTCCCAAGGAAACACCCAAAATATTTGCCTAGTTTGTTTTTATGTCATGAATATAAAATACTTAGATTAAAACCACATTGTTTGTAGGGAATAACATCTTCGCATGTATTTAGTTTTGAGCTGGTAATATTACTTATCATAATAGAAAGGGTAAAAGTGGCGTATGACGTCAGTAGCTACACTACTTGGCGCTGGTGGCGCCGGTTGGTGCCCCTCAATAACACATTTAAAGACGGATACAAGGTGACATTTTCTACAGCTTCATAAGCTTGTTACTATTTTAATAGTGTATATTTTGAACTCCTTACCGCATAGTTTTTCTTTTTTAAATTTACATTTGATAGAGGAAAAAAAGAAGATATAACCAATCATTTAATATTTTTACAGTAATCAAATATCCTATTAGTGACGTCATAACGTTGCATAACGCCTTAGAAAGACCTCTAATTACCAACTATCCGGTGGGATCTACGTCATAACTTCTTGTATCTGTTGCCAACAGCTGCATCCACTGGGGGAAAGTTCTTTTTTCTGGACTATAAAGTATACAGTATACTAACCTTTATATTCCAGTTATGAAACCTTATACTCATACATAATGATTACGGGGGCAACAATATTCAGCGTTCATAATATATGCGTGTTTGTGTTCATACAACTTAACCTTGTTTGTCTTGACATTTTGACACAATTTTGCACTTCAAAAGGTGCTTTAATTATTTTTTTTTTTTTTCTTTAATTATTCCATCTTATATGCATGTGCGGAAGTTGTTATCATGATAATATCCTTCAGTAGCAATTTACTGCCTCAGTTTGCGTTATAATAATATAAAACAATGCAACATTATTATCTGATCACTGCACGCGACGTGATTCTCATGAAGACATCGGCTTAAGAAATAATTTGCAGAATAACAACAGTGTCAATCTATCTAAAATAGCTTTTATACTAAAGCAAAATAAAAAAATAAGTTTAATAACTATAACCCGACTACGTAAAAACGTGGTCTAAAAAGGACAAAACAAGGAAAGTAAGAAGTGTTACGCACCTATTGTGCGTAACACCTAATGTGGGTACCAGTAAGCGTGCGTTCATACTGCGCCGGACCGGCTAATAAGCCGGAAGCCGGCGCCCGGAGCGAGTGTTCACACTACGCCGCGACCGGCTAATTAGCCGGAGGACGGCCGGCTCCCTAGATTAAATTTACTTTATAGATGGAAGTATTGCATCACAAGATCATCACTAAAATAATCTGACATTGGTGACCATGGGTGGCCATGGTCACCAATGTCAGATTCTTTTAGTCAAAATTAAATAGAACTTCATGTGAAACTTAGAAACTTCATTCATAGACATTTTGACTTATGCGTATAAAGATTGTACTGATATTTGTAGGGACGTAGAAATTTTATCGATACTTTTATTTAAAATGTTTTTGTATGAAAGAGAAACAAATACATCCTTAAAAACTTTCGCGTTCATAATAACAGTTTATATATAAAACCATTTTTGGCAAACAACTACTAAGCTATGCATGTTTAGTCGCGACTTTTTCCTAGATCATAGCAAGCGATACTTACCTAATAAATGCACATAACTTCCAAAACTCAGAGAGATGGGTTTGAATTTGAATTTTATTGCCATTTAAATTAAGTACACGGTGCCTGGTGGCAACCAAACATTGACGTTACTGAACTTCAATGTCCGTTTGACAATGAAATCAGCTAAAAACACGATTTGTTTATTTGTTCCTGACTTGGTTACATAAAATAATAATATGCAGGATTTAATTTGAACAGGTTTTGTAAATGAAATCACAAGTGTCTGTTCCTACGTTAAAATTTATTGATCTATATTTATGTTTCATCGATATTTACTTTATACCTACTAGGAGAGCTGGCATCAATTTTGGGTAGGTATTCGAGGCATGATTGCAGACCTGGCTGGCGAGCAGCGAGGCTATAGAAAATTATGAAAAAACGAACAAAAATGTATTTGAGGCAACATGCAATTTTTAAATATAATAGTTTAATGTTTATAGAATACAAACAAATATAAGTCAGATGATTTAGTCGGGACTTTATTACATTGCCAGGCGTTATTTATATTGGTTTGAAAATTATTTTTGCATGCGCCGGGCTATGTCAAGCCACGACTAAATCAAATAATATAATCATTTATAGACATTTATCTTACTCTACGCTAGAAAAATCATAAGTCAAAATGAAGTAACTATGTATATTGGACAAGACTGCTATTGTAATGCGGTCTCCATAGTATTTTCCTTATTCTAAGGCCAGCTCCGATCAGTGTTACCAATTTAGTAGAATTAGCACTAAAAGTGGGGGTTTCAACATTTGCCTAAAATTTAATACAACGTTCGTTTTAAAATAATTTGTACATTGTTCAATATATTATTATTATATTACTTGATGTGTTGATTTAACATTTAATTTGCATTTTTCCTTACATATTACCTAATAGAACGAATTATTATTTTTGTATACCAATTGTTTTCCGAAGTGAAATAAGTATTATAATGATAATTTAAGTGGGTGTCATGTGTCTAGGGAAATTTTATTTGTGGTTTCAGGTGGAGATCTTAGTTCAACTGTTGGTAACACTAACCGGTACTAGGCATGTGTCTGTGCACGTTGTCATAACTATCTATATTTCATAACTATCTATAATGTTCGATCACCTAATTTGAAGAAGTATTTACTCGTAGATATGTCTAATGCATGACTAGAATGATAACAGCAAGTGGTTTGGTAAGGCTCGTTTTAAAAAACCATTAAGAATGCTAAGATTGTTATCGAGACCTATAATGAAATGTATTGAGATGGCAAAAACTACAGCAAAAATAGCAAAAAGTTAATCAACAAAAATATTGTGAAAAAGAAAAATCTAAACAAATAACAAATGTGGCAAGATTAAAGAAATTTAAATATAATGCAAATTTAAAATAAAATTAAACTATGTGAAGAATACGCAAAAAAAAAACAAAAAGAAAAATATCTAATAGTATCACAAAAAGCAGTTTTTTTAAAAAGTTCACAAACATTACAAAACGTTAAAATTGAACAAATAAACCGTCACAAGACAACAAAAATACACCAAAATGAGAGAAATTAAAAAAATACATGCACAAAAAGTATACAAAGATATCAAAATGAAATTAAAATATAAAGTTAAATTAAACAAAAAAGGTGCTAATAATAACAAAAAGCTAAATGTAATGAAATTGAGCACAAAAGTGAAAAATATTTTTATCTTCACTATGTAACATAAAAAGTTTAAAAAATTACATAAATCCAAAACGTGTATAAAAATGGTAAAAATATATCAAATCGTAAAATTATTTATCAAAGAGTGAAGGAAACTCAACAATAAATATATCAAAAAAAGAATACAATAAGAAGAAATAAATAAGCCTTGGAATGTTACAAAATGTCTATCTAAATGGTCACCGGCCAACCATTCTGCTGTCAAAAAACGCTACGTTAAAATATAACTACATAGGTAAAGTCTGACCGCGCGCGGCATTTCATGGTGGTTATACTCGTTATGAAATTTAGATAGTCAAACAATTGACGTATAACTATCTATACCTAATATAGCATATGATCGTTGCCATAACGATCGGTGTAATCTAACGCATACTCTTAGCTCAGCTCTACGAGTCCGTCTTAATGCCCGGATCCGGTCTGTTGACCGGATCCAGTTTAGTGTGAATAGCTTCATACAAATTGTTCTGCCACTGGCTCGTTATTCGCCGGTCCGGGCATTAAGCCGGACAGGCTAATTAGCCGGTCCGGCATAGTGTGAACGCTCGCTAACACTTACTTGCATTAAACAGACATGGCAGGGAACTACATGCACACTAGTATACAATAGCTGCGACCACGGCTCTAGCTTGAGCATTTCTGTACATATACTTTTCTTGTTTTGTCCTTTTTAGACCACGTTTTTACGTAGTCGGGTTATAGTTTTTAAACTTCTTTTTTTATTTAATCATTTTCTGTATCCTGGGCAGGGGCATGTAAACTAACCGTGCAATATTTAAATTGTTACATTTAAAGGAAGAAAGAAAGAAAAAAATAGGTAACTCAATTTATCTAAACCGCGTGACTTGTACCTAAGTACAACCGTGTTTAAAACCTATATTTTGACAAAAACAGTATAATAAATGGACATATTTGTAATGTACTTACCAATATGTCCATTTATTATACTGTTTTTGTCAAAATATAGGTTTTAAACACGGTTGTACTTAGCTACAAGTCACGCGGTTTAGATAAATTGAGTTACCTATTTTTTTCTTTCTTTCTTCCTTTAAATGTAACAATTTAAATATTGCACGGTTAGTTTACATGCCCCTGCCCAGGATACAGAAAATGATTAAATAAAAAAAGAAGTTTAAAAACTATAACCCGACTACGTAAAAACGTGGTCTAAAAAGGACAAAACAAGAAAAGTATATGTACAGAAATGCTCAAGCTAGAGCCGTGGTCGCAGCTATTGTATACTAGTGTGCATGTAGTTCCCTGCCATGTCTGTTTAATGCAAGTAAGTGTTAGCGAGCGTTCACACTATGCCGGACCGGCTAATTAGCCTGTCCGGCTTAATGCCCGGACCGGCGAATAACGAGCCAGTGGCAGAACAATTTGTATGAAGCTATTCACACTAAACTGGATCCGGTCAACAGACCGGATCCGGGCATTAAGACGGACTCGTAGAGCTGAGCTAAGAGTATGCGTTAGATTACACCGATCGTTATGGCAACGATCATATGCTATATTAGGTATAGATAGTTATACGTCAATTGTTTGACTATCTAAATTTCATAACGAGTATAACCACCATGAAATGCCGCGCGCGGTCAGACTTTACCTATGTAGTTATATTTTAACGTAGCGTTTTTTGACAGCAGAATGGTTGGCCGGTGACCATTTAGATAGACATTTTGTAACATTCCAAGGCTTATTTATTTCTTCTTATTGTATTCTTTTTTTGATATATTTATTGTTGAGTTTCCTTCACTCTTTGATAAATAATTTTACGATTTGATATATTTTTACCATTTTTATACACGTTTTGGATTTATGTAATTTTTTAAACTTTTTATGTTACATAGTGAAGATAAAAATATTTTTCACTTTTGTGCTCAATTTCATTACATTTAGCTTTTTGTTATTATTAGCACCTTTTTTGTTTAATTTAACTTTATATTTTAATTTCATTTTGATATCTTTGTATACTTTTTGTGCATGTATTTTTTTAATTTCTCTCATTTTGGTGTATTTTTGTTGTCTTGTGACGGTTTATTTGTTCAATTTTAACGTTTTGTAATGTTTGTGAACTTTTTAAAAAAACTGCTTTTTGTGATACTATTAGATATTTTTCTTTTTGTTTTTTTTTTGCGTATTCTTCACATAGTTTAATTTTATTTTAAATTTGCATTATATTTAAATTTCTTTAATCTTGCCACATTTGTTATTTGTTTAGATTTTTCTTTTTCACAATATTTTTGTTGATTAACTTTTTGCTATTTTTGCTGTAGTTTTTGCCATCTCAATACATTTCATTATAGGTCTCGATAACAATCTTAGCATTCTTAATGGTTTTTTAAAACGAGCCTTACCAAACCACTTGCTGTTATCATTCTAGTCATGCATTAGACATATCTACGAGTAAATACTTCTTCAAATTAGGTGATCGAACATTATAGATAGTTATGAAATATAGATAGTTATGACAACGTGCACAGACACATGCCTAGTACCGGTTAGTGTTACCAACAGTTGAACTAAGATCTCCACCTGAAACCACAAATAAAATTTCCCTAGACACATGACACCCACTTAAATTATCATTATAATACTTATTTCACTTCGGAAAACAATTGGTATACAAAAATAATAATTCGTTCTATTAGGTAATATGTAAGGAAAAATGCAAATTAAATGTTAAATCAACACATCAAGTAATATAATAATAATATATTGAACAATGTACAAATTATTTTAAAACGAACGTTGTATTAAATTTTAGGCAAATGTTGAAACCCCCACTTTTAGTGCTAATTCTACTAAATTGGTAACACTGATCGGAGCTGGCCTTAGAATAAGGAAAATACTATGGAGACCGCATTACAATAGCAGTCTTGTCCAATATACATAGTTACTTCATTTTGACTTATGATTTTTCTAGCGTAGAGTAAGATAAATGTCTATAAATGATTATATTATTTGATTTAGTCGTGGCTTGACATAGCCCGGCGCATGCAAAAATAATTTTCAAACCAATATAAATAACGCCTGGCAATGTAATAAAGTCCCGACTAAATCATCTGACTTATATTTGTTTGTATTCTATAAACATTAAACTATTATATTTAAAAATTGCATGTTGCCTCAAATACATTTTTGTTCGTTTTTTCATAATTTTCTATAGCCTCGCTGCTCGCCAGCCAGGTCTGCAATCATGCCTCGAATACCTACCCAAAATTGATGCCAGCTCTCCTAGTAGGTATAAAGTAAATATCGATGAAACATAAATATAGATCAATAAATTTTAACGTAGGAACAGACACTTGTGATTTCATTTACAAAACCTGTTCAAATTAAATCCTGCATATTATTATTTTATGTAACCAAGTCAGGAACAAATAAACAAATCGTGTTTTTAGCTGATTTCATTGTCAAACGGACATTGAAGTTCAGTAACGTCAATGTTTGGTTGCCACCAGGCACCGTGTACTTAATTTAAATGGCAATAAAATTCAAATTCAAACCCATCTCTCTGAGTTTTGGAAGTTATGTGCATTTATTAGGTAAGTATCGCTTGCTATGATCTAGGAAAAAGTCGCGACTAAACATGCATAGCTTAGTAGTTGTTTGCCAAAAATGGTTTTATATATAAACTGTTATTATGAACGCGAAAGTTTTTAAGGATGTATTTGTTTCTCTTTCATACAAAAACATTTTAAATAAAAGTATCGATAAAATTTCTACGTCCCTACAAATATCAGTACAATCTTTATACGCATAAGTCAAAATGTCTATGAATGAAGTTTCTAAGTTTCACATGAAGTTCTATTTAATTTTGACTAAAAGAATCTGACATTGGTGACCATGGCCACCCATGGTCACCAATGTCAGATTATTTTAGTGATGATCTTGTGATGCAATACTTCCATCTATAAAGTAAATTTAATCTAGGGAGCCGGCCGTCCTCCGGCTAATTAGCCGGTCGCGGCGTAGTGTGAACACTCGCTCCGGGCGCCGGCTTCCGGCTTATTAGCCGGTCCGGCGCAGTATGAACGCACGCTTACTGGTACCCACATTAGGTGTTACGCACAATAGGTGCGTAACACTTCTTACTTTCCTTGTTTTGTCCTTTTTAGACCACGTTTTTACGTAGTCGGGTTATAGTTATTAAACTTATTTTTTTATTTTGCTTTAGTATAAAAGCTATTTTAGATAGATTGACACTGTTGTTATTCTGCAAATTATTTCTTAAGCCGATGTCTTCATGAGAATCACGTCGCGTGCAGTGATCAGATAATAATGTTGCATTGTTTTATATTATTATAACGCAAACTGAGGCAGTAAATTGCTACTGAAGGATATTATCATGATAACAACTTCCGCACATGCATATAAGAGCGGAAATTATGTACATCAGGATAAAAAAATATTGAAAATAAATGTATTTACGACAAAAAGCTCCTTAACTGTAGATTTTTGGGTTTCGTACCTCACATGGTAAAAAAATTAACCCTTATAAGATCACTTTCTTGTCCGTCTGTCTGTCTGTCTGTCTGTCTGTCTGTCCGTGTGTCACCATAGATTTTCTCAGGAACGGGTGGACCTAGCAAATTGAAATTTATACCAGATACTGAGGTCTATGGTTCCTATTAGGAGTAAATCAGGGTACTGGGTCAACCCGATAAAAAGATATGGTCAAAATTAGATTTTTGCGAAAACTTGTAAGTACTAAAATTTACCTTAATTTTCAACTTTTTATAATTTTCGGAATTTTTCCTTTAGTTGTGGTGTAAGACCTTAGTTTAAACCAAAATTGACAATTCTAGGTCAACCGTAAGTACCCTATAGGTTTTGGGTCGAAAACCTATATGGTAGTTCCCGTTGAACTAGAATCACGAAATTCGGCCAAAAGCAAGGTCTTACAGCACAAACAAAGGAAAAATTACAAAAAAAAAGTGGAAAATTTAAGGGTGTCCCCATACATACCTACATAGTAGACTCCATTTAAGATAGTCCTCTAAGTGGTATGGGCGTTCATACAGATTTAGAGGACTAGCGTAATTAGCACCAACCTCAAATAAGTTCAAATGCGTACGGAAACCTCGGTGCGCGGGTCAGACTCACACTTGCCCGAATTTTTTAACTCTTAGGTTTGGTAATAAAAGGTAAATCAAACATTCTCATTAAATCACATTCTGCTGATATAGGTTTACTTACTATAATAATTATGGCACAGTGGACTAAAACATATCAAGCATAGATATAATAACCAAATATCAAGCATTAGTTAATAGCCTTCACATATTGGGCGCTATCCAATCACTGCTATTGACTTATGCAATATGTATTAATGTAATTGATGTGATGATTTCAGAGACACGATACTGGAGCCCAACGAACCGACATACATGACATTACCAGACATACATCTTCAGTGAACACAATGTGTTCACTCACTGGGCAGTTAAAGAGGTTGTTATGGCCAAAATCATCAACCGGTGACATTTAAGCTTCTGAAAAATAATTATCTCCATAAGAAATTCATCCAACCTTAATGGGCAATGTAATACGAAATAAAATTATTATATTAACAGAGTCGTAAACATTTCATGAAATGAAATATTAACATTAATGAAAGAGCTCTTTTGTGAAGCTCCAATTAGAGAGTTGCCTATTGGCAGTCGAAAAAAGCTTGCCGGTATCCTCTCTCCTTTCGCACCTTCCTTTGATATCAAAGAAATTGTCGGTATATAATAACGTTGACCAAATAAAGCCAGATATTGGTTCTGTAGATATTAACAAATTCATTTAACGAATTCTTCGTAGATTATGACTCGGAAAACCGGAACACATCAATCGATTCAACGAGATAGGTATGCGTACGAATTCATATGGAACAGAAATATTTTTGATGATTGATTGAATTTCAGTAACACCGAGTTGATTTTTCGTGCGGATTGTTTTACCAACTGCCACGCAGCTGTAAGAGAGCCGCTGGTTTGGAAACTAATCAATTACCATTTTATCATATTTTTTACCAACAGCCTACTTATACTGGGATATTTAAGTAAAAATTTGATCCAAAATAGCAGGAGGCTGCGGTTAACAATAATTTACACCTCGGATATAGGCTTCCAGTATAATTAAACAATATGCCCTATTTTGGTGAATGATGAATATTTACAGCAAAATTTACGTGCACGAATAACGGACATAAAACAACAAGACTTGTTGCAACTCTATTTAAAATATATATTTCTGTTTTAACTCACAATATGTATTTTAATGTTCTGTAATTATATTATATTATAGGAAGAAAAGAAACACGATAGCAATATTCATTACCTAAATAAACAAGGATTAGGCAATATTCATTACCTAAATAAACAATATTTTTTCTTCTTTGTACAGACTTGACACAAAATTAGACAAATGTCTTTATCCCTTATTTTCTGTCAGATTTAAAGGATAGGAAAAATATAAGTGGCGCTCGTTCGTTTGAAAGAACATTTCTAAATTACTGATACCCATTTGGTTACTTGATTGAAACAGATTGTATCGATAGTATTTTTAGGAGTAGGCAAGGGCCTACTCCTAAAAATACTATCGATGCAATATCGTGCAAATGTGTAACAATGAAAGTTCATTGTTACGCATTTGCACAGTGCTTAAAATCTTTTAAATTCTTCCTAGTAATTAAAAGCCATTCCCAAGACTGCTAAAAGTAATTGAAGTTCCAACTAAACTGTTTAAGAATTGGCTTCACAATTGCTAGTTGGAATCTAGGAACGTGATATACGTATTACGCGGGTATTACAAAGACAATCAAACTACAAATTAATTTGTAGGTCCTCTGTCCAAAGTTTAACTTCATGACAATTTAGAATAAAAAAATCCTAGTCAAGTATTTTTACATTATTTCCTTATGTTTATTTAACGCCCCACTGCCTCCGTGGTCCAGTGGATAGAGTATGCGACTGCTGGTCGGAGGTCCCAGGTTCGATTCCCGGGTCGGGCAAAAGTGTTACTGGGTTTTTCCGAATTCTCAGTAGTAGCACGGAGTCTGGTGATGTGCCCGGTAACGGCAATAGGCTCGCCCCCTATTACGTGGGACCTAAAAATTCATGGCGAAATGTGGGTGTAATACCTATTACGCCTCTGCCTACCCCTTCGGGGATACAGGCATGAATCAATAAAAAAAAATATTTAACGGGTATATATTAATAAATAACACATGTACACATTGTGAAAGTCTGAACATTTTGATATTATTATCTTTACAGATATAATATGGCATCAATGTCGACTCAGCTGTTCAGAAACGGCACCTAACTCATAATAACTGCACCACTTTTACTTTCACAACCATTAATTCGTACGTCCTATAATATATTTCATAACGTTAGTATAAAATGACAAACATGAGTTGGCAATGCGATTGCCGGTATTCAAGAACATGGCTGCAGCTGCGCCGCTATGGTGCCGGTACAGTGTACCATGACGTTAAGTTGCACGATCTATTCTTTTATTCGATAATATATGAAAATGAATGTGGTATGTACTTAAAGTTATTATTAATGTTCATCATCGTCAGCCTTTGATAGTCCACTGCTGGACTAGGCCTCTCCTTTGAAAGGAGGAATTGGCCTACTATACCACGCTGGCCAAGCGGGTTGGTATAGGGTTTGTATCAAGTTTTCCTTCTCTTGCAGTGCTGTTCTCTGCATACTATGCTCCCTCTGTCGGTTCTTACGACACCCACCATGGGATGATATGGGGTGGTGACAATTCGTATTCTTAATCCGTCACCACACGGACACTCCACAATTATTAATGTTACTACCTTCATAACGAACACCAGACTTATTAAAACCATTTTTCTCAATATCTGTTTCCCTGCGATCGTATCATAAAAAAGCAATTTTTTCAAGGTGATGACGATACTGACCTCTATGATAAAAATGAGCCTTCTGTTACAGATAATGTCAAAAATGTCAAGAGATGATGTCGGCGAACTTAATATTAGGTTAACTTTGTTTTTATTTTTAAGGTTTAGTGTATCTGTGGTTGTAAGACACATAGGCATCACATTTCGACACATCAGCGTAGTTTTATCAAGATGTTAGCGAATGTTAAAAGCTTAACGCTTTAGAAAAATGTATATAGACACATGCGCCCGCGTGCGGTGCAGGTATTAACACAGTTTAATCTGTACGGCTCGTGTATAATATACTCTATTATTTCACAGATCTCTATTTTAACTATACGAGTATTAAGCTCTATTCTAACGACCTAAACCTGAGTTTTTACAGATCATAAATTTTCTCAGAAACCTCATGCATAATTTTTAGACATGGCCTCGAGGACATGCAAATTTTCTTCGTAAATATTGTACATAGCCAGTGTCATTTAATATGTACATAATGCAAAGTAAAAAAAATGCGTGGGCTTACTCTCGAGACCTGCGCGGCACGAGGTCCCTATTAAGGAATATAATTAACTGTAAAACGAATACGGCAGTCTTTTTACCCGACTACGGCGAAGCCAAAAGGAAGGGCAATGTTTTACAACCTTAGAATTAAAGAAGCCGGTAGCCTATTATGTTCATATTAAGATAGCCAAGGTATCCAATGTCTGTACCCATTTCACTATTACTACGATAAGATAATTCACAATGGAACAAAGCAAAGCAAGTTATTTTTGCGCTGTTTCTATGCGGTAAATGGCGTCATTTATAGTCCGCAATCTGCGTGAACGGATGCGAAGGGACGCAGACATACGGATGTAAGTGTCATGGCCGTGAAATGTGTATGCATATATGTGTATGAAGCATCCCCTTTGTATAGACCAGTGGCCGTGGTCCAATTTGCAATATCCTTTATATCGGAATCCGGTGGAAGTGATGGATCTATTTTTAATCTATCATATCTATCTATCATTTTTGTTGCTCTACAAATTATTCACTTTCGATGTATCAACTGTTGGTGCATTTGAAAGGATGTGTAGCTCGTTAGGGAATGAATAGTACCTTAATACCGTATATAATTCGTGTAAATGTTACAAAAAGCAGACTGTAGAAGTCTCATTTGTAAGAAAAATCTCAAAGGAATTAACTAAGAATAAGAGACGTTGATCAAAAACAATTATGAAGTTTCAAAAGTTACAATACCTTCTCGGCTACAGAGTTTAAAGTCTGGAAAAGAACAATTTCTATAAAAAAGTTAATAATCTCGAAACTTCCTTTACTTAATACGCGACTAGCATAAGGAAATGTTTAATAGCAAAATTTTGAGTCAAGCTTGAGCAGATATAGCTGTTTTACGAGCGAAATATCTGTAGCAAATAGCCTCTTGAAATCTGCATATACTTTGCCTCCGCAGTTCTGTTGTTCAAAATCAGTCTGCTGGGACGCACCAAGAGAAGCGTGCGCTCAACCAACATACGATCAAGTAACCAACCACCCAAACATGTCATAAAGTCGACCCAAGTTTGTCGAAAAACAAGCTTTGATCAAAAGTTTGAAACTTAAAGCAAGTGAAACTGACGACGTTTGATACAACTTGCGATGTAAATAAGTGGAACGGAGAGATTTTATTCATTTCGTGGAATATCTAATCAACTTGTCCCGGTTCTAGGTGGAATTTCCTTTGGGATATATAGTAGCTGGAACTACTGAGTATTTGTTCACTGAAGGAAATACATATTTATTTGTGTACACAAATATACTAAGTACACGTTATACAGTCATTCATATTTATCGGTGTGCTAGTCGAAGAGGAAACTTGTTTATTTCTAGGAAATTCGTTAACGATAAATCTACTTGCTGACGCCATTTTTTTGTATTCGATTATCTTGTATCTTTCAGTGTTGACTCAAAAAAGTTGAGATTGTATAAGAACACGTCCACGTCTATATTAATTTTATTGCGGTCTATCGCATTACAAAGAAACTATAAATTTGCACACAAATAATTTTCTCAGCTACCTATAAAACAAGCTACCGTGAATTACTAGTCGACCAAGCCAACTAGACGAATGTCAACGTGACAAAATCCAACATAATTCAATAATTATAATCCAGAAATTCCTAATACCGATTGCAGGCGCATTGTACGTTCACACGCCGCGTTCGCACGTTACGATAAATAATTTCTGGATTATAATTGTTGAATTATGTTGAATTTTATCACGTTGACATTCGTCTAGTTGGCTTGGTCGAGTAGTAAAATAAAACTTTTCGAGAACTTGAGTGAGAAAGAGAGTGGTATATGTTAATTATACCGGATGTTCAAATTCGGAGTCAATTTGGAGCGTGTAAAATCTTGCCTATTTAAATTTAGTGTGTCACGAGGGACTTTTCAATCAAATAATCAACGGCAGCTAAGACTCGGAACAATGGTTTGTGGATCACATAAGTTCAGTCTTGAATGGAGATCGAACCAAAAGTACTCGGCGTAGTTCTAAATAGCGAGACGACAGATTATACCATTACGCACAGCCATGAAAATCAATAACATAATATGCTGATGACGGCCTATTCTCAAATCGAGAAGTCAACATAACATTTTGACTTTATGAATCTATCTTTTTTCAGTATTTAATTCCAATAGTAATCAGATATTACAGAATATAAAAAAAAGGATACTGAAAGGATTTTTGCGATTCTCGTTCGCTAATAGATTTACAGCGAAGTAAATATAGCATAAATGTTTGCTAAGCGGATTTTATTAAACTGCTTATCAATAAATATTTTGAAAAAACAATATTTTATACTTGTTCGAACAGACTTAATTGGAATGCTGTAAAAATATTTTAGTCCCCTTTTGTAGAATTATTGAAGCAATGAAAAAATACTCAGTCCATTTGGTTAAAAGAGTTTTATTGTCGTACCGTGCGATTGTTTTTCATTTCGTGATTACTATAATTTTGTGCGGATTGTGTGAATAATTCTTGTCCTTTGTATAATAATTGTTCCGTAGTCAGTTGAGGCTAGCTTTAATGTTTCAAGAAGATTTATTTTGCACACGTTTCATTCGATATATTTTTTTTAACCCAGTGATGTCAAATTACTTCAGCACAAAATATTTTTTACGCTACTTACCTGAATACTGTATTGCAGGCACTCAGAACAGACAAAAAAGTTTATAAATCACACAAAGTGTTGTCCGATGTGGGGCGCGCTTCAATGCTTACTAACACGACGCCATCCATAAAATCAAGTAGGTACATAACCATAAAGATTTATGCAATATATTTAAATAAGATATAAGTACGAAGGAATAGGAAAAAGAATGGAGACGATTGATATAAAGTTAAAACAACAAGACTTATTAAAACGGCAGAGCACCTCACTGAAAACTCTTAATTGTTGTTTTTATACGTACGTTGGAATTTTCTAATAGTATTGACTTATTACTATTTGGTCAAACACTGGGGTTCACGTTTCCAGCTAACTATTGTATGTTATTACAGTTGAAAGAAGTATTTGTTTTTTCTAATTGACTAATTGTTTATGGCGAGTATTTTTGCCTATGCAGTATACAGTGCAGACACAGTCGTTTTTATATTCAAATTACATTGTTCACTTTTGGATATTTCGGAGCGATCACGGATTACTCTATTGATGTATTGCGGATACACGATTGGTAATATTTTTTCTTAATTCTTCTTTAATTTTGGAGACCACGTCCACACTAGGAATAAATTATTTATCGAGGAGGACCTAACATAAAGAAGAAACGGATACCAAGGATAACTAGATTTGAAATGATAATTTGTGATCATACAGAGTGTAAGCAGTTTGTCCCGGGTATAATATAGGTATATGATTTGCATTTTTAAATTGTTGAATGAACTATATACATAGAAAAAAATTACATCAGTGTTTACGTTCATACTTGCGTCATTTCACTTAAAATCATTGACAAATTTGGTTGAAATATCAACCGATAATAGCATTTCCTTTCACCCTAACTTAGAATAGGACAAAAGAGACAGACTTTAATTTTCATTTAAGTCAGTAAGGCAAATCAATCAACGCCACATATTTGAGGCGCCACAAAAGTAATTCAAAACACTCAATAACACGATGTTAAATCACTGTAGAAAATTTAGGTATGCACCTACTGTTAGATTGTACCGAAATAATTAATGACTGCCACAAATTTATGGTCACGGGGCATTAACTGACTAATCGCTTCCAAAGCTGCGTTCTGACAGTGACAAGTGCTTATTCAGAATGTTATTTTACTAATCGATTAGTGCCTATTATGTGTGAGTTTTTTTTTTTTAAATAAGTGAGAAGAAAGATGGGTTATTATAAATTCCTTTAGTACATAGTGGTGCTTTGTACAGCCTTTTTGATTTCCGTATGCTGTTAATTATAAGCATTAGACCATTTTATAATAATGCTATTACTTATGGGTTGAATCACAATTCAAAGAATACAACCTCCTCAGTTTATTCACTTTCAGCCATACTTGACGACAGGTTTAATACTGATACCCTTTTACGAACATAAGTAAAGTACATCCAAATTGATTCAAATTATTCGACGCAAAAGCACCATTGCCAATCTATTTATTGATCGTAGCTTGACCACATCTTTAGTAGCGTACTATTCCATTAGGTCAGACTCAACGGGCAATAAAAAATATTCGTATATGTTTTTGTACGGCCGGTACACTGTGGGCCCCGTTCACCAATGTATTTAACTACTCGCATAATCACCAGGCTATCGTGCTGATAGATATCTGGGTGTGAAATAATCGGAGCACACTGATTACTATTTATGTTATTCACTGAATTGTTTACTTCTGGGTACTAAAATAATCTATTAAAATGTGCTTTGCAGAGGTATATCTAATAAAGAAAAGTAACACATTGAAGATGAATAATAATGAGTCTATTTGCCTTACCAATTATACGGTTTAAAAAAAAGTTTTGTAACAACTTAGTTCTGCTTGGAAGCAGTCAGATAAAGAATATGTACAAATTGTTAAATTTTCTGTTCAATTTTAATACTTAGTTGCTTGAACAATTTGTCAGACATTCAACTTGATTTAAAACCTTGTAAAAGGTGATTAACTTTGCTAATATTTTTAAAACATTGGAACCAATTAAGGAACGCATATATTGCGATTAAAATCATTTGAACAAAATGTCAATACCATCTGCATGAAGTTGCTTAATACGATAAAGTTGCACATATTAATATTTGAACTGTTTCAACTAGGATAGCAGCTAACACAAGTCTGGCTCGGTAATGAGTTAACACCAATTAATAGTTTAACGTGCTAAATTTATTATCAAAGACGTTCGTCTAAAATCGGAAGGATTTTGAACATTTCTGAATCAATAACAAACTGCTACATAGTTTCACCAGACAGGTATTGACAGATAGTCTGACCCTCCAGTAAATAGTGAGGTGAAGAGTGAAATAGTCTGACCAATGTCGACCAATATCGAGAATTTGCCAACATCGACGCCTCGAAGCATTCACTGTAATCTTTCGCCACATAAACGGCCAGATAAAATCTCTGATTCTGATGCCCGATGCCGCACCATCGAACTTCCTTTCCACTTAATAAAGCACAATTGATCCGTGCGAAATGTATATTATATGAAGGAATGTTTTCTCCTCTGTGGTGAGAACTGAAATTGTGTACGGACGATTATACCATAGGTATAATATTTACGCTGCAATTGTGTTTTAGCACATAGCCGTGAGGTAATTTATGACAGCCAACGTTGCCAGTTTAAACAATGATTGTAGAGACTGGCAATTTATGAGATTTTTTGAGTAATATCTTTGACCTTGTATGTCTCGGGCATAGGAAATAATTAGCGTTTTATTTGTCTAGACAAGGGGACTAATAGCTAATACATTCTATTTCTTACAGTAAATGAATTCATATTTTCCACAAATTATCAAACATTAGGCAATGTTTGTCTTAGTAATGAGTTCACGTTGCTGTTGTTCACGCTTTTATTTAACCGAAATTGTAATTGATGTATGTTTACAGCAAATCTGCGAACTGAATTTTTTATGCATTTAACATTATATAGAGCTTATTAATATGATTCATTTTTTTGTGTGTAAATTCACGCAAGAACATTTTACGTAATTATAAAGCATCACAATTTATAATAGTTCATTAGGCGAGATACATAGATGCTTTATATTACAATTCTCACATTTCTGAAGCATAGTTCCACTTTGACGCGGTTTATATTCGGTAAATTTTCACACATCGTTGCGTTTCTCGCTATAGTCTGCACAAAGCTCTAATTAAATTACATTGGTACGAAATTATCTATGATTGTTGTATACTCACTGATTCGAGAATATTTTGTTGTCACACTACCACGCATTTTGTGTGCACGATAAATGTAGACTCTTAGAGTAGGTATCTACCACAAGTTGAATACTTTTCCACTGACGATGTTGGGAAATGTGCCTACTTATATTTTTTACGTAGAAATGCATAAATGTTCTTCATCTCTCAAAAGGGATCCTGCAGTTTTGCTGAAAAGATTTTGACAAAATTTCATTACCCAAACAAATTTTAGCAACCTTTTTTTATACCATTGCAATGTTTCGAATGATTTTAGTACGCATATTTTTATTTGGTCAAATTTTTACTTGGCAAAATATTACCAAGTATAATGTCATTATGGCATTTTGGTCTTTAATCAAATGATTTATTACAGCAAACAATCTTCAGACAATAAACGTTTGGTGATATTAGTTTATTTATAGAAGTACTTAGAGTAGGTTAATTATTAAAAAAATAGTTAGGTTAGGTTAGAACTGTGACCTCCTACGCACGAGCCGAGCGAGCGAAGCGAGCGGTGCCGCGGTTGCGGCCGGCGAGTGCACGAAACAACTTGCATTAATAGAAAAAAGAGATTGTTTTTAGTAGGTTAGCCGGAACTGAACT
The DNA here is from genome assembly GCA_944739405.2 of Euclidia mi. Taxonomy (NCBI): domain Eukaryota; kingdom Metazoa; phylum Arthropoda; class Insecta; order Lepidoptera; family Erebidae; genus Euclidia; species Euclidia mi. The sequence continues at coordinate 28,420,411 of OX123202.2, forward strand.
ATTTAGATTAGGATAAATATTGATTTTGCGTAAAAACTGTTATTCCAACTGAAATATTTGACTAAATAAAAAATGTCAAAAGAACTAGTTGGTAAACAAGTTATAGTTTAAACGTTCATTTCCCAAACATTAGGTTTGCGTTACAATTTTTTGTGAATAGATTTTTTGCTAAGTAATAATTTGGCAAATGAAATTATGCGAAACATTTTTTGGGAAGTGAAAATTTGTCAAATTCCTTTCGGTCAAACAAGGGAGACCCCTCTCAAAACGACGACTAACAATTTTGTAAAATATGCATGCAGACAAAGATAAACATTTATAAGGAACTAAGTGAAACATTTACTCATCAACTTTACCTATTATTATTGGTCTAGTGGTTTAGCCGTATTTATAATATCAAAACGGATATTACAAAAACCGGTCAAGTGCGAGTTGGACTCGCGCACCGAGGGTTCCGTACAAACCTGTAGGTATATATAATTACTAGGTTTTGCCCGCGGATTCGCTCACGTAAATTCGGGGTTCTCTAGTTATTGTATATCATCTATGTTCGGGGTAACACAAATCTCCTTTATTGGGCGGATACTTCTATAATTGTCGTTTTAACTGTTTAAGAAACATAACTGCAAAAAGTATTTACACATACAAACTACCTACTTAGTACTTAGTACTCAAAATGTTATCCGCAAGGTTATCCGGTATCAGTGACGTTTCGCTAGAGTGGCCAATATGACGACTGCGATTTGTCTGTCAGAACCATTAGAACTTAACAAAATACTCGACAATCCGAATTTTGCGGATATAATTATGTTGTCGATTCGAAATCTTTATTTTGTAATGTTTTATTATTCAGGTAAGGTTTCGATAGTTTCTTCTGTACACCTTGACGAAATTATTAATATGGATTTGACATTGCGATGCCGGCCGTCGGTCGGTTCCAATGTGAAACATTCCAAAATCAACAACTACTTACAAATTAAAAATGAACTAAAAATACATTTCCCAGTGGACTAAATTGTGAATCTAAACCATTCTAAAGTCCCCTTGAACACACACAAAAAATTTCATCGAAATCGGTCCAGTCGTTTAGGAGGAGTTCAGTGACATACACACGCACACAAGAAATATATATATATAAAGATTTAAAGTGAGGCAACAAAAAATTTAAAGTTTGCGAAATTTTTCCTATGTGCTATAAAACGTTGCTTTATGCCAAATTTCAAGATTCTAGATCGACTGGAAGTACCCTTTAGTTTTGACTTGAGCATTTGATATGAATTTCAATTTTATACCTCTACGGGTTCATGAGGAAAGGGGTAGTAGGTACCTTTAAAATTATTAAAAGTACTTTAATTATGATGAAACAAAAAAATTATGGTTTTCGCATTTTTCCTTTATCTGTGCTATAAGACGTTGCTTCGTGCCAAATTTCAAGTTTGTGAGTTTACGGGAAGTACCCTGTAGGTTTTGATTACCTTGCGAGTTTCGAAAATTTGCGGAAATTTGCAGCATAAACGGCTATATCTTTTAATTGCGTTGGCTTAGAAGTTTTATTTTTGCACAGCTTCAAGGAACAGTAGATTTGACTATTTGATATAATTTTCAGTTTGATACCTCCACGCGTTTCTGAGAAAAAGAGTCTTGACAGACGGACGGACAACAAAGTGATTCTATAAGGGTTCCGCTTTTTTCATTTCGAGGTACGGAACCCTAAAAAGAAACTTTGTCTTTTGCAACTCTTCTAGGACATGATATAGTACAGTATCTACTTAGCAGTAGTAATTGTGCACGTAACTAAACTAGGCTTGCCGAGGCGTTGAGTGTAGTTAATGCAACGTTTTCTACGATACCACCTCATCGCAGACACTTCCTGTCGACCCCCGTTCAAACATTTAATACTGCTCCCTATCTTTTACTTTCTTGCTTCTTTTTTGTCATCCTTTGATGCATTATCAAAGAGATTTATTATGGCAAAGATACCTAGCAATGTTGCATAGTAAGCGCTTCCGAGATTAATAAGCTTATCAGATTTAATTCTTGGTTACAAGATGTCTGCTCGCTACGATCCCTCCCTTTTAATGCTGCTTGTTTTATTTGTGTATTTATCCATTGGAATACAGGGTTTTCGAATAAATATATAATACGGCTTATATTAAGATTAATACAATAAAACATTTTTTATATTAAAATATTGGGTTGTTACTGATGTTTACTTTTTATGTTATATGTAAGCAAATCTGAAAAATGAATAGAGAATATACACGTTTATAGAAGCAAGGTATAAAATGCTTCCAAGTTCCACCAACTTATAATATGCTTGTAGCATTCTTTTTAAGACTTTCTTGAAAATGATCACTACCCGTACTGTTATTGCACTACATGCCAGTCTAGCCATCTATGTCCAATTATCAATATTATATAAAACTCTTTCGTTACTGACTGACTGACAGACAACATCTTAGTCGTAGCTACAGAGTGACAAATATGTCTCCTTAAGGAGTAAAAAGAGAGCCAGAGTTACTATGGATATTTTTATCTAAGTGACATTCACGGGCGAGGGCAAGTTAGTAATATGTATTACTTGTAAAATACTTAATAACCAAGCTCAATATGAAAGTAAATTCTTTGCTGTTTACACGATACAATATAATTATGTAGATTTTAATCAACATATACATAAAACATGAAAGTAAACTTATCAAATATCCTATTTTTTGTTGTAAAATTTACCACTTTATGGCAAAAATTAGACAATCATTTTTATTGTTTTTATTGCGGTATATTGCTAATTGGCCAACACTCCCGCCTTTATGTCTGTGTTCAACAATAGAAAAGTTCGGCGTTGGCAGCAAATTTCTATTTTAATGGCGATGACAATCCGTGAACCGGGCTAGGGTCCTCTTTTCAACCATTATTTTATAATGGATTGCCGTTAAGTAGGTAACGCTTTTTTCATAATAATGGCTTGTGAAAACTTGACTCTTTTATTTGTTATTTAGCTACAGTGTTTTTATTTGGACGACATGATATTGATTTTATTTTTAAATGTGTTTAATTATTTTAGATCTGAGACTTAACATTTTTCGTAGTGATGAAGAGATCGTGGATTAATTATCTGGATCGTATGAAATATAACTACGTTATTCTATTATAGATACAAATCAATAGGTTGGCAAACAGACGTATAATTTAGGCAGCTGCGATAAATCAATGTCTGGGCTTTGGAGACTACATTTCCAACCTATGTGTATCATATATGTTACATGCGCAGTATAACATAATATAATTATGATACGAACAGTACATGTCACAATGTATATAACTTTATACAAAAAATAATAATAATAATACTCTACCACATTCACACAACGCCATCTAGTCCCAAACTAAGCAGAGCTTGTACAATGGGTACTAGACAATGGATAAACATACATATATATAATTTTTTTTTTGTAAATACATACATATTATACATAGAAACAACAAGACAAACATCCATGTTCACGCACACAAATGTTTGACTTGAGCGGGAATCGAACAGGCGATCTTCGGCGTGGCAGTCGCTTACACTACCGCTGCGCCAACCGGTCGTCAAATCCTTACAAATAATCCTTATAAAGTTGCAGAACATAAGAAAACCTCTCCGCATTTGATATTCTTAAAGAAAACTGGGTTGGCAATATTAAAGTTCTTATATCAGTTGTGGGAGTATTTCGTCGCCAAGTTTTCATTGCTAGTGCGGTTTCAAGGCCTCTGTCGCACAAAAGCTTTCTTTAGGCACCGTATAAGTGCTTGTTCTTGAAAAGACGTCATAGAAGTAGCACGTCATTAGCTTTCGCGCTTGACTTTGTGATCTTGTGAGTTAATAGGAAAGGTTATTTTGATAGCTATTTGTATTTTAAAATGTTTAACTTTGAGATCGGTTTTCTTATATCTATTGATTTGAAAAATTCACTCATAATAATCTATATGACTTTTTTTTACAATTCTAATCAGTATTGTGTCGAAATATAGAGTTTTATCAATGCAATTTTACTTGGCACAGAGCTTTTTTTATAAGTCATTACCAGTGATCGGATAATCGGATGCATATTCACCTAAAGTTCATTTTTGGCTAGGATATTATGTAAGCGGCTTCTTAAAACATATTTTTTTAAATATAAATCCCGGGATTCCACAAAATTCGGGAATGTGATACTACTCTGTAATATGGTAAGAAAACAACGTCTTTAACATGTGGTTTTTATTTAAAAAGAAACTGGTCTCCGAGATTACATAATTATTAATGTGTATTTAAGCTCCCCATCAATTTATGAGTATGTTTAGTGTAAGAGGAATGGTAGGCAGTGGGTGCTGTTGTATCTAAGTTAATAATTATTAGGAGATTGAATGGTTTTCTTTGTAATTCTTATTTATATATTAGTTTGAGGTAAATGTTTTAAAAATTGAAGAAAATTAAGAGGATTTTATTATTTTTAGAGCTGTTTTTTGGTACAAAGGTTAAAATAAGTAAATTTACCTACACCCGATTTGATTCTATAATAAAAAAACGAAATTTGTCGACTCCGTAATCCCGGGATTTTTACAGGATATTATAATTATTACTATTCAAATAACTGAGCAAATAGCAGAGTCACGATACAACAATTTATGGATCACACAAAGTTATGTATGTGCACAACACACAGTAAATGCCGTAGTATTCGACCACCACAGTTTTCGTGTACTCAAAACATTGCTAATAGTTCACTAGCTATGTTTTAAAGTTCTATGTAACGCGGAGAGAGCGAACATTTTTATCGGGCATTTTGCCAGACTTTGTGTCGAAAAATTAATCAAACATAACAGCTTAATAGCTGTATATGATTATTGACATTCACAATTAGGTACCTATAGTTCGTTTGCGTTGAGAATGCAGTAAATAAAATAGATTAAAATATGATATAAATGATTTCATTTTGATTTTAAACTTTTAAGTGTATTGTTATAAATTCATTCAACTTAATCTTTTAAAAAACACTGGCGAAAAGTGGGCGTTTAATATGCCTGTGCCTACCCCTTCGGGGAAACAGGTGTGAGTCTATGTATGTATGTATGTAATCTTTTAAAATATAATATGTTTGAATTTAATACCACTGTGAATACACCCTTATCTTGCAATTGCACTGATGAACTCACTGCATTCTTAACGCGAACGAACTATAGTCACTCATGCAATGCAACAGGAACATATAAATTGTTTATAATTGTCTGGTTGCTACTTTATCAGTTTTATACGCGTGTCGCAATACAAACAATATTTTTAAAAATATTTTTTCAACAAACATTAATTTATTATATTATATCGCCAAGAACAGAGTTCCAATAATATCATTCGCTGCCAAACTTTATATCAACAGACTATCTTCATGTAGGTTTACTTGTAAAACTTCGTAACACACAAACATTTAGCTTTGGGTTGCTGTTTTTGTCTAGTATCATATTATGATATGAAATTTTCTGCACAATTTAGTGATCTTGTGAGTTAATAGGAAAGGTTATTTTGATAGCTATTTGTATTTTAAAATGTTTAACTTTGAGATCGGTTTTCTTATATCTATTGATTTGAAAAATTCACTCATAATAATCTATATGACTTTTTTTTACAATTCTAATCAGTATTGTGTCGAAATATAGAGTTTTATCAATGCAATTTTACTTGGCACAGAGCTTTTTTTATAAGTCATTACCAGTGATCGGATAATCGGATGCATATTCACCTAAAGTTCATTTTTGGCTAGGATATTATGTAAGCGGCTTCTTAAAACATATTTTTTTAAATATAAATCCCGGGATTCCACAAAATTCGGGAATGTGATACTACTCTGTAATATGGTAAGAAAACAACGTCTTTAACATGTGGTTTTTATTTAAAAAGAAACTGGTCTCCGAGATTACATAATTATTAATGTGTATTTAAGCTCCCCATCAATTTATGAGTATGTTTAGTGTAAGAGGAATGGTAGGCAGTGGGTGCTGTTGTATCTAAGTTAATAATTATTAGGAGATTGAATGGTTTTCTTTGTAATTCTTATTTATATATTAGTTTGAGGTAAATGTTTTAAAAATTGAAGAAAATTAAGAGGATTTTATTATTTTTAGAGCTGTTTTTTGGTACAAAGGTTAAAATAAGTAAATTTACCTACACCCGATTTGATTCTATAATAAAAAAACGAAATTTGTCGACTCCGTAATCCCGGGATTTTTACAGGATATTATAATTATTACTATTCAAATAACTGAGCAAATAGCAGAGTCACGATACAACAATTTATGGATCACACAAAGTTATGTATGTGCACAACACACAGTAAATGCCGTAGTATTCGACCACCACAGTTTTCGTGTACTCAAAACATTGCTAATAGTTCACTAGCTATGTTTTAAAGTTCTATGTAACGCGGAGAGAGCGAACATTTTTATCGGGCATTTTGCCAGACTTTGTGTCGAAAAATTAATCAAACATAACAGCTTAATAGCTGTATATGATTATTGACATTCACAATTAGGTACCTATAGTTCGTTTGCGTTGAGAATGCAGTAAATAAAATAGATTAAAATATGATATAAATGATTTCATTTTGATTTTAAACTTTTAAGTGTATTGTTATAAATTCATTCAACTTAATCTTTTAAAAAACACTGGCGAAAAGTGGGCGTTTAATATGCCTGTGCCTACCCCTTCGGGGAAACAGGTGTGAGTCTATGTATGTATGTATGTAATCTTTTAAAATATAATATGTTTGAATTTAATACCACTGTGAATACACCCTTATCTTGCAATTGCACTGATGAACTCACTGCATTCTTAACGCGAACGAACTATAGTCACTCATGCAATGCAACAGGAACATATTAATTGTTTATAATTGTCTGGTTGCTACTTTATCAGTTTTATACGCGTGTCGCAATACAAACAATATTTTTAAAAATATTTTTTCAACAAACATTAATTTATTATATTATATCGCCAAGAACAGAGTTCCAATAATATCATTCGCTGCCAAACTTTATATCAACAGACTATCTTCATGTAGGTTTACTTGTAAAACTTCGTAACACACAAACATTTAGCTTTGGGTTGCTGTTTTTGTCTAGTATCATATTATGATATGAAATTTTCTGCACAATTTACGTGTAGATTATAATATGTTATAATCTAAACGTAAATTGTGCAGAAAAAATTATCAGATTACCTTTTGGCGACAAAATCTCTTTGCAACTTATCTTTTGAAAAATCGTTCTACAATAATTATGTACATTTACAACCTAAATATAACTAGCTGGAGAGTCTAGAATAATATGGCAATGTAACTTTGCCATATTATTCTATCGTATATGTATATAAAATAGCTTGTATGTGTAAGTAAGTCCTGACTACACTGACACATCATCACAGAGCTTAAACAATGCTGCTAAAAATGACCACTCTATGCCAGTGGCACTCACTAATTAAGAATTTCTCAATATTTCACCCCAAAAGTGGTAAAATAATGGTTATTTGGTATAGAGTACGTTTCTAAAAAATCTGCTGATATTGAAACTGGCCCGTTACCTAGATCAGCAGGTAAAACCGCGGGGTAAAGCTAATACAAATATAACAAGTAAAGAATTTATACTCAAATAAATGCTTGCTACGCGAGCTAAACTGTGTGGGCAGTGAGTCCCCTGATCTTTCGCCACGGAGAGCAATGTTTCGGTTACAGTGACTATGGGAACTACGTCTTCGTAATACAAGCTAAGTTGTTGTAGTTATTACCAACCCACTCCGGATACACACCATTTGGATATCTGGAACAAAACAGAAAACATGGATTAGGTATATAGCAGATTATTCAGGCTATACGAATCGTACAAGTACTATGGCAGAAAATCGGTGTAAACTGACGAAATTCGTACTTCTATGACTCATCTAATTCCGGCGGCGAAATCTCTGGACATTTTCGCGGATCTGTGGGGTCTCACATTCCCCCTTTATCTGGGCCAGTTAGATGTTTTGAGATTTTACAACCATTAACATTGTGATTTTTTGTGAGAATGCATGTATGGATGCTTGCAAATTTAGCAAGCAAAAACGACTTAACGGATTCTGATGAAACTTTATTGAAAATAGCCTATTTATCAGAATCTCAAATGGGCTACGTGTAATCCTGATAACCGACTACCATGCAAGCTAAGCTGCGGCCAGCAGCTAGAAGTGGTATAGCCATTACTGTAAACTAGTGTTACCGCTTACGATTAGGAGGGCCATGGACCAGCAATATACGTACCTACATAGTCAAATTAGTCCTTTAATACGTTTTGTGCCCATTAAATACCGCAATGCATTTTACAATAATTTGTATGAAACTCTGCGCAAAAATGCAGACCAATCTGTAACCTATTGTGAGTTCATCAATTGGAATATACGCGGGTTCCCGAGGCCCCTAGCAAAATTATGCTATGTGTGTACCTTTACACCCTGAAAATACCTAGCTTATTTGTAATACAACATTCTATATTTATAGACTGCAAACTCCAGAATATTAATTTATTAAATGCGAGCCGGACACCGTTGGGAAATAGGCTAAGATGATTTATGAATAGAAAACAATATGTAAATATTTGATAATATTGTAATAACTGAGGCTATTCTCAGCATAAATGCCTATGTTGGAATAATAAAGGACAACACATTACACGCATTATCCATTCCCTTTTCACACAATAAAACAGTAGAGAGAGATTAAAGCCATACAAGGATATTAAGTGCGAATACAGCGGCTATGTAATATGGCTAATATTTATACACTGTGGTATGCTTAGTAGCATTATTTAGTTTGCTGACATGATCATTGTGATTCATATTATGAAAATGACGTGGCTAAAAGGTTGAAGTAAAACTGTAATAAAGAGAACTGATTATTCATGAAGGTCTGAAGTTTGAACACAATGCGTGGAACGCCTCGGGTATGATTGATCATTGTGACACAGAACGACGACGTTGTTAATATACCTGCAGGATTATGCTACGACAGAAGCAAATAAATTGCTTACGAAGGTGTAAGCCTAATATTATCTTTCATTCTATCTTTGAAACCTTGTTCATAGCTTTTCTGTCGACTTCGATTTTTGTCTTCCGAATGCACGTTTAGTAGTATAAGTGACATTAAAAAGAAATTAAGCGATTATTACTTTAAGTCACGGTTCCTTTATACTTTTAAAGATATTAGATGTTGAGTAATGATTATAGTATGATTAGAATATAACAGTGAAGATAGTTTTTTAAATTGTGATGTGAGATTTGTTGCGAAAATTTTATTGCATATTCGTGACGATAATTTCGTGATCTGTTGTATGTATTTTGTTTAAATTTTTGTTTTAATTAATGACAAGTTTGATTGACTGACAGGATAATACAACCTTTGTGTGTGCTCAAAACGCTTTAAGACTGTAATTTGTAACTATTATATTATGAAAATAGGAAATCTAATGTATACGAGTTCGATTTTTTTAATCTGACTTATTTTTGTTCAAATCTCAAATATCCACCAGATTTAAAATTAATTTTCTAATTCGAAGTGTTTACGTACTCCTACTTGTTGAAGGTCGTTCTCCACATCTCTAGATCTAAGTATGTATTAGTTAAATCAATATTTAATACAATGTAACCTCTACCACATCGGGAACATAAAAGCCACAGCAGGAAAGTATTGCCCAATAAAAACGACAATAAATGGCAACTCGTAAAACATATTTGCTAATCACTCGATTTCAGTTTCTCACAAAGTAAACATTTTAATAAACATGAAATGATTTATTACCAGCTTATGTTATTTCTGTAAAGGAAGCATCCGTACGTGTTAATATTAACCTTATGTTGTTTATAATATGAGGTGTGTAGGTACTATATCTTCGTATGATATGAATAAGCTTTAAGTACGGCTTTCTGAACTGTATTATAAAGACCTATCTCCTTATGACCGTGCTATGTATGCCATGTTTCGTGCTTAGTCAATGACACAAAGATAAAACTGCCTCGACTTAATATAGATATTTTGAATTTTTCTCCTGTCACCTCAGATGAAATTAAAAAGTGGATCCTTTCCATCAAGTCAAGGGCAGTGGGTTACGATAATATCAGGCGTCGCATGATCACCACTGTCCTTGACCAACTCCTACCTACCATCTCTCATACAATAATTTTTCCCTCTCCTCTGGTCAATATCCTGCCGTCTGGCGGAAACTTGACTAGCTGTGCCTGCGTGACTGCTGTGATATACCTACCTATGTGTGTGGATTCATTTACATTGTCATAAGTATGGACACGTTCTTAGAAAACCCTTTATAGTTACCAAAACCAGTGTTCTTTCTGTTTGTGATCTGAATCAAAATGTGGTGTGAGTATATCTTTTTGATATTCAGAACCACCTAGCCGACTATTCTTAGTAGACCCTTAAAGGTTAAGGAGATCACAGAGCTATTTTACACTATTTCACAAAGATTAGTAATTAAAAACGTAAGGATTCGAAAGAGGAACCATAAATGAAATAAAATTACTAAAGTAAATGAGGTCTTCCTCTGTAATGGGTAAAGGTAGAGAGCATTTAGTTTTTTACATTATAAATTAGTACTTGTAATAATGCTGTATGTATGTTGTTGAGGAACTTAAACAAATAAAATACCTAACGGTTTGAGTCATTCGCAAGTTAGGACTGGGAATGACCGCTGGAACGACGAATGACCTAAGCTGTCAAATAAATTCATCACAAAACTGTCGGCTTTTTATTTAATATTCAAATGGCGTTTAAACAAAGCAGCACACAACGTAATAAATCCATATGTCTAATGTAATGCGTCCGTGTACCATCGGACAATAGGTGCCTACTGCTTACATTTCATTTTGCCGCTTGCTTCGTCCCGCAGTCATATCGTGAGTGGCTTTCCGCATCCAACGAGAACATTGTGCTCTAAATGTTTTCTATTCGTTCCCTGAATAGGACATAATGTAACAAGTTACTTTGTGTACGATCATGTCGATACCTCCATTGTTTTGTATAGCAAGTAATACGCTTAATGTGATTAGCTACGCAACAATGGGCCTCGACTTCTTCTTTTTGAGTTGGATGTCCCATTTTTATGATTAATGCCCGGTAAATAGCTGCCACAACTATTTTTAGAGCACGAGCACGCTGTAGAGAGCATAGACGAAATTGACATTACAATAGCAGCGGGCAATCAAACAATAAAATTATTTAATCGTAACGACTTAACGAGCTAGAACCTTATATTTGTGTGAATATAAGTTTTTTGTCCATATAGGTCTACAGAGCAATAACCAACATAATATATTGTTCTTGCGCTTATATGTGTAAAACCACAGGTGCTTAACATCCGAGATTCGTTCGGCACACTTTATCCAATTTTTGTAGTCTTAATGAAACTAGATTAGGTTTGTATTGGGTATTCCCATGCATACAGATAAGAAAGTTAGGCAGAGTTGCCGTGACTTGCAAGTGAAAGTTCGTGAAAGGTCTTTATTGTGTTTGCACGGAATTTCGTTTCCATCTTTGTTCAGAACAGTTCTGGGAGGAAATTGTGCTACACTCGTCGGGAAACGAAGATTTGTTCTTGAAACACGTAAAAGTACCCATAGTACACTATGGGTACTAGATAACGGATAAACATACATATATACTTTTTTTTTTGTAAATACATACATATTATACATAGAAACACCCAGACCAAGACATACATCAAGATGGTATTTCATGCTCTCACCGACGCTTTGCTTTCGAATTATTTATATTTAGTGTCCGCAACGAACCAGAGATGATATATACGCGCAGAATAAAGTCGTATTTTCCATAAGAATCTTGCAAATCAGCAAGATTTGAATGATAGCATATTGCATATTCGAAGTTATAGGAACGAGAACTCAATGTTTGATTGAGTTACAATTGTTGAAGTAAATCCGACTTCAAGCATCGTCTATGGCCATTCCTAGTTTACTGGCAGCTGGGACTAGGAGTGCTTTCACGCTCGTCATTTCATTTAGGAGGCATGACACTCAAAATAAAATGAAGTATAATAAAGGAAGAACGTGTGTGTCTGAAGACGCACAGCAGATTTACTTTTACTCCAGTACCCGAGCTGTTTTGGCGTAAAAACGGCTACGTGCCGTCACAGATTTTTCGTGTACACCTGTTGAGATAAACTCAAATAAGTTACTGAGAAACATATCAAAAGAAGTGGAAAAAGCGATAAAAAACGAAATGGCACAACTAAACGACTCTCTGCAGTTCCATAGTGCAAAACTGGATGAAGCAGTGGAATGTATTGAAGGATTCAAGAAGACAATTAAAGCTCTCGAAAAAAGAAACACAGAGTTAACCAATAAAAATAACAACTTGGAGACCCGTGTTGGTGCACTGGAACAACGCCTTCAAGAGAGAGAACTGGAGAAGCTAGCAAAATATGTAGAGATTGCTAACGTGCCAACTGTAGAAAAAGAAAATTTGCAACAGCTGGTAGAACAGATCTCGATTAATCTTCAACAGCCTAAAGAATATATCAAAAGCGCTAGGAGAATGCCCGGAAGAAAAGATCAAACTGCAAACATACTTGTAGAGCTTAAAGACGAAGTCATCCAGGACAAGTGGGTAACGGCCGCTAGAAGCAGTAAAATTACTGTTGCTGACATTATTTCTGCCCAAAAAAGCAATTCCAGTATTATTTACGTAATAGAAACTATGACGAAACATAACAAGCAACTATTGTGGAACGCTAAACAGGACCTGAAAGTAGAGAACAGCTACAAATACGTTTGGTTTAAAAAAGGACTCGTGAAGGCACGCAAACAAGACGGTGACAAAATTTGGACCCTAAGAAGCATGAATGACATACTCGCCCTGGCTAACAAAAAGGAGTAAGGTGTTATTACAAGCTTTTTGTTAATTCATTATCATTATATTATCTTTAAAAATGGCTAACGACACTTTTGATGACATAAACGAGCTATATAACTGTCTTGATATAAACGATTTCTATAAATGTATTCCTAGTAACAAGATGGCTCAAGACCGGTCTGTGTGGAGAACCTTGGGGGAGGCCTATGTCCAGCAGTGGACGTCGTTTGGCTGATATGATTATTATTCCTAGCAACCCACTTAAATTATTATGCATGCATGTTAATATCCGATCCTTAACAAAGAACTTCTGTGCATTAGAACAAATTATGCTTATCTCAAAAAATCATCTTGATGTTGTCATTGTAACTGAAGTGAATATATCTGAGGGCATGAGCTGTTTGTATCGCATAAACGGTTATTGAATGTACACAGCGTTGCGGAAATCTTGTAAAGGTTGCGGTATTATATTGTACGTTAATGATAAACATAAATGTAATGTTTTAAATGTTAAGACTAAATCATTTGAAAGTATTTTGTGTACCGTCACTACAGAATCTAACTACATTGCTAACTTATGTGCAGTATATCGACCAGTACAGCAAAATTGTATTTATAGACGAATTAAAAACTACACTAAAACACTTCACTACAAGCACTGATTTATATCTACTAGGTGACACGAATATCGATTTGAAACTAGATAGCCCTGTAAAGCATAAATATAACACCATGTTACATAGTCTAGGTCTTTTATGCGGGATTACAGATTACACTAGAATCGAGTTATATAACGGGCAAGTTAGTAAATATTGTATCGATCACATTTATATACGATCCCACACACAAGACCTATTCACGGCGGCACTCGGCACCACACTGGCTGACCATCGCGCTGTAATAGTAGCCTGCGCTGGCGCGCGTATGCAGCATGTTCCTAAGTACAAAACTTGTGTAAATAATAGCCAAATTTTGAAATATTTTAATGATATCCCTTGGGAAAAATCGAATGAATTTAAATGCCCCATACGTTTATTAAATTACGTTCAGACTCAATTTAAAGATTGTTATGAGAAATCTCAATTCAAAATAAAAATTGAATATAACTCATCACGCAGTAAAAACGACTGGATAAATAAAAAAGTAATAAAAGCTTGTGAACACAGAGACAATCTATTTATTAAGTGGACTAAAGATTCCACTAACCTTGTTCTCAAACAGATTTACAATAAAGCTAGAAATTATGCAAATACACTGATACAAAAAGCTAAAAATGAACATGTAAAATCTGAAATTATATCAAATAAAAATAATACTAGACAACTGTGGCAAATACTGAACTAAATAACGGGTAGATTACAGGCTTCCATTGGTGAAGTCATACAGAACTCGTTCCAAGAATCAAAAATGTCAAATAACGACATCGTAAATAATTTTGCACAATCATTCAATCCTAGAACAAAGCTAACAGTTCACAAATGTGCGAAACCTTTAATAAATAGATCAGATTACGCAGATGTGGCCAACGTTACGATGCTTCTACCACCTGCGGACCCGCGATCTGTAAGTAAAATTATCATGGCCATGAATTGTAATAAAGCCCCAGGAATCGACGGGATCAGGGTAATTGACATACAAAAGCTTAGCTCAAGAATCAGCATAGTAATTTCAAGTTTAATTAATTTATGTATACAAACATGTAAATATCCACCATTACTTAAGACGGGTATCGTTAGACCAGTGCACAAAAAAGGAAGTAGAACTGATTTCAATAACTACAGACCTATTACTATACTACCTGTTATTGATAAAATTATAGAAAAGTACATAAGTAAACATTTATATGAATTCTACGCAAAAAATAACATCCTTACGGAAAAACAATATGGTTTCCAGCCTAACAAGAATACAACCCAATTACTATCCCCGTTCTCGGATCAGATTCATAATTACTGAAAAACTACACGTTTTGGTAGTATTCATAGACTACAGTAGGGTTTTTGATACGCTCTGTCATAAGAGACTACTCGAGTGCCTTCACGATAGCGGAATTAGGGGTAAACTACTCGATTGGTGTAAAGACTATCTCAAAGACAGAAAGTATAGGGTCAAAGTCGGTGATGTAACTAGTGAAAGTGTACATATAACGGAAGGCACCGCACAAGGTTCGGTTCTTGGTCCGTTACACTATCTTACTTATGTGAATAGCCTCGCGAACACGACAAAATAGTGCCAGATGTTACAATTCGCGGATAACACATGTCTTGTGGCTGCTGGCCATAGCGTCAATGAGGCTCAAAACAAATTACAGGGTGACTTCGATAGCCTGACGAAATGGTCACATGACGCTGGTCTAGTATTAAACGCCGACAAAACCAAATTGATGTACATTAGCTCTAGTCAAAATCGAAGTTCTTGTTTACCAACACTAATAGCGCACAGTTATGATTGATTGCATTCTAAACAAGTCGCCTTGCCATGTAATTGTAAATCCATGGAAGTGGTACAAAAACAAAAATACTTGGGATTGACAATAGATCAAAGATTATGTTGGAAAGAACACATAAACGAGGTAAGCGATAAATTAAGAGGCATGCTGGCAAAGTTCTCCATCATTAAAAATAAAATTCCATATAAAATTTGATTAATGATTTATAAATCTCTCGCCGAATCGACCATTTCCTATGGCTTGTCAAGCTATGGTAGAACTTACAAAACGTATCTAGACCAGATACACACACTTCAATTACGCGTATTAAAATCTATTGTTCCGTATAAAATCAAAGAAAAGTACAAGGACGATTACCGTAAACTATTTAATTTCTGTAAAATTATACCTGTTCACGATAAGGTGAAACTAATACTATTATCTGAGGAATATTTTAATGAAAATCTTAAAAAACTTAAATACCGCAAAGTAATGAAATGAGCACCCGTAGTGTTACAAACGCCAAACGATTACTACCAAAACATAAAAACTTACACGGTAAAAGAACGATTAAATATATTGTACCCTATCTCATAAACCAACTACCACTCTCACTACGAAATAGCATAACACGGAAAAATATAAAACACAAACTCAATAATTATTTCTTACTAATTATAAACCAGTGAATTTATAACCTTAAATCATTCAATTCACGATTGATTCACGATTTGCAGCAAACATTAACAAATTGAATAATGTCACATCATATTATGCACATTTAACTAAAATAGTAAACGCACTGTTTGTTAAAATATGTAACATTCTGTATATACCTACCTTCTACACTAAGGACGGCCATTGTGTTGTCGTGACTGACAACCGCGAACCGCTCCGAATATCACATAATAATTTTATATGGACCCTCATAGTATTACTATTTTTTTTTCTTTATATCTACATTGTAAATGAATAAGTGTCTTGATTTCGATTGTTAAAATTTATATTTTCCCTATTTTGTTTTAAAATTCTACCGTAACGTACGATAATGTTGTGATGTACGTTAAAACTCGTAAGAGTTTATGTTTGCATCATCGTAACAAATTTGTAAACTTGTATATTTTTTATGTAAATAAAAAAATAAAAAAAAATTATGTGTATATTAAACAACGTACAATATGTTTCACATACATAACATTAGTATCCATTAGATTCTGAAAGTTTAACTCGTCGTTCGCGATGTTTAATATCGGAACCAGGTTTGAAAAAAGTTAGCGGTCTCATAAATATTCAAATTATAATAAGAGATATTCTTTTCATTTACATAGCGGTAGCGGCAACAACAACCCAGTGGGTAGCGGCTAACAAATTTTATAAATATGATTCCCTAATGCATTTTACATTATTGAAATTCGTTGGTTCAATAAAATTTGTTATATGCTCTGGAGTATTTTAATTTCAAACGTGTTCGGAATTAGGCTTGTATATGAAACTATATTGGTATGCAAACGTAGCAACGTGAAATGTTATCTTTTCGCTCGAGTTGGGAAGTCTTGGAACACGAGCAAGCAATTTTACGGGCACCGCAACTTGAGCTGTATCTGATATAATCATAATGTTACTCATATGTAACAGGTATGAATGTTAATAATATTGTTTTGTTGATAATAAACAATTCAGTAAATAAGATTATACAAATAATAACGCGCTCACCATAGACTAATGATTGTCTCGCTCTAAGCGAAGCGATACCAATCATTTGTCTAAGGCGCTCACATTTTTCCAAAGTCTTTGAATGGCAATTAAAATAGAGTTAGAGCTAAGGTTTCTTATCAAATTTTGTTACAATTGCATAAACTTACAACTATTTATTGTAATGCAATACCAGATTATTTAGGATTTAGTCCTAGAGACCATATTCTTTGCTAATATATAGATTAATACATATATAGACTCACGCCTGTTTCCCGGAGGGGTAGGCAGAGACTACGGAACGTCATTTGCAACGATCCTGACATATCTCTCTTGGTTCATTCACTCCCAACAGATTCCTCATGCATGCTCTTCTGTTCAGGGTGCTTCTAACCTGTCCTGTTTTTAGGATGTCTCCAATCTGGTCAGAGAACGTCCGCCTAGGTCTTCCCCTTCGTCCTGTCCTTTCCACACTTGCCTTATATATCTGTTTGGTCAGTCTTTCGTCATCCATCCTCTCCACGTGCCTTTCTCGATGCTAGTCACTACATCTTCTTTTACCCCACAAAACTCTCTTATCACACAATTCTTTACTCTGTCAGACAAAGAAACACCACACATACTTCTCAGTGCTCTCATTTCTACAGCATATTTATTCTACTTTCGTGACTCTTCTGCCATACCCAACTATCACTACCATACATAAGAGTAGGTACTAACACCCATCTATGGACAGCCAAACGTGCCTTTTTGGACACGTTTTGGCTATTCATAAACGCCTTCAGAACTCCATTCACTCTATTACCTGCATTAACTTTTCTTTCAATATCTTCTACATTCTTACCGCGACCCAGTTGAAGACACGGCGCTACACATGCTAACTTAAAAAGTTGAAAGAATATTTTACCGGTTAGTTAGTTTTCTAATAAATACGCTTGAAAGTGCACAATTTATTTCTTTATTCAATATTTTTCAAGTAATACGTGCACTTTTGGCAAGTTGCCTTTTCACTTGTTGCGCGGTGGAAACTCCTTACGAGCCGTCTCGACCCCGCCACTCGATCATATCGTACGATTGAGTTGGGGGCTGGCGGAAGAGGTGTGTGAGGCTCTCCCCTAAAGGCGTACTCACTAAAACAACCGCGGTGTCCACTACGGTCCCGTGTTGTGGCGGGGTCACGCGAATCGCGGATAGAATACTTTACCGTGACCCCGCCAGGGATTCGGCCCGCCTGCTGGCGAGCCCCGTCAATTGAAATTGGATACTACTTGTGGAGGCGCACGTGGACACGGCGCCGCCTCCTCAGCCTTTGTGGCGGACGTGGAGCGGCCCCTAGAGCTCACCGTCCACATGCTCCCAAGTTGCGGTGGTCGGAGATCGTCACGTGCTGTACGACGTCCCGGACGTCCAGACCTACGGTTGGGGAGAGGACGGTCAATTTACCTCTCCTGCTCCGCTGTCTCCTTCATCAGAATGACTGCTTCACAGAAGGAGACCGAAGCGTTCCAAGACCTCTCGTTCCGGACCATAGACAGAACAAGGGTCGGCAGCGAGAGGGTGACCGTGCCAACTGCCGCGACTAAGTCACGGCGCTGTGATGCCCAAGGTGGGCATTCCGCCAGCGTGTGTAGCGCCGTGTCTTCAACTGGGTCACGGCAGGTTCCACAATGGTGGCATCCGGGCGTTTTCTCCCGGCGTATCCTCCACAAGTACCAGCCAAAACAACCGTGGCCGGTGAGGATTTACGTCAGCCGAAAGGTGAGGACGCCATGACGTCTCTCCAACCACTCGTCGATAATGGGATTTATCGCCACAATGGCATGCCCTGCACTTGGTCGTACAAGCCGTGCTTTCCACTCCGCCACTAGGATCTGGTGGAGCTCGGAACGTCGCGCCTCAATATCGCGAGGCGCTTTCTCTCGCCCTGCTACAGGGCATTTTGACGCCATAAATAGGGCGATTCCAGGAGCCTAGCTTCCAGATCCCAGGGCGGGCATCCGGCTAGGAGGCTCGCCGCCTCGAATGAGATAGTGCGATAAGCTCTGATGATCCTGACAGCCATGGCGCGCTGTGGTGTGCGAAGCGCCGTGATGTTTAGAGCTGTCAGATCGTGCGCCCATACTGGAGCTCCATAGAGGGCCATAGACCGCACGACTCCTTCCTAGAGCCTCCGGCAGGAGGCGCTTGGCCCTCCAAGATTAGGCAGCAGCCTTGACATCGCGGTTGATGCCCCCAAGAGTTTGGGAGACAAGCGTCTGAAATGTTGTTGAAAGTCCCATATTTACCAAATTGATATATGGGTTCACATAACTCTGCCTAACCTGCTGGTGATATACGACATACGTGCGTAATGCTCTGTTTATTATATTCTAATAATATACTAACATGGAGGGTTAAAGTTATGATACTAAGGGGCTTCCCTCGAACCCTTATCCATCAAAGACAAGGGCTGGAAGTTATCGGCTACAAGGGTTGACGAAAAATGTTTCCGTGTATTAATTAACTAATCTGATGAACGAAAACATTTGCTCTTTTGATGAAAAAAGGTTCCCTTCTGGTCTCATTATGTTACCCTCTACAATAAAAAATATTATTTTCGGATTTACTCTGTCGTTAAAACTATGTGAACACCAATTTTCTTGATGAATCGTTAACGAAAACAAAATTCTAATGAGTGGGCCAGCTGCACTGCGATTCCGCTTTTCTTCCTTAAGATTTTTTTATTTCTAAGATACATGGACTAATGCAAGTTAGAGAAATATATAGCCACCGAGAATTTATTGCAAATGTGCGATTTGTCTGCTGTGCTTTTCTAATGGTTTGCACAGGACTAAGGTTCGTTAGAAAAACAAGTAAATAAAATATAGGACTTTTATTTAAAAATCATACTCACGCCTTTTGCCCGTAGTTTCCCAGTAGGCAGAGACAACAGAACGCCACTTGCTTCTATCCTTACAAACCTCACGCGCTTCCTTTACACTCATTACTCTTTTCATACATGCTCGCCGGTTTCGGGTACTTGACCTTGCCGTTTTTCAGTACGTCCCCAATTTGATCGAGTAATATATGAATTGTAGCTATACCTCTCTTTATATACTGCTCTTATTTGCGGATAGCCACTTGGCAAATATTTTTTTATACATCAATAATTCAAAATAATTGTATTGTAAAATATAATAATAAATACAAATAATATAAAAATGGATAGCTGAATGTGTTACTAAGCGCAAATCCCAGAGCAGCTGAACCGATTTCGCTAATTCTTTTATTATTATATTCCTTGAAGAAAGAGGATGGTTCCTACGGAGAGAAAATTAAAAAAACAATAAAAAAATGAAGATTCGACTGTTGGGCGGTACGAAGTTCACCTGGTCGCTTATTTCCAAAGGCTTATCTACTTATTTGAGTGAATATGAATCATACTGTACTAGGTTTTGTACGTGTATTTTCTTTGAAAATATCAAGGCACAAAAGCTAATCCATTTGAGTCATTTTTTTTACTGAAATAGATTAGGTTTTGTCGAGTAATATGCACAAACAAAAGCTATTCTATTAGAGTCCGACTCGTGACTCAAATAGTATAGGCTTTGGAAATACGCCACTGGGTCAGCTAGTAATAAATACAAAAGCAAAGCTTTTTTTATAACCAACCTTTCCGATACTTTAATAAGTTTATTGAACAGAGAATCGGGTTTTGTTGAGTTCATTTATTATTTATTTATGAGAGAATTCCAATTATACGAGAACAGTCCCGTACTCTTGATAAAGAATTAGCAATGAAGTTTTAATTAAAAGCTTAGTCCCGAACACAACATATCGCGTTCTACACTGCGTTTATTGAATGTGATAGAACTGTTTGTTTGTGTGTTTGTACCAATCACAGAAGCAGACACACTAATTTGATATCGATTGTATGACACAAAGTAGAGGTAAGAACTACTTAGATATTAAGAAACAGCTTAGCAACTTACACATTGTTGAAGAACACAAACGCTCGTGAATTTGGCCTTTCAAAGCTTGTCTTATAAAAAAGTATAAGCACTATTACTGGTACAAGTATTATTGTCAGCACTGTAGAAAAATATCTAAGGTATTTTAATCGACTTTGTAATTAAAAGTTTGTTCACTACAAGAATTAAAAATGTAAATTTGGTGCACTCAAAGAATTAATGACGTGTATATTGGAGTGAATTCATATTGATTAAAGATTACAGTTTCTATTTGATTCATTCATCTATGAGGCTCGTAACAGCGGATACGTTTCAATTTCCTTTGTTGAGCGCGCTCAGCTCGCCGGAGCACACCATGTGCCGCAAATCTTCGCATAGCCGTAAAAAACAGCTCAAAAAAAGTGTTTCATAAAACAGCCCAAACATTATTCGGGAATCAGCTTGTGACGGGAGAGCTACAAAGATATCATTTTCTTACTGGAAAATCTTTATGGATCATTCTCAGCCGGCTCAAATATGCGTGTCCGGGTCGAAATTCAGTACAAAATGGATAACTAACAACTTGATATTTTTTTCTACAATAGGTAGGACTTCATATTAGGTAGTATTATTTTTAAAAGTATTCTTTTTTAAATAAATAAAATGCAAGGGAATAAAAAAAGAAAAACCTTGAAAATATTGACCTCAATGCCGCGTTCGGCCCTCGGATTGCGGCGAGAAATATATTTTTTTCTATTTTGATTCAATAAATGGCACTATTTAGTATGTGTTCACAAACAACTAGATGGTTATTAACTCAATTTATAATATTGCTACGTCATTATAGGCCATACTAAACAAGTTACAACTGATTGTCTTCGCGTCCGAAGTTTAGAGTTGATATCAGTGGCGCGCCCTGAACTGTTCATAAATCCTGTATTTTAGTGAGTTCGAGACTATTTCCTAGAGTAATACGAACAACTAGTAGTGCCGCGTCGGTGGTAAGGATAACACGTCTATACGTCTCCGTGCAACTCTTTTACTAAGGTTCTTAGTCGTATTCGGTGGCTTGGTATACCCTTAAAATTGATTTCGGTGAATTCATTTTATCCACAACTATTTGACTTAAAATGTTTAAACTATACTAAATACATGTGTTATGTTTATTCGATTCCAATAAAAAAGATTAATATTAAAAAATCGTGTTACTTTTTAAAATATATAGGATTTTGCTAATTATTTTGATTTCAGTGGCATTGATTTTGGTGTTTTCGGTGGAAATAAGTGCACCGAAATCAATGTCAATGTCACCGAAATCATACATTAGTTATTTATTTACATTTAAAGATTGTTTATTTAACTTTCTCATCACCCCTCATGTTGTTTCACGCATTCTGGCATAATCACAGTATTGTGATTATGCCTAGTGAAATCGGTGCAGCCAATTCTAATAAACCTCAAATTTTATCGAACAATCTGATTAAACCTGGTAGTAGCTATTCTGTTGACCTTGCTGATGACTTCTATGAAACCAAGCAGCACCTGTCCCATACCTAAACATCAGACATTGAATTGTACGAAAATTATGGCTTCTGGACGCATGTGCCGTGAAAATATTGCTCCGATAGTAATGAATGAAGTTACATTCTCTAACATTGACAGCAGTGACGAGGAATATATAACATTTTTTTAAATTCAGGATTAAAAACTTGAATAAGTATAAAGTTTCTATAAGTTTTATTACATTGTATATTAAATTATGTAGCATTAAATTTATTTCTAGGTGCTTAATATACCTATAACTATTTTAATCGTGTTACAACTAAAAGGCAACATTATATTTTTAATATAATTATTATTTGTCAAATAAATGCCTTCTAGAAAATTTTTGATGTTTTTGAAAGACTGATTTTAAGTGATTTTTTTTATAATAATAATAAGAATAATATACTTTTCTCTGTGATTAAGGTAAATCTCAACGAACACTTCAGATTTGTTTAAATTCCTATATTGTCAGTTTTAGCAACTACAAAGCAGTAGGTACTTTTAATAAAAGTTAATGTAATTATTTAACGCTTCCTTCCAAAGTTAAAGCTTGTAAAATTTCTTATATTGTTAATAAATGGGGCTTTATTCCCGATATAATAAAACCTTTTATTGTATAATTATTTATTACCTAACCTGCAATTTCTTACCTAGTACGTTTCATACGTATCTACGTACGTAATAGTACTAAAGCAGTTAAAACATAGGGATATAAAATAGTCTTCAGAATATAAATAATTTGATATGTTTGATTTCGGTGATAAGAATATTGAATTCGATGGACACCATTTCAAGAAAATTAAATTTCTACTTATCTATTCAGTCTATGGTGTTCCCTCTACTACAAATATGTTTTAAATTAAATCTAGATTTGATATTTCATGCTAATAATGCCTAAATTAACAAAAAAGGAATTGCCACCAAAGTCAACCAAATAATGAGTCACCTGATAATGACCTTTATTTGTTCCTGAACGTTTAAATCGAAACCGCACGAAATATGCGTGTAAGAATCAGAGATATACTTACCAACATTTCAATCTGTTACGTATAAATGCTCTTCTAAAACATGTCACCCCTCTCGTATTAGCATTTTTATAGGCTTCTAGGGCGCCATCGTTGTCTTAGACTATGTACGCTGAAAGCTTTGATACGTGTACGTGTTGCTATGACGGCGACCATCCGTTTATTTCTTCTTGAATATTACTGCCACTTGTATTATACGAATTTGAGTTTTATTTATATAATCTGTAGCTTCAGTTTCCAGATGCAGCCTACAACATAATAGGGATAGTGTGGAGCAGTGGAGCTTTAAATGATGCGGCCAGAAGGAGTGCAAGTCACGTGTAGCTATAACATGGCGGACATAAAACCTTATGTATGTGAGAGGGAATATCTAGCTTCCTAGCTTCGCAAATTTGTGAAATGTACACCCGCAACAAATGTAGCGGTTTAGATTTTGTAAAAGCAAACTCTTTCATTCAGTTTTGTTGTTCGCTTCAATTTTATTTTGATAACTACATAATAGTTCAGGAAGGCACTGCAAACATAATTATCGTATATATGTTTGGTGTAGCAATAGCGTCCCGTTAGATGTTTTAAGGCTTTTTATTGTAAAGTTTTGGCTTCTAGCTGATGTTGTTGTGCATAATGTGCATGCGATAGACAAAACGAAACCTTTAATCATTGGTATTAATAGATAAAAAGGCAATCTTTTATCACTTAAAAATATTTTTATTTTCAAATTCAAATTTTAGCTACTTTTGATAGACAGAACCTTTTGAACACTCGCGTTGCATGTTTATAAGAATATATATTATATACGGGAATTAACGCGAACATGTATTAGGTATTTACATACCTTATTTTGCTTGACGTTTCGAGACGGTTGCACGTCCCGTGGTCGCAAGCTGACTGGTGTTGCGATGTCACGTCTCCGAGTGCGCGATATTTCACGCGAGACAAACGACCTACATGCCCTACATTAGATTAGAGGTGTTACGGATAAAATTGGAGCCAAGTTAAAAAACTACTCGATTCCGACCGTATTTACACCAGGGGCCAAAGTATACAACATGGTGGGCACACCAAAGGATGTTCTGCCGCTACAAACCCCAGGTGTCTATAAAATTAACTGCAGCTGCGGAAGCTCTTACATAGGGCAAACGAAGCGGACTATCGCTGAACGTATAAAGGAGCACATCGCAGCTGTAAAGAACCGTCAAACGAACGAATCGGCGATTGCGGAACATTCACTTCAATCGGGCACCAATCACTGGATTGAATTTCATCGTCCCCAAGTCCTCTCCACGGAACCCCACTTTTACCCAAGAGTTGTGCGTGAAGCGATCGAAATCAGAAAACATAAAAATGACAATCGGGAAGAGGGCTTCAAATTGTCATCGGCGTGAAATCCAGTGATTCGACTAACAACACCCCGCTTTAATGCGCAGTCGGCAAATGTTCAATATACAGATACGGTTAGTGTGTTTTGCGCCGGTACTTCGAAAATCAACAACCCGGGGGTAGAAATAGAATCTTCTACCTCGCACTCGGAGACGTGACATCGCAACACCAGTCAGCTTGCGACCACGCGACGTGCAACCGTCTCGAAACGTCAAGCAAAATAAGGTATGTAAATACCTAATGCATGTTCGCGTTAATTCCCGTATATAATATATATTTTGATAAACATTTCACAAAAATATATAAAAATAAATTCAGTTTCCAAACACAATAATTTACCATGATATGTTCTCAATTTCTTAAAAAGGTCAGTTTTTATTCCGCTGACATGAAAAGAGCAGCCATCACAGGATAGCTCACATTATGTTAATACATAGGTACTATATTTCATTTCACAAAATGCAGAGCGAACATACAATCGTAGCGGTTCATGATATCCATGATTTGAAACGTGTTGGAATTGAGAATAAATTTTAAATTGAAACCGGGTAAGAGGATTACAGATCTCAGGGGAAATCTGAATGGAGCATCACTATGGAAGATTTCTAGCTTTTTCTCGTGGCTATAAATTTAATATAAGTCAGCTAGTTACATGGTATGCTTACTACCGCACGGTGAATGGACCCAGAGACCCCGAGAGGGTATAGCACCCTGTCGGGGTCTCTGGGTCCATTCACCAGTACACGTTGAAACACAAATATTTCCTTGTTTGTACTCCAAATTATGTTGTTTTTGTCAGCTTTGATGTTAATTAGTTATTGTTGCCTTTTAAATTTACAATGTTTTGCAAATAGTATTAAAAACAAATTAACTTTGATTTCCATTATTTGTATAGGTAATTTGGTTGTTGTATGTTTATTATGTTTATTTACTTATATTTAGATTTTATTCCTAATTTTACTTTGATATAGCTATGTAGAGCTGTAACTAAGTCAAAACTGATACTTCTTGTCTTAATGTACATACATTTTTTACCTATTCTTCGTGTGCAGTCAAGTTTGAATTTCAGTCTTTAAGCTTCATGTCTAAATATCAGGTCTGCAAAAGTATCCAGGCTCTAATAATAGAGTACATTTTTTTGTTTTAGCACTACTCCCGCAATATGAATAAAGCCTGTATCGAGGGGGTCTTTTTAACATATTATCAACGTATACAAAGAACACCCAGACTCAAAATAATTAATTTATAAATCACATGCATTAAAGCATAAAAGCAACGCTATTATCAACGTAACAGTTGTGAATACGGGTATTTTATTTCTTAGTCGTATAAACATATCACAACAAAACTAAATAGTTTATTTGGCTAAAAGTAGCATTCAACTGAATGCGCAAACATTTTCTTAGCCAGACAGATAATATGTTCATTTAATTTTTAATATTCAAGTGCCGCAAAATAGGATGTTACAAAGTTTAAAAGCCCTGCAGACACAGCAGTTAGGAATACATGTACGGCCTTTTTGTGTCCAAAACATTAAACAAAACGTACATTCTTTGTACACCTCAACATTTTATTTACTTTGCAAGTCATCTGTCTAGTGTTATGTAGCTCACTGGCTTTTGCTCTGCGGAAACTCTCTGTCTGGCATTCGTTTAACTGAGAGTGAAGCTGAGAGTAACTGGATAATGCCAAAATACACATTTTAGTGTAATTTTAGGGTTCCGTACATAAAAAGAAAAACCGAATCCTTATGGCATTACTTGGTCCGTCTGTCTGTCAGACTGTTGACTATGGTGCGCATGATGAAATCAGATGTATGCTAACTTTGGGCCACCGCCGTCTGCAAATATTAAGTTTACAGTTGTTTCTTGGTTAATAGTTTACCCATTGACCACAAGTCAATTACTAACTTATAATCAGAGTTGTAAAAGCTTTGGGTTGGCATATTTTTGTTGTGATATTTTGATTAATGTTAGCAAATTTATAGCCCGCTGACACGATGAGTACTATTTTTAGATTTATAAAAAGAAAGATCTTTATAGGATATGATGACATCTTAACAAATATCCAAATTAATCAAAATGATGGAATGGCCAATATATTTCTTGTTTCATAACTAGTTCAAAAATATATTTTAATATATTTTACTTAACTAAACACCTGAATGATAAATATTTATATTTATCATTCATTCATATCATAGTTTTTAAATTATGTTTATCTTATTCTGTATGTGGCTGAGCTGCTGACCCATGTTATTTCAATATGGAGTCGGTAAGACAATAGGTCAAAGACATTGTTATCAAGTGAATCAATGATTTTGCGTTCTGTCTTTTTGTTATAAATAAACTCCTCCTTATGGAGCTGAAATAGTATAAATAGGAAAGTTTGCATGAAATAAGTCACACACCCCTAAGTTACGTGGTTACAAATAGTAAGTAAGTACCTTATATCAATATACGATGCGGGTCAAGCTGCGGGCAAACCTATCACTATACTATATACTATAAAACTATAGAGATAATATTTATGTCATTAATATATTCCATAATCTGAACCAAGGAGCTGCCAAAATGGCAATGTGTTGTGGTTTGTGGTTGCATTTACGAACTAACGAACTTGTTGGAAGTGCTGTTAAGACGCAATATATATAAATATTAGCACACTCATCTTTTCAAGTGTTTGGGTAGTTAATTATGAGTATGGCGAAATCGTCTTAGCACGATCGATCTATAATCTTCCTTTTACTTATAGGTATGTTGTTATTGAAAAAAAATTGTCTAAAAGTGAAGGAAAACATAACATGACTGCCTGAGAGCTCTCCGTAATGTTTTTAGAAGACATTTGAACTAATTTGCAGTTGGATAGTGTAGTAGACTGTGTTCTAAGATTTTGATAAAATGTAATGCGTAGGTTCTTCTAAGGTGCTTTTATGAAAACTATAACTAGTAATTAGTCATAAGGTAAATTTATTAAGCCTTGCCTCAAGAATGAATTCTTCTAATTCAACATTTTCGATAGACCTAGTTTAGTTCCATACGATTTATACGGTAGACGGAAGCTAATAGTAAATACAGGGTCCTGTATACGTCGATTTTGTCTACAATACGATACGCTTGCTGACAGATGCAGGCAAGTAGGTAATACATGTTTAAGTGCACAAACAGTGACGCAGCTGAAAGTGCACTCCTCCTTGCTTATCTTCGTTTAATACGAACGAACCGAAACCGTAACAGATTAGTTGAACGCTAGTTTCTATTTGACAATATCTGAAACTGTTTACTTTAGTTTTATTTTTATATTTTACTTACCTTACGTTTCCGCCATTGCAAGATACATTAGCGCATACGTTGAGGTATCTTAGCAAAAGCAAATCTTGAAATCTATTTTTACTTCTTTATAAATGTGTTTTACTTTTTGAAAACATTGTGCCGGGTAGGTTTCTGCTATCATTTATTACCTTATCTGATTTTAAATATGTCTGAATGAATATGTAGAAGTGTACATATGTTCTCGATGCGAGCCAAAGTAGTGGTCTCACCCTTGACAATCTCAAATCACTAACCAACAAGGCACGCAATACGCAATTTGTTTACAACCTAATATAGAAAACATACATATCGTCACGCCTTTTATCCCCGAAGGGGTAGGCAGAGGTGTATTTCTACACCCAATTTTCGCCAGATATAATTTAGTCCCACGTAATAAGGGGCGAGCCTATTGCCGTACCGGGCACATTTTTTTTTTTTTTTTTTTTATAGTAGATAGGCGGCAAACGAGTAGACGAATCGCCTGATGGTAAGCAATTACCGCCGCCCATGGACACAAGCAACTCCACAGGAGTCACAATTGCGTTGCCGCCCCTTGGGGTTGGGAAAAGGATAAGGAGTGGGATGAGGGAGAAGGAATAGGGGATAGGGCCTCCGGCACTCTCACTCACCGAACGAAACGCAACAGTTTAGGTACTGTTTCTTTACGTCGATTTTCTGTGAGAGGGTAGTACTTCCCCGGTCGAGCCGGCCCATACATCCTGAAATCAGCAAGGCTCTACTACCGTGAAAACATTTCCAGACTCCGTGCTGCTACTGAGAATTTCGTGACAGAAAAACCCAATAACACTGCCCGACCCAGGAATCGAACCCGGGACCTCCCGATCCCACGCGCACATTTATGCCGCGAGACCAACGAGGCAGTCGTATAGGGTTTGATGTCGAGTTTTCCGTCTTTACGCAAAGATGGTATTTGCATCGTGTTATCCCTTAGTCGCCTCTTACGACTCCCACGGGAAGATGACGGCGTCAACCACACGGCGCTAAAAATATAGAAAAACAATGCTAAAATGTTGAAACTTGGATAAACCCACGCAATAATATATAAATAGCCAATAACTTTTTTATGTTTATATCAGTGATAACAAATGCGTAATAGAATACTAACTCATCTCACTTCACTCATAACAAAATGACGTGTTGAAAGGAAGTAATTTGATCACATATTTGTGAAGTCAGATATTGTCACACCTCTCAGATTCCCTCGGGTGGGCGGACCTTCGTCCTCCAACCTAAGGTTTGCTATTAATAAAATCAATTTGCTTTTCGTTCCACCAACATGTTATTTTAAGCAAAGGGATAAGAATACATAGTATTTTCTTTAGGATTGAACAAAGTCGGATTCAGAGATGGGATGAAATTGAGTACACAGTTTGTGTTTTGTCGATTTACATTTTAGTTAAACTTAGATCAAAAGGACTTAAATTAGGCTGTTAAGGGTCTCCTGTGCTTAATTTAATTAACGTTACATTTACAAAGCGTTTTTTTAAATTACGAACGGTCTAATTGTTTTATTTATTCACAGTTTGTTAACTGAAGTCTTGTAGCATTGCATAGTTAAATGATGATGGAGTGATAATGTGTCAATACATACCTGACTTTTTTTCCCACATACTAAATAGAAAACGCCAAAATTTACGATCGAGCATATAGTGTAGGTTCTGACACTCTTTTCTAAGAAAGCAAATCGACAATATATCCAGTATACGGGCAATAGGCTTGTTGACATCGTGTGGAACCTCCAACGTAGCTGCAAAAACACAAACGTACCTACTATTCCTGTTAACATCGATCTTTGTACATATTCACACAAAGCCTTCTCGATCTAAATAAAAACAAACCATACCTTTAATCGAATACGGATAACCGTATTCGATTAAAGGTATGGTTTGTTTTTTATCACTCTTTTTATCACTCTGAATATAATTCAGAGTGATAAAAAGCTTTCGAAAACGCGTGTTTACTTCTTACAGTGTTCGCCAATTCAACTCAAGTATAACTACGGGGCAAGGGATGCGCTCGTAAATGGCGATAGCCTCATCCTCTATTACATTAGGATTTTATACCGTCATCGCCGGCATTGCCCATCTGAGCACACAATAGCACACCTTTGACTCTTCCTACGAGAAAAAACCTTAAGAATTACATTTGTAAAACGGCTGATGGCTGAAAACGCTTTGTGTAAGATACATATACTAAATACGTAAACTGTTGGGGATATCTTTGTACCTTTATCCTTATAAAACGAGCAGTTCCCCAAAAGCTGAAGCATACTTATGCTGAGTAATATTTTTGACTGTGTATGTTCTTTCTTTACGGGAAGAGGCGCAATAAAACCGTACGAAATTGTGTATAGATAGCTAAATCTTTATAGCTAAATTTATATATTATATCTTTTATAGTTCAGGAATAGCAGATGGTTGTTATTTAATATACTTCTCATTTTATATACAGGGAAAATATATGTTTAGCTACATAATACAGAGACAACATTTTTAACCAGTGATGATTATTTTATAGAAAAGTAATCTAGTGCCACTCACAGGACAAAAGGAGTTGTTGGTTTTGTTTTTCTTTGCCTACGGGGACTAACCCTTATATCGCATGTTAAAATACTTAAATAAAATACAAATATTATACCAAAATTCACATTTACATTTGCAAGGCAACTTCTAATTTTCAAGACCCTTAATTATAATTTTCCTTTGTATATTGATTATGTCTTGCTTGTTTCCAAAAAAATGTGATTTAATAATAGAAAATCTTCTTGTATACAACTTTTTCCCTGCCTATTTTCGTAAGTGTTTATTTTATTTTCTTATATTGCTCTCTATATTTACTTTGTTTCAATAATAAGTATGTTTATTATTTTACGTTTCGCTAGTAAGGGTACTGTATACTCTTTTCTTATTTTTATTTGTTCTGATCTCTAACAATGTTTTTTCGTGTGAAGATCAATATGCATTCAGCAATTTCAATTTGCATTTGTAGTTCTCACATTGAACTATGTTATTTGTTCAAACTGTTTATTCCTTTTGTTCAAGAACTAAATGTTTATGTATACTGTTGACTGATATCAAAAGCACCCGAAGTTTAAATAATTTCTTCAGAACCATGCGATGAGCAATATGTTATAACCGAATGAGCAGCGAAAATTGTTATTATATCTAGATTTTGCCCTCCTTCATTTGACATGCTCATAATATAAATTTCATTTTCATACCATTTGATTACTCCACAAGGTCACAATCCTATCAAATAAATACTCAATACTCAATACTTTATTTGCATTTCACAATGTTTACTTAGGTGGTAAAAAAGTACAACTCTGATCATTGTGAACCCTGTCGGGCACAGCAAATGTAAAAGAGAGGAAGAAAGGAAGAAAAGTAATGTCTATTATTAAGAATGTAAATTATAGTTATATTCTATTTGTTTTATTATTATATAATGGTAAGCGTCTTATCAGTTAAATAATCATTAATTGAATAATAGCATTTGTCCAATAAAATGTTTTTAACTATCTTTGTAAATATATGTATTTTGTTTTCTGATTTTATTGTAACTGGTAATTTATTATATATCTTAACATTACATATGGGCTAGACGAGTGCATGGTTAAGTTAGACGTCGGTAGATTTAATCTATTTTTATGGCGGAATGTATATTTTACTTGCATGTCTTCTCGTTTTGTATAAAATTATTGGTGTTTTTGTACAAATTTGCATGTTTCTAAAATGATATACATTTTCATTCATTTTCAGCTTGGCAGGGTTAGGATTTTATAGTGCTTAAAATAGTGTCGACAACTTTCTGTATCTTCAATATTTGCTATTATTCTTATAAGTTTCTTTTGGAGTATGATGAGTACAGATGCGTCTGTGCTATTACCCCATAGAGTAACACCATAGCTAAGCCATGCATAAGCATACGCGTAAGTACATGTTGAGGGCCGTTTGGATGTTTGTTGTTTTTTTTTATTTCTCTAAGTGCATAGGAGAATTGCGAAAGTTTTGTTTTTATTTTTTGAATATGTGACTTCCAGTTGATTTGTAAAAAAGTTGAGTGCCTAAAAGACTAAACTCATTAACTGTCTCAACTTTACAGTTCTTACATGTATAATTTATGTGAAGAGGTTTTTTTTGACGAGGGTAGAACGTCATTATTTTTGTTTTTGTTATATTTATTTCAAGATTATGATTATCTAGCCAAGTAACGGTTTGGTTAAACGCGCTGTTCAGTTTGTCTACTAAGTTCGTGTTGTTTTTACAGGAGATTAGAAGCGATATATCATCCGCAAATAATACACACGGGAATTCTATATATTTTGGAAGCTCGTTAATATATATAAGAAATAGTAGGCAACCGATTACGCTACCCTGAGGAATGGATGCATTAATTATTTTAGCTTCTGAACTCACTTTCTGGACTTCTTTATTTTCTTCATTAAAGAACTCTATTTGAACTTGGTGTTCTCTATTCCTTAAGTACGAAGTGAACCAATCGTGTGCCTTTCCTCGTATACCTATCCCGTGCAGTATATGTAGTAAGATCTCGTATTGTACCTTATCGTAAGCTTTTGTCATGTCTAACAGACCACCTATTGCGTAATTTCTGTTATTTAGTAGGTTAAGTAGTATTGTATGTATTTGTAGACTGCTAACGTAGTGGAGCGATTTTTACGAAATCCATTTTGCGAATTATCGAATATATTGTATTTTTCGCAGTAGGAGTATACGCGATTGCACATAGCTTTTTCAAATATTTTCGATATGGTAGGCAATAGCGCTATGGGACGATAGTTGGTAGGTTCTTTTTTTGAGTTCTTTTTGTGGATTGGTTTTATTATGGCTTTTTTTAGTAATTTAGGAAATGTTCCTTCTTCGAAAGATTGGTTAATCAGCATGTATAAAGGCAAACTGAATTCGTCTGCACACTGCCTTAGCAAATGAGGAGGCAGTTCATCGTGGCCATGGCTATGCTTGTTTTTTAGTTTTTTTAATAGGGTATTAACTTCGCATAGTTCCACTGGTCGAAGAAACATTGAGTTGGTATTTGGGTGTAGCACTGTAATGGCATTCAAGTTAGTGCAGAATGGTTGGTTTTGGATGAGATCTATTGAAGCAAAAAAGTCATTGAATATGTCAGCAATTTGTTTTGGTTCTGAAATTTCACTATCGTTTACTTTCAGTATAGTATTGTGTTTTTCCTTTTTATAGATACTTTATTAGTTGTTTCGTTTATTATATGCCACATGGTTTTTATTTTAGTTTTTGATTTTTTCTTAGTTTTTATATAATGTAGTTTTTTTGCTGTTAATACTGTATTTTTTAATATTTTTTCGTATGTTTTATAATTTTTTTGTAATAACGGTTATTTGCCTGAGTTGATATTATTTTTAAAAGCCTTTTGTTTCTACATGATATTTTTATTCCCTTAGTAAGCCATTGTTTTTTGTATGTTTGCTTTAATTTAATTTTTTTAACCGGTATATATTTGTTTACATACATACATACATAGACTCACGCCTGTTTCCCGGAGGGGTAGGCAGAGACTACGGAATGCCATTTGCAACGATCCTGACATACCTGACTTGCTTCACTCACTCCCATCAAGTTTCTCATGCATGCTCTTCTGTTAAGGGTACTTCTGACTTGTCCTTTTTTCAGGATGTCTCCAATCTGGTCAGAGAACGGCCGCCTAGGTCTTCCCCTTTGTCCTGTTCCATTCACACTTGCCTTATATATCTTCTTTGTCAGTCTATCGTCATCCATCCTCTCCATGTGCCCAAACCATCTTAACATGCCTTTCTCAATGCTTGTAACTACATCTTCTTTTACCCCACACCACTCTCGTATCACACAATTCTTTACTCTGTCGGTCAAAGACACACCACACATACTTCTCAGTGCTCTCATTTCTACAGCATTTATTTTACTTTCAAATCTCTTCTGCCATACCCAACTTTCACTACCATACATAAGGGTAGGCACTAACACGCCTCTATGTACAGCCAAACGTGCCTTTTTGGACACGTTTTGACTGTTCATAAACGCTTTCCGAGCTCCATTCACACTATTACCTGCATTAACTCTCCTTTCAATATCTTCTTCATTCTTACCATCTCTTGTAAACGTACCTAAGTAAACAACCTCATTCACTTGTTCCACTCGCTGTCCATCGATCAAAACATTACAAGCCATAACGCATTCCTCCTTTTCAAAAACCATAACTTTCGTTTTTCTTACATTCACTTTCATTCCTTTCCTCTCTAACGCACCATGCATGATTGCTACCATCTCCTGCAACTCCTCCGCTGAAGATGCAAGTATTATCTGATCATCAGCATAAAGGAGGCATTTGACGAGTTACCCATTCATCCTATCCCAATGCGCGGATTGCCTGCATTATTAGGTACTTAATGTAAGTGGATGCTCCTGTTTCACCTTGTCAATTTTCAGGAGGCTAATTAAATGAACATCAAAATTTTACTACATTATGCTTGAGTATTAAGTAGAGTAAATATATACAAATGACATTGAAGGTGTAACAGTTGCAGCACCTTACAAAATTTAAATTTTTATGTATTATGCAAAACCTGGCGATGAAAAAGAGTGACCTTGAGTTTTATTGCCCGTTCTTTCTCATGTTTCTACGCCCTTGCTTTGCGAACGTGGCAGTAAATGTAAATGTAGAAGCTTTAAGTAATAATTTTTTTAAATTGACGTTCATAAGTGTCACTATGTGATTTAAATGAATAAAGGATTTTGACATTGACTTTGACTTAATCCGCGGTCACTATGTTTTAAATTTTGCAAACAACTGTCCATGAAGAGGTTAAACAGCCACGGCGACGCCACACATCCCTGTCTAACACCTTTCTCGATGGTAAACCAGTCAGTGTATGCCCCGTTTATCCTCACACAAGCTCTAGAATCCACATAAAGGGATTTCAGAGCTTGAATGAGGCTGCTGTCCACCCTATTCATTGACAGCACCGACCACATTTCATTCCTCACCACTTTAACGTAAGCCTTTTCCAAATCCACGAATGCGCAATAGACCTTTTGACCTTTGGCCAAAAACTTTTCGGCTATGTTTCGCAAGGGAAAAACCTGATCCGTGCATCCCATACCCTTTCGGAATCCCGCTTGTACATCCCATATTTTCTTGTCGGTTACTTCCATAACTCTTTCAATAAGTACCTTTGCATACAATTTGCCAACAATGCTGAGAAGGCTAATGCCTCTATAGTTTTTGCAATCTTGTTGCGAGCCTTTTCTTTTATAAAGAGGCACAACTACAGCTATGGCCTAGTCATTAGGTACTCGGCCGGTGCTCCAGCACAAGTTATATAACCGCTGCAACTGACCAACTATGATGCCCTGTCCAGCCTTCAGCATTTCGACTGTAATCCTATCATATCCTGCAGCCTTACCTACTTTCATACTTCCCAGTGCCTTCACGACTTCATCCACGCCAATAACGCTTTCATCATTGCTATCGTTACCATTCATTTCAGCTATCGGTTTATATTGGTATATTTGTTTATAATAATAATAATAGTTCTCGAAAATGGTCGTGCACTGTTGTACTGGGATCGGTCTATCATTACAGACAGGACTATTGTAGCCAATAAGCCTGATATTGTAGTGATAGACCGAGCAGAGCGACTCGCAATGATAGTCGATGTCACCATACCACATGACGTCAATCTCGTGAAAGCAGAAAAAGAGAAGGAAATTAAATATTTGGACCTAGCTCACGAGATTGTCGACATGTGGGATGTGGATTCGGCCATCATTGTGCCGATAGTCGTGTCGGTGAATAGATTAATCGCCAAGAGCCTCGACCAACACCTAAAGAGGCTCGCACTAGGCAGCTGGATCAAGTCTTTGATTCAGAAGGCGGTTCTTCTCGATACGGCGCGCATCGTGAGGAAGTTCCTTTCTCTGAGGCTCTAACCACCGGTGGCTTGGTCCCTGTACCCGACACCGGTGGGTTTCCGTGGTCCTATTTTATATAGTTAAATTTATTTTGATATATTAGGTTTAATTATGTAAAATGTGACTTTGTGAATAGTATTTAATAAAGAGAATAATAATAATACATCTGGCAACACCAAAACTGTCAACGTGCTTACTCTTCCTAAAATTATAAATATTAATATTTCACACATCTTATCTCAATTGTAGTGCAATAGTATATCTAAACTAAATTATAATATAAAAGACAAGCAAGGCAATAAAATATCTGATAAAAACCTCCATAATTACTGAAAATTGTGAAAAGTTTATGCTATGACAGCCGTCGCGCCAAACAATAATATGACACGTCAAAGAACAAAAATATTAACTTAAATGAAAATACCAACAAATTAGCATGTTAACTAGAGCCAGAAAACGTAGAGCACACCCAACACCTCCGGACTTGTCGCCGAGCTCCGCCTCGCCACCGTCGGAACCTGCGCCAACAACGCCGACGGCTGCAGTTACGTCGAGCTCCAGCGACGAGTATTTCTCTCCGCCGTCGACACCGTCACCTGCGCGGCGGCGTGGGAGAGGCCGGCCACCAGCGTGCTTAGGACCTCGGGGCCCACCGGCCCCAAACAGGGTCCCCGCTGCCGGTGGTAATAGGCAGCGCATGAAGTGGACGACATCGATGAACGAACATGTCATGCGCGCATATTTTGGGGCGACAGAGGGGGGCACTAACGTCACTGCGTACCGTAGTCGCATGCTGTCTATGTTTCAGGCCTTGGAACCAAGCATCAACGTCACGGCTCAACGATTATCGGATCAGGTACGAGTTATCCAACGCAGTGGCAAGTTGGATAATACCGTGCTTGATAGGATCCGCTCAGAATACTTGCCTTCGAGCCATGTCAATCCCGTCCGGTCTACGCTAACGCCGACACCGAACGCACCACCAATGGGTGGCAGCGCCGTCGTGGAGGAGGATGACATGGCTGATAATGTAAGTACCCAGTGCAATCAGGAGGTAAAGGACGCTTTGGAATGTGCGATTAGGGACTACCGGCACACGACACCAACGATTAGACCTCGTCTGCCGCGGTTGCCTATGCATAGGCGAAATATAGCGCTGGTAAGTGCTCTTGACTCGTTATTATTCCCTCGTTATTATCTAATTATTTAGATAATAGTGAGGATCTCGGTGATACTCATTCAATCCTGTACTGTGCTGCCGTAGCGGCATGCCGTATAGCAGGTGTTAAGTTCCCTGAATTTGACACTGTTATACGACAAGGGTCTGCTGTACCGGCGTGGCAGTGCAGGATTGAGAGGCGTATTGCCGAGGCAAGGGCACTTATTGGCAAGCTTATCTGTTTTAGGGCGGGAAATACACGCCCCAGGGTAATGCGCTTTGTGAAACGGGCCTTTGTGGGGACTAATATTAGTCCTCAAGATTATACATCCCGCGTCACAGAGCGCATTGACTTCCTAAAACAGAAATACTATGCATGGGCAAACCGAATTCGCAGATTTAAAAAACGTGTGGACCGGTACCTCATTAATCATACATTCCAGAGGGACCAGAGGTGGGTATACAGAAGCTGGGAACGACTAGACCAATGTGTGACTAATGTACAGCGACCGGATGCGGACGCCACAGCCATGTTTTGGCGTAGTATCTGGTCGATGCCCATTAGTCATACTGAAGGTGATTGGATGCGAGATGTCGAGCGTGCATGCGAACATATTCCCGAAATGGAATGCGTGGCCATTTCTAGCCAGGACGTTTCACAAGCAGTCCGTCCTTTAGCAAATTGGAAATCTCCAGGGTTGGACGGGCTGCACAATTTCTGGCTGAAATGGCTACGTAGTTCGCATGAACGCTTGGCATCTCAATTCCAATCAGCTGTGGAATCTGGGTCGTTGCCAACCTTCATGACGACTGGAATTACCCACCTGCTCCATAAGACAGGCAGTACTAGCGAGCCCGGCAATTATAGACCGATAACATGTTTACCATCGGTCTATAAACTTCTTACATCTATTCTGAGAGCTAAAATAGCTAAACATGTTGAGGAATATTCAATTATGTCAGCCTCTTAGAATGGATGTAGGAAGGGGGCTCGTGGTACTAAGGAGCTCCTCCTCATTGACATGGCCATTAGCCAACTAGTTCGCCGTAACCGAAAGGATCTGGCGGCATGTTGGATAGATTATAAGAAAGCGTATGACTCCGTGCCGCATACCTGGCTTTTGAGGGTGTTAGAGTTGTTTAAAGTAAATACAACTCTACGCACCTTCTTAAAGTCATGTATGGGGCAATGGAATATGACTCTTTGCTGTCCAGGATGCCGAAGGATCCAGGAGGACGGCGAACGTATTAAAATTGAGCGGGGGATTTTTCAGGGCGACAGTCTGAGTCCCCTTTGGTTTTGCTTAGCCATGAACCCTCTCAGTACTTTACTGGAGGGTTCAAGGTTAGGTAACAGGTTACAGAGAAGTGGTCAGGTCATATCTCACCTGCTGTTCATGGATGACCTGAAGTTATTTGCCCACTCTGATGCCCAATTGATGGATTTACTAAACGTAACCCAAAACTTTAGTAAATCTATCAATATGGAGTTCGGTGTGGATAAATGTGATGTCATTCATGTGAAGAAGGGAAAGATGGTGGAATCTGAGGGGATCCAACTCTCAGATCCTTTAACCTAAGAACGCTTCTCTTAACTGATACCTATAAGTATTTAGGTTTGTCACAGGCTTTAAGTATCAATGAAGCCGTCATGAAGCAATCGTTGCAAGAGCGTTTCTTTGGCCGCCTGAATAAAGTACTGAAAAGCTTTTTATCAGGTGGCAACAAGGTTCGAAATAGCAACGGTTGGATCATGCCACTTCTTGTATACTCCTTTGGCATACTCAAGTGGACTCAGTCTGAATTGGACGCCCTGGACAGAAGAGTTCGCACATTGCTGACAGCATATCGTATGCATCATCCACGTTCATCCGTAATGAGGTTGTACATCCCGCGAAAGTGCGGGGGTCGCGGCTTTCTGAATGTCAAGACCCTACACAATCGCGAGGTGTGCAATCTAAGAGAATATTTTCTCCGGGCGAACGTGAATATGCATCGAGATGTTGTCGCAGTAGACAATGGGCTCACCCCGCTCAGGTTGGCAAAGGAGAACTGGCGCATGCCTGTAGTACTTAGTACTGATGATCGCAAGCGTGTATGGCAGAGCAAGGAGCTTCATGGCAGGTTCCATCGGGCCCTGTATGGACCCGATGTTGACCTAGCCTCGGTGAACTGGCTACGCTTCGGTGACCTCTTTGGGGAAACCGAAGGGTTTGTTTGTGCAATTGCTGACGAAGTTGTCAAGACGAATAACTACCGGAAATATATCCTGAGGGATGGCACTACTGATATTTGCCGTGCCTGTCACCAACCTGGTGAATCCCTCAGGCATATTGTTTCCGGTTATTCTCGTCTTGCTAACGGCGAGTACTTGCACAGACATAACCAAGTAGCCAGAATTATTCACCAGCAACTTGCTCTGAAGTACAAACTTGTAGACATCGAGGTACCGTACTACAGGTATGTAGCAGAGCCAGTTCTCGAAAATGGCCATGTCACATTGTACTGGGATCGATCTATCATCACGGACAGGACTGTTGTAGCCAACAAGCCTGATATCGTGTTGATAGATCGATCAGAGCGCCTCGCAATAATTGTTGATGTCACTATTCCTCATGACGAGAATCTCGTGAAAGCCGAATAGGAAAAACAGATTAAATATCTGGACTTGGCTCACGAGATTGTCGACATGTGGGATGTGAACTCAGCAATTATTGTGCCGATAGTCGTGACCGTTAATGGTCTAATAGCCAAGAGCCTCGACCGTCACCTTAAGAGGCTCGCGTTGGGTGCTTGGGTCAAGGGCCTGATGCACAAGGCAGTACTTCTGGACACGGCACGTATTGTGAGGAAGTTCCTGTCTCTGTAGCCCTAACCACCGGCAGCTTGGACCCTGTGCCCGATGCTGGTGGGACCCCACGGTTAATTTTATATTTTTAAATGTGTTTTTTCTGAGTGAATTATATATTTAAAAATGTAATTTTAATTTGAAAAATAAGAAATAAAGGAGATAATAATAATAATAATAATTTATTCGCATAAAACATGGTATTAATAGGTGTTACAATAATATAGGAGCAAACATGTTTCGCTAAAATATAGCATGCAAAAATTTTAAACAAAATATTTACATATGTACATAGTTATTAAAAATTTGCTTCCATAAATTCTTTTAAATTATAGAAATTAAATTAATTTAGCCAAGTATACAATTCTTTCTTAAATAATCTAAAATCTAAGTGCTTAAAGTGGTTTGGCATTTGGTTATGGCAGTGGTTTAGGATATTGAATAGTAGATCAT
Organism: Euclidia mi; assembly: GCA_944739405.2. NCBI lineage: Eukaryota > Metazoa > Arthropoda > Insecta > Lepidoptera > Erebidae > Euclidia > Euclidia mi. The sequence goes on from OX123202.2 coordinate 28,461,071, forward strand.
GGAATAATTTGTAGTTATTGTCTATGTCATTATATTTTTTTAAAATGTTATTCCAATTATGCATGCCTAGTTGTTGTTTAAATTGTTGGATGTTAGTGTGGTTATATATTCTCTTATAGCTATACCAAATAGAAGGTGTAATATGTTGGGGTAGTGAAATGGTAATTACAGTCCCGTGATGATCTGAGAATCCAAGTTCCTCGACTGATGTGTTAATAATATTATTTTTTGGAATATTTGTAAAAATTAAATCAATACATGTTTGTGTCGTTTGTGTTATACGGGTTGGAATTTTTATGTGCTGTACTAGTTTGTATTCTAGCATAGTATCAAGAAAGTTATTTGTTTTTGTATTATTTTCTAACACGTTTATATTGAAATCGCCTCCTAATATTATGTTGTGTTTTTGGTACTTCCTATTTATATAACTTAGAATAAATTTAATTTGTTTCATGAATATATCTTCCTCTCTACTATTCCAATACATACATATCAAAATTATAGATTCTAGGTGTAATTCAATCGCACAAATCTCTAGTACATATTCTACTGACATTTCTGTTATGTCTTTTAATTCTACATAGTTTATATGTTCTTGTAGTAATATACACACGGGCGATACGCCGCCGCCTGGTCGCTGTGTGCGGCAGAAAGATGCAGCTATTGTGTAGCCGGATAATTTTAACAATTTGATCTTCTGTTCTGACAACCAGGTCTCTGATATGCATATGGCTCCATATGTTGGATCTTCTGCTATAAATGCCTCAATCAAATGTTGCTTATTATTCACGCTTTGGAAGTTTTGAAAGAGAATATTTAATTCTTGCTTTGTAATTTTATGAGATGCTGAGATACGTTATTGATTATTGATCTGATTCTTGAAAAAGCTGCTTCTTTGTTATCACAGATGTAGTTGTTTGATTAGCTTTATTCTGAGAGGAGCTAGAAGAATGGTTCATCTTTTGGTCTTTGTGCAAGAGTACATCTACGTTTTTTATTTCCTTATTAATGTTAATCGCAAGGTTGCGGAAGACGATTTGCATGCCATAGTTATTGACTTTGCCGTTGTGGTTTGAAAACATCGTATAGTCGTAGCGTAAATTCAAGTTAGATTCGAGGATCTCTGCATATTTACACAAATATGCAGAGATCCTCGACTCTAACTGTGTGGATGTCTAAATACAGAAGATAATTGAAAGTCTCTATTCGGTAAATGAACATTGTAGAATAATTGGTGCATTTATAAGTTGGCAGGCATAAAGATATATTCGTGTGTTGTAATGGTTTTAATGCATTCCTTAGTTCTATAATAATATCGAAATAGTTACTTGTCTGTAAGAAGTCTGTTTCGCCAATTAAAATCACACAATGGTCGGTTTTGGTATAGCCTATAATTTTTTGATGGATGTTACTTATGAGTTGACGTATTCCACAGTATGGTAAAAGGTAGTGGCATATCTGATCATCATAAAATGTGTTCTTGGCAATAGACAGTATGTTATTCCTTTTGTTATTACTTATTATACATATTCTTCTCCTACTTTTTTGGTATTTGTTATGGCCTGATGTGGAGTATTAGGTACATTGTGCACTATCGGGCTGAGTAAATCATTCTTACGTGGTGTAACTTGATCTGTTGGTACTGGTAATATTTCAGGGCGTTGAAGGTTTTTGTCGTCGTTAGGAGTAGCTGATTGGTAGCTCGAAAAGCTTTCTGCTGGACTGTTGTTAAAGCTATCCATTAAACGATGTCTACTCGTTGTATTTTTTCGCAAGAAGGTTTTTCGTAACGGACTTTTGCATATTTGTTTTAGTACATCTATTTCTTGGCTTAAATGATTGATATGTTTTTTTAGGTCATTATTTTCTGATATAACGTTTTCTAATTCATTCTGTGTTGACTCTAAATTTGTTTTGAGCGATTCAATCACTTTTTTCAAATCTTCGATAATGGTTGGATTTATTTGTGATGTTAAATCTAGGCTTTTATTTTCCAAGCAGTCTTCGGTGATACTCATATCCATTGAACTATTTCTACTTAGATTTTCATACGATCTCGCACGACTGGTATGTTGTCGTCTGAAAGTGATATTACTCTTTTGGTCCATATTATCAACGCGTAGCGCCCTCTTTATTTTATCAGCGTACTTATTGATAAGTTTGGATGATCAATAATTGTTATTATGAAGAAGTTAAGTAGTTTATCAGCAGATGTCTGTCTGTTCTCTTGTGATTACAAATTGTTTTTATTTAATAGGATGTCGATTCTATGAGCCAGTGCAAGTTTATTATACTGCTCGGAATGGATCCCTGGTATGATTAAGGCCTGATATTGGATATGTCACTCTATTGTTTTCTAACATCTATTTTAGTAAGTATATACTTTTTTAATCTGTTTCTTTAAATTTTTTGTCTACATTATATTTTTATTTTCTGCGCGTTACTAAAAGGATATTTTAATGATGTAATATAAGTCACGTTTCAACTTTATAAGTATATGGCAATTCAACGTTATTTGACCTCGTACATTTTCAATTTAGTAAATAGTAGAGAATGCCCTCAACTCGGCCCACACATTTTATTTTGATTCAATCGTTTCTTTCTGATCTCGTGGCAGTTTCGGAAAATCCCTTCTTAGTGCATCCCTACGGTCCTAAAGCAACTTACGTGCCAAATTTCAGCTTCATGCGCACAATAGTTTTAGCTGTGCGATGTCTGTCAGTCGGTAACGCAAGATTTTATAAATATACAGAAGAAGATTAGGTTACCGACACAATACATATTTAATGTAATTTGTAATCACAAGAGAACTAAGCTTACGTTTAATTCGTTAGGTCGATTAATTTTTCTTGTCATAAAAGTGATGTTTTCGGTGGACCATATCATACATTTTGCTGACATCAAAAATATATCCATACGTATCTCATCCAAACACAATGATGACATTAAAAACCAACATAAACAACATGAAAAATTAAACTACGTACAACCTGTACTTAGTTTAATTACCTTTACTTATTTTAAAAATAAATAGGCTTAAGAAATACATCCTAAACAAAAAGCCAAGAAGAACGACTCATGAAATTGAACCAAATATTTCCCGTACAAATATTGAAATATTTTACGTGTTATTCCAAAGGACAATAAGACGTCGAGATATGATCATATGCTTTCATTCCGCCATAGATCATCGAAACAAATATCCCGCAAAAATCTCAGGTGACTCGATCCGGGGTGGGTTTCAAACGATAAAATGGTGGTCATAAATATAAGTTATTGCTGCGTCAGCGACACGCACAAAGATCAGGAAAGTGTGAATGATATAATGTAGTTGCTGTACGGTATTGTTTCCGAACACACTTATTTTTTATTAACTTAAGTAAAGTGTGGAATTTATTTGATAGGATGGTGACCTTGTGGAGTAATGAAATGGTATGAAAATGAAATTTACATTATGAGCACGTCAAATGAAGGAGGGCAAAATCTAGACATAATAACAATTTTCGCTGCTCATTCGGTTATAACATATTGCTCATGACATGGTTCTGAAGAAATTATTTAAACTTCGGGTGCTTTTGATATCAGTCAACAGTATACATAAACATTTAGTTTTTGAACAAAAGGAATAAACAATTTGAACAAATAACGTAGTTAAATGTGAGAACTACACATGCAAATTGAAATTGCTGAATGCATATTGATCTTCACACGAAACAACATTGTTAGAGATCAGAACAAATAAAAATAAGAAAAGAATATACAGTACCCTTGCTAGCGAAATGTAAAATAATAAACATACTTATTATTGAAACAAAGTAAATATAGAGAGCAATATAAGAAAATAAAATTACCACTTACGAAAATAGGCAGGGAAAAAACTGTGTAGAAGAAGATTTTCTATTATTAAATCACATTTTTTTAGAAACAAGCAAGACATAATCAATATAAAAAGGAAAATTATAATTAAGTCCCAAAGCAACTTACGTGCCAAATTTCAGCTTCATGTGCACAATAGTTTTAGCTGTGCGATGTCTGTCAGTCGGTAACGCAAGATTTTATAAATATACAGAAGAAGATTAGGTTACCGACACAATACATTTTTAATGTAATGTTGTGGCGTGAACCGCCTTAAAATAGCCTGAACCTGTATCAAATACCAAGTTAAGCCCGATTCCAAGTCTCGCTTATTTTTATACGTTCTATATATATTTTTAGTACAATTTGTTTGGCGATCACGTTAAGTAGCGGTTTTGGTCATGTCGATAACAGGTATTGGTGTTAACCCGCATTTATAAGGGTCCTGCTAATTCTACCGTACAGGCCAAGAACTTTGAGCCGATGACCTAAATTATATCGAGACCAAAATGACGGGCAATAAAACGGTTTTTTTTTTAACAATACCTATATGAAAATCGAGGTTTTCTTTAACCATTATTTGGGCTCGAATGCTGAAATTGAGTTTTATACGTTACTAAAATATTTAGACACGATTTTTGGGAATAACTGTTTTCTTGTAAAATATTTTGAATTTTTGTTTCCAATTGAATTTTGGAATACTCACAAACATATTTATTTATATACTCACTTTAAGATAAAGTAAAAAAGTGTAAATCGTATCCAATCTAATCTGAATATTCTGTAGTTCTAGATTACAAAATATTCGGCTTTCTCGCCACAGTCATTATATGCGACAGAACTCAACAGACAGCTCATACATAGAATATTATTTTAATTTTATCTAAGAAATATACATCTCTAATTCAGCCGCAGGGACTTATAGCCCAAGTTTAAGACCTACAAAATACCGTATGGAGAACTCGCTAATTACGATAACATTAGAAAATAATCTCGTAAGATATTTAATTTGCTCTTCTTCTTATTAAGGGAGACGATGGTACAAAATACTTAGAAACGTCCTAAAAATAAAGCAGCCCAGTAGGTAACCATTTGATAATAAAGATGAAGTACTTTTTTCTTGCCCGGACGTTTAAGCATCCGCCATCAGCAAAATATATCACAAAAAGATATCTAAACAGAAAAATTAGCTTTTTGTAATGTTCGAGGGGCCTGTCTTACGATAACAATATAAAATATTTAAATAGGCAATATAATATCTCAGGACATTCGCCTAACCAGCAGGTATGCCGAAGACCGAGCGAAGTGAAGGAGGTAGGTACAGCCGGAATGCGGTCCTCGGTCTCTGAGGCGAAAGTCTTAGATCGCTACTGAGACAACGCTAGGATGATGACGAATATCCTAGGACAACTCTCACACAGTCATTTTAGCCCATATTCGGCAAAACTTGAACTATTGCAACTACTACATACAAAATATAGTGAACTTCCAGCTGGACACAGAATAAATAAACGTGCTAATCACATAAAGATTTGTTTTAAACGTCTCGTTAAGCAGTCAATCAAAAGACAACAATTTTGTCTGGCCAAAATGTTTACATGTTAAATACAGAGTTTCACAAGACCAATCACCAAGCCGTAGTCTACTCGTGATACTTTCAAATTTACGGTCCGCCAGCTGTTATATAGTGAATTGTCGGCAGCTTCTCAGTAGCACTTTATCAACCGTTAGTAGTCTATCTATTTAAATATTTATTTTTATTTGTATACATTTATATGTATATAATATGTATGTACAGAGTGTCACAAGATCCACCACCAAGCCGAAGTGTATTCGTTGTGGTCATCATGCCAAGTCATACTAACCAAAAATAATACCTAGGAAACGAACTTTTTTTTAAAGTTTTCACATTTTGTAAACCACAATTAAAAGCGCGCGCGTGCAATAATCGAAATACCTACTTATCCATGGGCTCATATGGCATCTAAAGAACATATTGGCGGCGTAAATGCATCGATTTTGTACCTAATTAGAAAAAAATCCATACTAACTTTGAGCCTCAATATCTCCTGAACCAGTAATTTCTCAGGTTTGGTGCCGAAGTAAAAAATGTTCGTAGTGATTGGTACAAAATGGGATTTCAGTTGTCGTTAAGGGTCTTTTTACACCCTGTATAAAATTTCAGACACGATAAAAAATTAAAGCATAATGTCTATAAATAACAAAATTATATGAGTTCAAATAATAATATTACTCTTGAGATCCGTTACTCAAACACTAAAAGCTTAGTATCTATAAATAATAATATTACGCCGCTAAACTTCTCTTCTCCACTATGTTCCATAATTGATGGGTTCTACTGTAAAATAATATTCAGAATCCAGTTCATAGACTTCACTAAAGCTTGTCTATACCGGATATTATATGCGTAACTTTCATCAAACTATTCAATAATATCAGCTTTACATCAACACACACACAATTTTTCTAACTATTTCTGTTATACGAAGCACTTATTCTATGTATGTATATTTTCACACGTATGTAGTTCAACCATAGTTGGTCTAGTGACCAACAGGACAGTTAAGTGCTCTAGGTCCAAACATTCCGAGTTTTTTTTTACAAGATGTGGCAGAGCATATATTATCAATATTCTGAACAAAAGTGTTTTTACGTGTATGCATATTAATTACATGACATTATACTCAGTAAAAACACACGAAAATATCCTGTTCTCAGTAGTGAGAACATTCGTGCATACTTCTACCTACCTTTTTTATTTATTTATAGTCTCACGCCTATATCCCCGAAGGGGTAGGTAGAGGTGTAAATATTACACCCACATTTCGCCATGAATTTTCAGGTCCCACGTAATAGGGGCCCAGCCTATTGCCGTTACCGGGCACATCACCAGACTCCAGGCTGCTACTGAGTATTCGGAAAAACCCAGTAACACTTTTGCCCGACCCGGGAATCGAACACGGGACCTCCGATCAGCAGTCGCATACGCTACCCACTGGACCACCTACCTTACCTTTGAAATACTTCACATTACTCCTATAAACTATTGTGGAAACTGATTTGCCTCATCCATCATCATCATCTGCTAGTCGTATTTCGCACTACCGCAGTCGTTTTTTGGCCTAACTAGATGTTGTTACTTTTATTAAAAAATAATGGCAGTAATCTATTGTTACTACCTAACTAGGTCCAATATTAGACTAAGTCTTAATTTTACGATTATTTTAACTCTCACAGAATAACAAATTCACCACTACGCTAATAACCCGTAAGTTTGGAACCACTGACCTAAACCAAATGTACAAAAGCGTAGACTTAATGAATCATTAGCTTTTGCAAACGTGATTAACTTAACAAAGGTACATTCAGGCTTTAAATTGGATGCCGTAACATTCAAGAGTGATTCAAAAGAATTGTATTTTTTACCTGCGTCACATTTGACAAAGGCTCGACGTGTTGGCATGTTAATCTATAATTCTGTGTAACAACCTGTATTTATATTACCTACATATGGTTTAAAGCTTGAACTTGCTTGCTGTAAATTTTAGGGTTCAGGTAGGTGTACAGTATTAAATTGAGCTAATATACTGTAAGTACTAAAATGTGTTGTCATCAATGATTATTAAAATTAGGTAACATTTTAACCAAAACCTTCGATGTTGTGTTTTTTAAACTCTTGTCATCATTTTATCTATAAGAGCCAATGCCAGGCCAATAACAGAAATCGATACCACATTGCCAATAAATGATAAGATATTTTTAGTAAGAAGCGAGAATTGGACCTCTGATCAATTATTTTCAGAGTAAGGTACATTAACAAATGACGTTTCTAAATAATAACTGCATATTTTAATTTGAACAAGTTTAATAAATCACACAAGTGTCTGTCCCTACATTCAAATTTATTAAGCGATAACGAGAGTTTATCAATATTCTATTGAAATTAATTCTGAGTAAACCAAATGTAAGTCAGTCAAGCTGTTTTCGAGGGTCATCACGAATCGTCTCGAGAGCAAGCTAGACGACTTCCAGCCTCCCGAACAAGCCAGTTTCTGTAAAGGCTATAGTACCATAGACCACATACATACGCTGCGGCAGGTTATACAGAAGTCCGAGGAGTATAACCAGTCCCTATGCTTGGCGTTTGTGGACTATGAGAAAGCCTTCGATTCGATCGAAACCTGGGCGGTGCTACAGTCTCTCCAACGGTGCCGGATTGACTACCGATATATCGAAGTGCTGAAGTGTTTGTATGAAAACGCCACTATGTCAGTCCGCCTCCAGGACCAGAGTTCGAAACCTATTCAACTCCAACGAGGGGTGAGACAGGGGGATGTCATATCCCCGAAACTGTTTACCACTGCGCTGGAGGATGTTTTCAAGCTTCTGGACTGGAATGGACTCGGCATTAACATCAACGGCGAGTACATCACTCACGTTCGATTCGCAGACGATATCGTAGTCATGGCTGAGACCATGGAAGACCTAGGCACAATGCTCGATGGCCTCTGTAGAGTCTCCCAACAAGTAGGTCTTAAGATGAACATGGACAAGACGAAAATCATGTCGAACGTCCATGTTGTACCTGCTCCTATTCAGGTTGGGAACTCTACGCTCGAAGTTGTCGACAAGTATACCTACCTGGGACAAGTAGTCCAATTAGGTAGATCCAACTTCGAGAAGGAGGTCAATCGTCGAATCCAACTCGGTTGGGCAGCGTTCGGGAAGCTACGACATATCTTCTCGTCCGATATCCCGCAGTGTCTCAAGACGAAAGTCTTTGACCAGTGTGTGTTGCCAGTGATGACTTACGGATCAGAGACGTGGCCGCTCACTATGGGCCTTATCAGAAGGCTCAAGGTCACTCAGAGGGCGATGGAGAGAGCTATGCTTGGAGTTTCCCTGCGAGATCGAATCAGAAATGAGGAGATCCGCAGTAGAACCAAAGTCGCCGACATAGCTCTCCGGATAGCCAAGCTGAAGTGGCAGTGGGCAGGGCACATAGCTCGAAGAACCGATGGCCGTTGGGGCAGAAAGGTTCTGGAGTGGCGGCCACGTACCGGATGACGCAGCAGAGGTAGGCCCCCCGCAAGGTGGACCGACGACCTCATCAAGATCGCGGGAGGCGGTTGGATGCGGGCGGCTCAAGACCGGTCTGTGTGGAGAACCTTGGGGGAGGACTATGTCCAGCAGTGGACGTCGTTTGGCTGATATGATGAAACCAAATGTAAGGATCTATTGTAAACATTATCGATATTTTATCGATATTTATTCTGAGTAAGCCCATCACTATTCAAGTTAAATTTAATGACAAACTACGAAGATTCTTCCCTAGATTAAAATCATAAGTCAAAGTGACGTAAATATATTGGGTTTAACCGCCGTTGTAGCGCAAATTCTATGTATTATCTATATTCTAAGACACGCCCGAATTTGGCGGAATCTTAGAGCTTTTCCAAGGAGCGACTGCCTGTCTGACCTCCGCAACCCGAAGCAATATTCCATGGTTTAGACTAGTGTCAGTTTATTTTAGAGGTACTGACGCCCTATAACACCTGTCAAAGATCTTCATGACAGCCGGGGCCGACGTCTTAACGTGCTCTCTGAGGCATGAGACAAGCGCTAATTAACAATAGGCTTGTGTCCTAAAATGTAATTAGCGATTGATTCGTTCCTTTATTAGATTTTAAACTGAAATACCCGATTATTTCTTCAAAAATCGATCAGCAACATTACTAATTACGGCTTTTTAAAAACCTTTTTGAATTTGACACGAAAACGCTGTAAACCATCATGGCGGTTGAGTGATATCACAAAGTTCAAAACAAAACAAACCGTGAATGAAATCTGGTCTGATGTACCCACTTTTATTTTGTTATATTCGATTTGATAGGTAGAAAGTTTGACGTTTTAGATGTATTTACTACTAAAACGTCAACAACATGAATGGCGGACGTACTGTTTGACATAATCAAAGAGATTGGATGGTTTAGACTAGAGAGAACATGCCCTATAAATTTCCTTATACCGAACGTGCAACATGTAATGTCAGTTGGTCTTAGTTGGTTAATCATAACGTCAAATTACGCGTCTCATTTAAAGAGGCATAGACTCTTTACATACTCATATCTTTGACTTACATTCTCTAAATAGCCGTGCTGTGATCTGTCATCAGTGTAAAATTTGTTGGACGGTTGTGTTTTCATTTTTAATAACTTTTTTGCATTTAAATAGTAAGTAAGCTTATAATAATTATATAGTGTACTCATTAATTAATACACATCGTGGATGTGATATCGGGATGTGGATTCCGCTATTCTCGGAACGGAAATAACAGGAGAAACTTTACCTTCTAGCAGTGAGTCGGAATTTTCCAACAAAATTTACTTTTCTCGTATTAATGCTATAATGAGTGTTAAGTTTACACAATATCATTGTATTGCAAATCAAAGGAACAGCTTGCATACGTATGTGTTATGAATTTAACCCACAAATTGTTATTTTGTACATTTATTGATTTAATAGCCTTAGTGATGGGATTTGACCGTGAAAGGAGATATCGATGTTTTTTGAATGAGGGATAAATACGGAAACTAACTGTCGGACATGAATGTAAAACTGTAGCTGGAAGCGACAGCGGGTAGCCGCGGTTGCTAAGTTGGCAATAAACAAAGACGTCCAGCGGTCTAATTTTCTATCGCGCGTTTGATAGTAAGCGTAGTTTAATGTACATAATTTACTTAGATACCTACCTTAAAAGTAGCGTCTATTAACCTAAAGCCAAGTGTTCTAGTGTACGCACGTGTGTGTAGGCTTACATTTTTGCATCTATAAAATAGTAGATGGATTAGGGATGTGAGTAGCATGTTTTATTATTAAGATGGTGTTTTTTATTACAGGTTGCCTATTAATGACGTCACAAGAAAACTTTGGACATATGCCGTCGGACGGCCTTGTTTGATTTAGCAGAAGTACCATCGTATTTGTTCACGTCATTTTGAGAAAGACTGTTTTTTAAAGACAGAAAGCACCTGGCGTCGTTTAAAACCGAAAGCTGTGCCTACATTACATTTATGCCCGGACATTGCACACCCGGTAGAATTATTTATCCAAAACTAAACAAAAAGTGTGTAATTTTAGTTTGAACATATTAATAAAATATAATAATTACAACGATTTTAATTAATCTACCTACTTCTATATTATTTATCATATTAGTGCTATCCTGACTGATCAAAGACGTCTTGCCTTGTAGTCCGCTACATAATATTCTACCATAAAATATAATATTCTTTCACATTCACTTAACATTATCTGGTCCCAAACTAAGCATATCTTGTACTACGGGTACTAGACAATCGATAAACATGCATATATACTTTTCTGTAAATATATTACATATTATACATAGTACCATCCAGACCAAGACAAACATCCATATTCATGCACACAAATGTTTGACTTGAGCGGGAATCAAACCCGCAAGCTTCGCCGTGGCAGTCGGATTACCTACAACTCTAAAAAAATCGAGCAGTGTCCAACGTTAGCGATAGCAAGCAACGTGATATGATGCGACGCAAACAAATTGCCAAAGCCTGCCGTGCCGCATTAGCCAATCTGGTATAATTCGTACAATACATAATCTAAGTGACAGTTTCTTAGCATCGCATCGCAACGCATCGTTCATTAGTTTATGAATACTTTTTGTCAATAGATTTTATGGCTAAAACGAACAACTAAACACGTGATTTTTTTAGTACTGTCTGTCTGGCAAGTCTTTGCAAAGCACTGTCCGGCGTCAACAGCAAAAACTACAATTTCAATATTTTAGTTGTTTACTTCTACGGCTTAAATATATCGACACATACTGAAGTTAGACATTTGACCAAAAATATTTATCGATAAATCATCACTGTTACGAACAACACTCGGTTTAATAACTCTATGTTTTGTCTACTGTTTGCCTACCACGATGCTGCTATAAGAGCGTGCTGCTAAACCTATCGACAGCTCTTTCTATCATACTGCATGTGCCATTAGAAAGAAGATATCAATCATAGCAACCGCTGTTGTTATTTAGTGTTACTTCTATGCCTTAGGTTATATTTCTTTGGACATAATGCTCTCTGATTGGTGTTCACTATCACAAGAATAAATACATTCTTTTTAATTTTAGAATCCTAAAAATAACATTAATTTCACCTTTTTATAATAAATAATAAACTTATTTGACATCTTAAAATCATAATGAATCTATAGATACTACAATTAAACCGATTTATTCTTAGTGGACACAAGCCTTTTCAATACGCACATAACTCCGAAACGTCAGTGTTGCGCGCCGTGGATTCGAACCCGATACTTCGGTCAAAAGTTATGTTTAGACTAGTGGACAGCGAGTGCTGAGGTGAAAGTATTGGATGCTATCGGGATAACCTCAGGACGATGATAATGATCAATGGTGTTATTATTCGGTAGGATATAAACATGTAATATAATTAAAGTGGCAGCTTAATAGATAATACTAATTATTGTATAATCAGCAATTTCATGGGTACAGATATCCCATACTTTGATGAAATTATTCTGTATTAGATTTCTTAATTAAAATACATGTGGTTACCATATTAGCATAGACATTTAAGCTAGCGATGGAAATTCACGTCTTTTTTTAAATACTGCAATATTTATTTCTCAGTTTCCCTGTGCGAGCATCGATTCGTAATCTAACAGGCACGTAGAGAGGTAGCTATACCGCTAATTGATGACCAATCAGTGAATGCAATTGGCTGTCAAATGATATTTAATGACGCGGAAAAAGAGTGAGTGGTCTCGTAACGCTACGGTGACCACGTACATCAATCGGTCTACAAGATATAAAGGAATGTTCGAAAATTAGTTCTTAGTGTGTGACCTATGCCCTAATTCGTGTGTCTCAGATATTACCGATGTCGCGCCGCACTTAAAATAACGTTTAACGTTAACGTTTTTAAATTGTATAGAATCAAGACGTAGAAAAGAGTGGCCCGGAGTTTCTTGCCTGATTCTTCTCACGAGGCTCTACTTTCTGAACAGGCATTTTTTTCAATGCTCAACTATGTTAATATGCATTTAAAGCTACTTTTTATTTGTATGACTTACTGACGTGTCCAAAAAATTTAAACATTTTTATGGAAATAAACATATTTGAGTTTGAGTTTGAGTTTGCACTGAAGTTTCGTGATAATTGTCCTTTCTTTGCTTTCATTTATTGTAATATTAGATTGGTAACAATTATATGTAACCCCTAATTCCAAAATTAGTGTGAGCTGTGTGTTGGGAGTCAGTCCGACTCAGAATCAATTTGACAAAATAGTTACAATGCAGTTTGTTAATTCTCACTTGCTTGTCAGTGTAGGAAACATCATGAGGAAACCTGCATAATATCTGAAAGTTTGCCATAATGTTCGAAGTCTGCCAATCCGCTCTTGGCCTGCGTCATGGAATATGAAAATACCCTTTTCACAACAAGAAGAGGCCTGTGTCCCAGCATTGTGACAGAAAATTACCAGTGATGCTGATAATGATTTGAATCTTAGACTACAGGCCCATGTCCAAAAATGGATGGGTCATATGAACCACCAGGTGACATATATAGGACGATATAAGAGCATAAAATAATAAGATTCAGCACTATGCCGTCACTTGTAAGCTGTCCTGGTAAGCTTGTAACTGAGTGCTGGTGAGAATTCAAAAGTGCAGGTAGAGTGAGTACATTTTGGTCATATATTTTTGTACGGCATTTTTACCATCGATAGATCCATGAAAAATAATAAGAAAGCGCGCAGTGCCGTAAAAAAATGGACCACGGAAAGAGAAGAGTTGCAACCCTCGATTTTTTCCCCTTGTCGCATGATTTTTGTACGGCGTTGCGGAATAATGGATTAGAAACTGTATTGAAACAGTATGAAACTGATGCCGTATAGAATGAAATGACCAAATTTACCCTTTTTTTTTACTCATGGTGGAAACCAAGCAATTTACGGGCTGGGCCCCAAAAAAGGGCTGGGCCCTAAAGGGGCTCAGTCTAGGGAGAGTTTGGTGACTCCCCGACGAGAAGCGCCGGGACTACCCACTAAAACCACCATGGTGTTCCTCTATCCGATCCCATTGAATGGCGGAGTCACGGGATCTACGTTAGCATTACTATCGCGCCCCCCTCCTGAACATGCCCGCCAAGGTGGGCCCCGTTCCGACCAAATTTACCCTGGAAATTGTCGAAAAAAAAAAAAAAACGACTTTGTGGCGTACCATTTTTTTACGGCACTGCGCGTTTTCTTATTATTTTTCAAGGATCTATCGATGGTAAAAATGCCGTACAAAAATATATGACCAAAATGTACTCACTCTACCTGCACTTTTGAATTCTCACCAGCACTCAGTTGGACAGCTTACAAGTGCGACATAGTGCTGAATCCTATTATTTTATACTCTTATATCGTCCTATATATGTCACCTGGTGGTTCATATGAACCATCCATTTTTGGACATGGGCCTGTAGTCTACTGCGTATGCTTGGGTAAACTAAGCTTAGATTACATCAAGCCAATTTATCGATTACATAATTCCAAATACTACCACAATATTTCAAGCATGTAAACCATCCAATACAGACGCAAACTTAGTTAATTCTAAAGTGAAATAGAGAACATAGGCTATTGTTACATTACGATCGGAAACATAGGGCTATCGGAATTGCAGTTGTAGTTTTCATTCGCAGCGTCGAAACTAAAACATATTGCAGCCAGAACATAGTTCCGCTTCAGTTGACTTGAGCACTAAACTTACATAATTATTTGTGTCAATATTTGGCTTTTTGTGCAAATCCTGGTAGTATATTGTATGCAACAAATTTTGTTTCTAGTTTAAAGTTAATTTCAAAAGTATACAGAACAATTTCAGTTCGAGTCACTTACAGAAATTTTAATTTAAATGACCTTATATAATTCATCATATTTGCAATTCTAGAAAACATTAAATAAAAGCTTTTCACAGTAAATAAGCGTGTCACGCTTTTTTTCCTGTACCTACTATTGCAAAATTTTAACATTAAAAAAAAATAATGATATCATTATCACATAAGCTTAGAGATGTAGGACCACACGTCTACTGTAGGACGTAGGACTCTCCCAAGGCTATCCAAACAGACCTATATTGAACTGCCCGTATCCAACCAGTTTCTGCGATTTTAACTAGATCGATGGGAAGCCTACCCCGCAAGGTAGCCCGAATCACATACTGATATATGTACAAAGATGTAAACAAAGAAATATACAATATATTTTCCAACTAGCTTCCGAGAACAGCTACCTCAATCGCCAGAAATCCGTTTTTAACATACGTATTGGCTAAACGGTAGTAAATTACTTAAATAGTATACTTAAATCCCAGCTGGTCCCAAACACCGTGTAATAGCCTGGGCACGTGCCACAGACTTTTAACTCCCCGCCGAGAGAATTAATTCATTATCCTTTCGTTCGAGGAACTTTTCACGCGTTTAAATTACTGTGCTTTAAACCAAAATACTTAAAATTGGAAATCGGTAGCAAAAAAAACAGAGGCAAATAATGGATGATATTTTTCATTTTGTGTTTACTGCCTCGTTGGTCTCACGGCATAAATATGCGCGTGGTCTTGGGTTCGATTCCCGGGCAGGGCAAAGTCTTATTGGGATTTTCCGTTAAGAAATTCTCAGTAGCAGCACGGAGTCCGGTAATGTGCCCGGTACGGCAATAGGCTCGCTCCCTATTATGTGGGACCTAAAAAATTCATGGCAAAATGTGGGTGTAATATTACACCTCTGCCTACCCCTTCGGGGATACAGACGTGGGTCTATAAAAAAAATATATATATATTTTGTGTTCATATTTGTCATTTGACCTGGCGATTGATGAAAGTAGCTTTAAGATTTATGAATAATTATATTATACCGTATAGTTACGTATTCTACTTAAATCTGTTCTTGCCTATTTTAATGTCATATGAATAATTTTACACGACATTCACTGCTACAATAAAACGCTGCTATAACAACCAATATGAAACATACAAACCTTCGAATCTGTCATCGCGTAAATTCTAACATATTTGATCCTTATAATACGTCTTGCTTGTTTACCTTTCGTGTTTTCTATGTGCTTAACCTTGTGTTACAATTATCGGCAACGTGTTGCTAAAGGGGTGAAATATGAATTGATATTAATTCTTAACGCTCAGAAATTGATGAAGCAAAATTATTTACGCTTTGATGCCCTTTTTTTAATGCCCAGGACTCGTTGTGTATCAATTAAGCATTGTTTATTTAATATTTTGGGACAAGGGAATAATAATCAGTTTCATTAAAATTATTATTGGTTTCAAATAGTCTTTAAGAATGCGATAGTTACCGGATCAAATATATTTAACAGTATTAGCTATTATTCATTAAGCGGAGAAAGTAAAATTTGATATTTTGAAAGTTCGTGCATAAATTAACACCCGTGAAATGATTTATAATTGAAAAAATAGTCCAAATTATGAAGGGTACTTCGCCTTTAACGTTATTGAGCGTCACTTTATGAATTTTATGATCTTAGTGTATAAATATTTTTTTATTTTCTGCTTGTTCATACCGTAAGTTGCTGATAAGTTGAAGATATTCGTCAATCTTTGGTTAGTACAAGCCAATACTTGAATTTTATTTAGATATAAAACTGTATCACACCAAAGATGTTAATGCATAAGTAAAGTTTGAAATTTGCCTGTTCAAACGTGTTACAGCCTGAATGATATGCATTAAGAGAACTCATGTCTAATAATGCCTGTCCAATACACAGTTCAGACGTGAAGTACCGACCCCGTAGCCCTCAAGAGGCTAACTGATATATTCATTAGTAGATCGTGCCGATAATATAAGTACTTAGTATACCTATCTACAGTTATTGACCTTTGACAGTATAGGTATTTTAGACATGTTAAGATTGTTACGGACCCTGGCCAATCGTTAAAGGTTTCTTTGTACACGTTCTTCTAAGTATCACAATGATGATGTAAAGTTGATCATACTCGAATAATCAGACGATACGTTTCTGAGTTTCATATGCAGTTACTCAAGTATTTATGAAAATACTTAATTTAAAAACACCCAGTCCAAAATAAGTCAACCAAATCCGCATCGTATCGTAGTTAAATCTCATTTTGTGTTATTTTGACCCAGCTTAAATATTGCGTCACTGGTTCCTTTGACAAAATGTATGTGATCGCGAAAATATACAACAGAGACCAACATGAACCCTTTTCATATTTTGTGGTTTTCTTTATACATAAAACAAAGAGTTGTTATTTCGTGTGCAACAAATTTGGCTGATACGCGGATTACTTTCGCCCACTGGCAGATGTTATGACCATTTTTCCCATTTTCTCTGAGTCCGTATTCCCAGGTTGCCTAAAATAATACACAATATATCACACGAGACGTGTCAATGATATAAGAAAAAGAGCTTTATTTTCAATGTGATTGTAATCAGTTTGGGATGTATGTATACTTAAAGGTATTGATGTAGTGGAGGTACGTAACTGGGTTTAAGCTAAAGAAATAAAACCAATTTTGAAACAAAAACGAGATGTTCTTCTCAGAGCTTTTTAATAAAAAAATATAGACTAAGGCGAGAATGAATGCCAAATATCTAACATAGTTTTAATATTTTTAATGGAAACACTGCATGAAACGTACCTACTACGTAATAGGTAGGTACTTAAGTAAGAAAATTGATGGCATCAAAAAAGTATATTTGTATTAAAATGACCAAGTCTCGCAACGTTATAAAATTATACCAAGTTGATGGGGTCTTGGCAGTTTAATGCATACGCTCATTTTTTATTTACAATTTACATACTGTCACTTGTCACTCACTTTGGAGGGTTACGTAAGATTTCATAATCTAGCCAAATTTCCTTTATAAACGAGGGATATGCATTCCTTTGATTTATGTATGTTTGACTAAATGGGAATTTTGTGAAATATTCTGCAGATTTAAATATTATAAGGAACGTAAATTATATTTATTTCTAAGCAATAACATAATTCAGTACAGTACTTTTATATGATATGTATTTGAATATTGAATAAGGAATAAAATAATGGTATTGAAAATGAGTAAGATGTGCATAGAGAAGCTAATAAATATACAAAGATTTTCCTATTTCAGCTTTTCCTCGACTTGCCTCGTAACACACGACTCAGCATTATTGTTACAAGAGTTGATTTTGATGACACTCAAGTCTTTAGATATCCCTATATCTTCTAATAATTGGTTTTAATGACAAAACGAAATTACAGTGATCATAAAATATGCTCCCTCAGCATTTGGTGGTTTATAGCTTTATGCGTAAAATAAACCTCATTGACCTCATTTGATCCAAAGCCTGCATAAACTGCCCAAATACGAATAAAATCATTTAACGTATTGTACATTTATATCTTCTCAAAAAAATAACAGCGACGTATTTAAAATTAAAATATTTTTAATCTGGGGGCACGGCAGTGCCCCCACCAAGTCGAGCAAAAAAGCGGCACGGCCGTTCCATCCTTTTCTCGAAGCAATTCAGGCCATTTTCGACCCCTTATAACTTCATTGAGGATAAAACTAGAAGCCTGTTTGTTTAGTAACCATGCAGGCGTTATATAAAGATGGTGTATTTCAAATTTCATTCAATTTGAACCTGTAGTTTAAGAATAACGAGTCAAAATTCTTAATTTTGTCACTCACTGACCGATCAGCAACCATAGAAGCTTCAAATTTAGGAAACAATTAGTGTTTAGTGTATGAACCAAGGAAAAACTAAAATATATTTCAATTTCGGTCCAGTTTTAGAGATACATCAACTGCATAAATAACTTTGTAATCCCATATAAATATAAAGGATTACATAATTACATTTGCAGTTAGAGCTTTAATTAAGAAAATTCGTTGTTGGTGTACAAGAAGTAGAAGGTACCGGAAAGGACAAAAGTAAGACTATCTACAAAAAGAAATGAGATCCCATAAAAACAATACTTGTCAAAAATACCAAGTCTCGCGACCGTAAAAAGTTGTGAGATCCATGTAATACCAAGTCGTTTAATTAAAAATCTTTAATATTTTAAAGAAATATATTGACTTGGCGATCGCATTCAACAATCTAATTTATTTATGTAATACTTATATATTGTGTTTCCATGCGATGGCCGAGTCAATCTATTTATTTAAAACATTAAAGATTTTAATTAAACGACTTGGTATTACATGGATCTCACAACTTTTTACGGTCGCGAGACTAGGTATTTTTGACAAGTATTGTTTTTATGCGATATTAATATTTCGAAATCAATTTATTTACTTTTTACTTAAATACTTAATAGTAATGTAAATAAGTTAATAATTACGGACTCAATAACAGTTTAAATAAACAGTAATTGAATTTACCAGACCGAATTTATACTGAACGTTTTCCATCGCAAGTTAAATCAATAAAATTTAAAATAAAGCAGTATAATATAAATTCATATATTCCGTCCAACAGGCACAAAAGCGATATGCAAAATTTACCGAAAAAGAAGATAGCAATAATTATTCACGACCATTTATTGTCTGCCAACGTGTGCTGTATTTAATGGAAAGTTTCATGGCATAATTTGTGATAAAAGCTTTTTTTTTAATGCAATATTGGTGCTGCAGTACAGGTGATAAATTAACCTCTGAAACCCATAACACGGTCATGGTAGCGAACTTGTGAGAAGCTTACAGAATATTTATATTAAGAACACAAATTTTTCGGTAGAAATGTTTCAAGATTCACGTTAAACCTATTGCCTTCTACCTGAAATCGTGTCTACTTGTGTGTCACCTCGTTTTTCTAGGGAGAAGTTCTTGTGAGGAAATAATCAAATATGTGGATCACGCACTTACCTATGTCGTTAATTGTGTACGTAGACTTTCAGTACGTCACAGCCTCTAAATTAGGGCATTGCACTTGAGTTGCGTCATGGTTGTCGTCAGTTTATCATTCCTTACTAGGAATGATAAACAGACGGCAGACTCTCCAGACGTCCCAATAGATGGCCAGTGCCGTTGTACGTTATCGTTGTTCATGGTTCTGAGATTTGTGCAGTGAAAATCAAACGAGCTGTACCGAGTAGTCATAAGCACATACTATATACTGCGTAATGTCCCACCATTTTGCAGTGTTGTGATTCCGTGCAGTCAATCACAATAAAGTAAACGCAGATCGGCGTGAATTACATCTCTGGACTAAATGATATTCTGGCGGTTGTATTGAACTGTAAGTAGTTCTGGATTCTTGCTATCGTACCTTTGAATATTTTTTTAATATTCTCACGCCTTCTTTATCCCCGAAGGGGTAGGCAGAGGTGTAATATTACACCCACAACTTTGAAAGAAGAGTTGTATTATTGGTAATTAATAATAATAATATTAATTTATTTATTTATCTTTCTACAATAATAGTATATATAATTCTAAGGTAAGTAAGTACTAGATTATAATGGGTACCTGTACTAGGTTGGACCTGTGCCACAGGCGGTAAGAGCACTATCGTATGTTTATTATGTTTACTACTAATTAAAATGTTTATACTAATACTTTTTACTGCCTACACTATTTATAGAGTTACATAATTACATGAATACCTACAAGACCAATGCATAGTTCGGAGTTATTTTTATAATATAATATGCAATAACAATGTCATGACAAAGGTACAATTTATTTTAGCACTGTTAGCAAATCTTCGGTCTGCTTATAGTCCAAGGATTGTAAATACTTATACACTAATTGCTTACAGTTGAAATAATTTACGTCATATATAAACAGTATTTTGTTTAGTTTGTTATATATAAAAGGCTCTAAGAAAGCATAAAACCTGTTTGTGAAGATGAATTTAGATTCGGAAAGTGCAGTACATACAATATCTTTACGCCTCTTATTGTTAGTGAGATTAGTGTCATAAGTTAGCGTGGTGTGCTGTTTTAGGACAATATACATAACGAAAAGCTGTCGTACAGTTAATACATTACATATTTCATATAGGCGGTGCGTGGGAAAGCGAAAAGGCCTACAGGTTGTCACTTTTAGAAGTGCTCTTTGGGCCTTTCAATCGGCAACATTATGGATTTTGGGGCCTCGCCCCATGATGTGATACAGTACTGTATAATGGATTGACATAGGGCCTGATATACACGTATGATGGGCTTATTATCTGCTATGTAACGGAGCTCTTTAAAAACGGAGAAAAGTTTACGTATCCTAGAAGTTAGGGCCGCTATATGTTGCTTAAAAGAGAGGCAATCGTCAAGTATTACTCCTAAGTATTTAATGTTAGTGGTATTATGGATACCAGGGCAAGTGCAAGGGTTAAGTGACGGATCATTACAGTTATGAGCATATATGGTGTTATTACTTAATTGAGTTGGTGGCTTCCGCATAGAGAATTTAAGGAATTTAGTTTATCTGCGTTTAGCGTTAGAAGATTATATTTTAGCCAGTTGTTTACGATGTTAAATCCGCGTTGAGCAAGATCGTGTACCTTCTCGGCCGTGTCAGCGGCAAAAAGGAGCGCTGTATCATCTGCATATGTAATAATTTTGCCATGATCTAAGGTTTGATTACAAAGGTTGATAATATGAGTAACAGCTTCATGAATGCTAGCACTTCCCTCTCACATCTGAATACAAATATGAACACTAACAATTTAGTAATGTTTAGTGATGAGATAGGTAGGAATATGAGCCAATTGTTGAGACAAAGGACAGGTCAAACAGTAATCAACTTTTGTATGCCTGGAGCAAGTTTTGCACATATCTTACAAAGCATTTTGAGTAAAACATATTGTCCCGAATCAACAATAATTATTTTTATTGAGAGAAGGGGTAATGCAAATTTAAATACTATAAAAAGATATTTCAACCAATTATTATACATAAAAGTTAGAAAAATTATTTTAGTTGCATTTCCCTACAGTAAGTTGTTGCCACAGGCCGAAAATGACTATAGACATAAGTTAAACAGCAAATTACATATATTGACATTATACAATGATTTTATTGACATAATTGACTCTAATGCTTTCATTAGAAACTTTTATTTGACATGTGATAGTTGTTATCTATCTCAATATTCTCAAAGACAAATAGCATCATCGCTAGCATAGGTATTATATTAATAACACAGCCAAAAATTTGGCTAATAACTCTGCTTTTATTGAGCAGTCTAATTTGACATTAAATAGTAGCTTGGAATCCGTTCCAAATTCTTTAAATTAAGTAATGAGACAATAGAGTCAATCTCTGGCAATAACTTTGATAAGACATTACTTACTTTTTTTAATACCACACCTACTATAAGTAAGAAAAACACACTTTCATCAACCACATATTGTAAAAAAAATAATTTAAAGAGTTGTATTAACCTGGTGCATCAGAATATACAAGGGTTGATGAGTAAGGAGTTAGAATTGGAATTGTTTATGAACTGTAACAATATTGACATTTTATGTATGACAGAACATTGGCTAAAAAGCCACCACTTCCTATTAAATTTCAATAACCACCAGGTTGCGAGCTCATTTAGCAGAGAAAACTTTATTCGAGGTGGCTCGTTAATTATAATAAATAAACTTTTAAAATTTAAGGAACGATCTGATATTGTGAGCCTCTCTGTTGAGCGAGTTATAGATATATCATGTGTCGAGTTTGAGCAGTTCATTGTTATGAGTGTATACAAACCTCCATGTGCGCCTTTTGAAAGTTTTATAGTAATTATGGAGGATGCCCTAAGCAAAGTTAATAATTGCCATAAAACGGTTGCTGTTTGTGGTGAGTTTAATATTAACATTTTAGAGAAAACTTCTTTATCAATTAATTTCTTAAATCTTTTTAAATCTTACAATTTAAGTCATACTTTTTTAGAACCAACTAGAGTGACTGCCACAAGTGCTACCTGTATTGATAATATATTTATTAACACTAAACCTTTACATAAATCATTAATTAATATGCTGCAGTCTGATCACAGTAGGCAGTTTGTCTGTTGTCCAAGAAAAACCCCTAAGGCTCATAGTAAAATTATAAATTATATACCTATAAATGAGAACCGATTGGAACTTTTTAAAAATAATTTAACTGGTAAAATGCGTTGGTTGCCTACTCATGACCATCCGGATCAGTTATATAATTCATTATTTAAATTGATTAATGATGAATTTTCTACTGTATTTAATAACAAAAAAATTAATGTAACTGACCGTCTGACGTTTAGTGATTGGGCAACTGAAGGCATTCATAAAAGTCGGATTAGGTTATATGAACTTTACAATGAAAAAACTTTTAATAATAGTCCAGCCTTTATTAATTATGTAAAAAATATTCAAAAACATTCAGACAAGCTTGTTATGCTGCAAAATCGATTTATTTGAAAAATAAAATAAAATGCGCTGAAAATACCATAAAAGCTACCTGGAATGTCATCAATAACGAAACTGGTAGAGCCAAAGCACGCAGTCGCAACTACCTACTAAATATCAATAATGTGAGTATTGCAGAGGACTTGGAAGTAGCGACAGAATTTGAAAATTTTTTTGCTAATATACCCATTATAACCACAGCGTCACTCAAGTCATCTTCCATGTCTGCTGAAATGCTACTTAAGGACTGCGTGCCAGAATGTGACACAGCCTTTGAATTTACTGCTGTAACTACTGAAGATGTTCTTAAACAATTTAAAACTATTAATATGAAAAAGACTATGGATTTATGGGGATTGTCAGTTAAGACTGTTTCATCTATTATTACTTTAATTGCTCCACATCTAGCCACAGTGTTCAATGGCTGTGTCGCTTCTGGAACATTTCCTGATTTAATGAAATATAGTAAAATTACACCCTTATTTAAATCTGGTGACACAGCAGACCCCTCAAATTTTCGACCTATTTCTGTATTGCCAACACTGAGTAAAATTTTTGAAAATTTATACTTAGTCAATTGCTTAATCATTTTAATAGAAATAATCTTCTTCACAAGAAACAGTTCGGATTTACGAGGGGTTGTTCAACTACTGACGCAGCAGTTGAGTTACTGAAAAGTATTTTTGTGGCTTGGGAGAAGTTGCAAGATGCATTTGGTATATTTTGCGACTTATCAAAAGCCTTTGATTGTGTACATCATGATACTCTTATTAGGAAATTATATCACTATGGCATTAGGAACAAAGCTCTCGATCTCCTGACTTCTTATTTGGGCAACAAAATCCAGAAAGTCGAAGTCAATGGTAAGACATCTCCAGGTTCGGCTTTAAAAATGGGCGTCCCGCAGGGCTCAATACTCGGTCCATTTCTATTCTTTATATATATTAACGATTTACCTAATTATGTAAAGAACAATCATGAGATTGTGTTGTTCGCGGATGATACATCTTTGATTTTTAACATTAAAAGACAACAGATTAATTTTGACGAAGTAAACAATGCACTCTCTAAAGTCGTTAATTGGTTTCATGTAAATAATCCATTACTTAATAATAAGAAAACTAAACTTTTAAAAATTTCTATGCCTAATGTTAAAAAAATGGAAACCAATGTGCAACTTAATGAATTTAGGATTGAGCCCATCGAGACAACCATGTATTTAGGTATTATGCTCGACACCAAACTACAATGGGGTCCACATATTGAAAGGCTATCGGGCAAACTCAGTTCTGCAGCTTATGCAGTCAAGACAATTAGACGCCTTACAGATTTAGAAACAGCTAGAATGGTTTATTTCAGTTACTTTCATAGCTTAATGTCGTATGGGATCCTTCTCTGGGGGAATGCTGCAGACCTAAATACAATATTCGTTCTGCAGAAAAGAGCTGTAAGGGGAATTTATAACCTCGGTCCAAGAGTTACTCTAAGAGAAAAATTCAAAGAAATAAACATTCTAACTGTTGTATCACAATATATTTATGAAAATCTGTTATATGTACATAAAAATATTGACAAATTTAGTAAAAAATGTGATATACATTCTGTAAATACAAGACACAGGAATAATCTCGTAGTTCATAGCACTCGTCTTCACAAAATAAGTAGCTGTTTTATGGGGCAATGTATACGCTTTTATAACAAGCTCTCTCATAATATAAGAAACCTATCTCTAAATAAGTTGTTGTTTTGTTGTTCAAAAGCATATTATAAAATATCGGAATATAAAAACGACCAAAACGCTTGGGACTGAGCTGTTCTATTTCGACACACAAAAATAATTGTATAAAATATATATTTTTTTAAGACGTTTCGTAAGTACTTGCAAAGTTTATACGAAATAAATAAAGAAGTATTTCATTTCATTTCATTTCATTTCATTTCATTTCATTTCATTTCATTTCATTTATAGACTAGGAAAAGGGTAGATGCGAGGATACTTCCTTGTGGAATGCCATATTGAGGTATTTTTAATTCTGCGCTAAAAAACTCGCCGATTCGAACACTTTGGTACACCTGTCCTTTAAATAGTTAGCAAAAAAATTTAATTGTGTGCCTCTTATGCCAATGGCTTCCAGCTTTTTCAGAAGTTTGGGTATAGAGACCGTGTCATAGGCCTTAGCTAAATCAAGGAAAATTCCAATGACATGCTTTCTCTTCCCCATTTCTTCTGTCACATAGTTCGTTAATTGATGTACCGTGGCTGTTGTAGACAACTTAGGTCTAAAACCGAACTGAGAAGTGGATAGCAGAGCGTTACTTTCTAAGTATGCCATTAATCTACGGTTGACTATTTTCTCTAAGACTTTAGCTATTGATGGTAATAGCGAAATTGGCCTGTAGTTTGTTATAAGACCTTTTGTACCGCTTTTGTAAATTCGGACTACCACTGCCTTTTTAAGATATGTGGGAAAGACGCCCTCAGCAAGACATAGACGGTAAATGTGTTGTCATTTTAAACATATTCTTGTGCGGAGGTGCAAGAATATGTTTAAAATGCTTTAAGATGTTGTTACTAATGTTGCCCATCATGCTGCGCTGTTATTTTTTAAAGTTATTAGGACACGTTCCATTTCGATTTCATCTAGATCTAGCATAACAAAAGATCTGCCGCTCTTGAAATGGGTTGAGAAATTTGAGTGATTATCACAAAGGTTGTTGCCACATTGACTTTGTATTTGTTGTGCAAGTTTTATTCCTACGTTTGACAAAAAAAATATTTACTTCGTCAGCTGACGATTGAGGCGATTCTTTAAAATTTAATAAACTTGTATCGACTATATTTTCTTTAGAGGTATAGGTAACGGTTTTTAGGTACTTCCAAAGCATTTTACTGTTATAACCTGCGTCATTTAGTTGTTGTTTGTCGTGCTCTATTTTTATTTTCCTGAGCAGATTATTACAAAAATTTCGGTACCTTTTATACGAAATTTGCAGTATAGGGTTATCGGGACACCGTTTAGCTCTTACATATAGCTTGTCTCTATGCCGAATACATCTAATCAAACCTGCAGTTATCCATGGTTTCAAGTTATAGTTTCTCTTACTGACGGAATAAATTGTAGAATTTCTAAAAACGCTGCTTTGCACTGTGTTAATAACATAGGCTAATGAATTATTTGCATCACCACTATTAAAAACTGGACTGAAGTCAATGTTGCTCAACGTATGTTCTAACCCACTCATGTTTATTTAAGTTTTTACTTGCGGTCGTCTAATGTTCTGTGACTGCGCTAAATCCAGTATGATAGTGACAAGTGTTACTGACGGAAACCTAGCTTTAAGCATGACGTGATCTAAGCAGGAGCCGCTCTGGTGTGTAGGGAAAGCATGAGAACGGAAAAGGCCATGGTATGCACATAGGTTTAGGTAGTCTTGGGTGCCGGCGTCACAGGTATCAGCATGTAAATTTATGTTTAGGTCACCGGTAAATATAACATTTTTATAAGGGGATAAGCTTTGTAATATGCAATTTAAAGCGTCATTGAAATGGTCTAGGTTTCTAAAACATGGAGGTCTATAAATAGCAAGAATCGCAATATCGGTACCGATATAAGTCACTAGACAGTTGTGTTCTTCAACCTTCGGTTCTTCGACAGTGACAAGTAGGGACATTTTTGTATATATTACCACACCGTCGTTTTGATTTAAAGATACCGTTCTTTGAAACCTGTTGTACCCTGACAATGCTAGTAGTTTATCGTTTCTCTGAGCTAGCCAACATTCTGTAAGAATGATGACGTCGCTTTCAGCTTTTAACCTATGTAAAAATATGCTTAAACTATCAATATTCTTATAAATACTGCGGATGTTCTTGGTTAGTATAGTTAATGGTTTGTTAAAGTTCGATATGTATTGACTGCAACTTTCCGTATCACACATTTTTGAAGAATGTACAGAGATATTGTCTAATTCACTAATGACTTCGTCAATCATAGTATTTACGAAAACTAGGGTGTTACTAAATCTAATAGAACTGCAAAACTTATAAACAAGGACGGCGCTCTTAGGCGCCCTCACTATAATCTACAGAGTTAATGTACCTTGTCTCTGCCAGTTTTCTCGCTGGACACTCGGGGTCGCCTGTTTTGTGGCCACTCGGTTTTTTGAAGCGGAAGGACGTCGCACATTTAGGTGTACTCTCTTTTTTAGTGTATTCATTTGCTTGATGTACCTACCTCACCACAATGTCCACACGTGTCTACGGTCTCACGGCAGGTCTTTGCAGCATAACCATACTGCTGACATTTAAAGCATCTGGTCACGAGCGTAAAATCTCTAACTGGGCAAGATGTCCAGTTGATGAAGACTCGTCCTTGGGTCAAAAGTGCTCGTCTAATATTGGCAGAAACTTCTAGTATGAAGTTGCAGGTAGGGGCTTCTCTTTTGCCAGATTTGTGGCTAAGTTTGATGGACGACTGGAACGATTCTCGGGACAGGTTGGGCAGCTTGTCGGATAGATTTTGCTCGAATATACAGTCAAAGACCTCTTGTTTTCGCAAACCCGCTGGTACTCTGATAACTACGATGCGTGGTCTTCGTTTTGGTGGCTTCTCCACCTTCAGGCCCGAGCTACTAAGCTGTGTCACTTGTCTAAGCTTTTCAATATCGTCCTTGGATTCTGTGCTTATAATCACACCTCGGTTTTTTGTCTTGCGTAGCCTTCGCACCTGTAATTTCATTTGTTCTGGGCAAATGATTTTCTGGACGAGAGATTTTGTTTCATCACTGGATTTTTGTTTATCATTTGGATAAATAGCGATAGAGCTCATATTTTGGGGCACATAAAGTTATTTTTGTTGGTTTTGACCATATCAACAAAGGACTTTACCGTCTCTTGTTTAGCGCAACTTTCCTCTATGGTTTCCGTAATTGATTGTTTGAAATCTTTTAGATATTCAAAAAGGTCTTGTTTTTCTTTCAGAGCTTCCAGTTTTGCAGTTACCAAAATGTTGTTTTGCTTAAGTGCTTGATAATGGGCAGTCATTTGCGTCGCGCCGCCGCTTATTTTTCTAGCAATGTAGTTGATTTTTAACTTTTGTTCCGAATTTAACTTTCCTTCGGCTGCAATCTGGCATATTTCATTAAGGCAGCTATCCATTGAAGACATCCAGGATTTGATTCCACTGGATGTCAGGACTTCAAATGTCTCCTCAGCAGTATGTTGCTGTGGCTGCGGGGTGCTGGGAGGGCTGCGTTGCGTTATCGTACTCCGATTAAAAGGGCTATTTTGTAGATTAGCCATCTCTCAACTCATATGACTAACATAATTCACGAACACACTGACTCAGCGTATAAGCATATAACGCGGTAAGTAGGTCACAGATTTTATGAATTGCGAAAAACATGTAATTATTTAAGTATTGGTACAAAGGCACGTCTACTTGCTTTGAATGCAATGCAAAAAGAGATATATAATTAATAACAAACAGTATTTAAATCCCCGAATATTACATATATGTATATTATACCTAACATCATTATGCGGGATCACAACATTATTCGTTAATTTAATCAACGAAATTATCTTGCCAACATATATAAATAAGTAAAGTTGAGCCCTAAAATCTGGCCACACCTGTATACCATAAAATAATACTTTGTACAATCACACCAATATCCCTCCGATATTTATTGTAACAGCTTATGGGTACTGCGGGCAATTTCCCATGAAATTAATTGTAAACGGATACTTTATACATACAGGGTGTCACAAGACCCATCACCAAGCCGAAGTTCACTCTTTGTGGACATTATGCCAAGTCATACTAACCAAAAATAATACCTGGGAAACGAATTTTTTTTTTAAGTTTTCAGATTTTGTAACCGCAATTAATAGCGTGCGCGTGCAATGCTCGAAATACCAACTTATACATGGGGTCATAGGGCATCCAAAGAACATATTGGCGGGGTAAATGCATCGATTTTGTACCTAATTAGAAAAAATCCATACTAAATTTGAACCTCAATATCTCCTGAACCAGTAATTTCCCAGGTATGGTGCACATTTAAAAAATGTTTGTAGCGATTGGTACAACATGGGATTTCAGTTTTCGTTAAGGGTCTTTTTACACCCTGTATAATGATGCTAGCCTTATATAAATTAACAGTAATAACTTTCGCTTATGTTTGAAAATGAAAGTGGAATACCTGATATTTATTTGTCTCGAGGTTTAAGCATACGTCATTCCAGTCCTGGTCATGGGTCAACTTAGGTTCATCTGCAACAATAGCTGACGCAGGTTCCAATTTGTACTCTACTCTATTTGTACTAGTTAGTTTTAAGCGTTATTATGGAGATACAAATACAAAATTTATTTTCTTTATAAATAAATAAGTAAAATAAAATAACTTCAGTATGAACTCAATGCGCAAACGATTTCTCTAGCAACTTACACCATACACCCAAACACACACATACGCTCGCATTCGCTCAGTAGCGCCATTGCCCACGTCTCTTACACTTACACGCTAACCCACACACATACATACATACACTTCATACATACACACCCACAATCTTAATACAACATTTTATATAGGTACCGACAAACAAAATTTACTAAAATATTATTTTACAAAATTGTGTTTTCAATATTTTAAAGTATTTACGTATGTGATACATTTCGTTAATGCTAAACATAGCATATCGATAGCTTTAGCTTTGAGCAGTTGTCCCATAACATGTTTGACCATCAATCTTTGATATCCGGAGTAAATGACACTCACTTTCGAATGAGCAAAAATGTTATCAACTACTTTAGGCAGAGATAGCGCAAATAATTGCTGGTAAAATTCTGTTAAACGTTTTACCAAGCAAAATAATTTTCTTCAGTCAATCTTTACCTTTGTGAACGAGCTTTAATCCCGGGCGGCGCTCTTTTACTCCGTCACAAATGAGCATAAATTCATAATTAAAATTTTCATAATTATCAACTTGTCCAACTTTGCTTTCCAAGTTCTCAGTGACGATCATTGTTCAACATATTACGAGTACGATCTCAAAATAATTAACGCTTCAGTCTCGTCTTGATAATGGATCACGCTGCATAATGATGTCACACTTTACTTACTAATATTATAGCCAGATTTTGCACTTCATTTTAATTTACAGCGACCTAGATCGTCGGAGTTCATGTTCCAGACGAAAATTTAATCACTGTGTTAAATTCCTAAAAGTTTGACAAGCTCAGATGTTTATAAATTCATTTTGGAAATATAGTACATTTTTTTAATAATTTACTCATATTATAAGCTAAATATATCAAAGTCAACTAATGTTTCAATGCACCTGAATAAATAATTAAATATCTTAACCTCTGGGAACTACAGGAGCCAGGACAACACTTGCCAAATTAGGTGCTGTTTTGAGTATTGACATTCTCATGCGCTTCTTTTACTATTGCATTTTGTTTGTTCTTAGAGTGGGGGTATTGTATACATGAAAATAAATTATATCTCTTTCTTTACACATTTCAAAGTCAAAATAAAGTCATACGCTCTGTAACAAGTCCAATGATACAATTTTTACACAGCTCAGCGGAGTTGAAAAATGTGTAGGGTCAAAGTAGAGCGTGTAGACTGTAGGATAACGAAGTTTTTGTCCGACGCATAATCAACCCGCGCTGCGCTTTAACCGCCCTCAAAGTCTCCTGAACAATTACACGGCAAGATATCGGTTTAATCTCTTCAACTTAATTATTTACTTTTTGATTGATGATCTTTTTACGAATTTTAAAGTATCTCCTCAAAAGAGGTCAAACCAGAACTGAATTAAACCGAGTTTCGTTTCATTAACGCCCAAATGAAACTGGTTTGTTAGTTTCATTCGTTTCTGTTGTTTTTAACTATCTCGAGCTGAATTTATCAACTTTGCTTAGTTTAAATGAAGCTCGCTAACTTGTTGGAACGTATTTTGCTTTAACATTTGTACTATAAATGACAACATTTGACTGTGGTCCACGATATTGATATTGGTTAAACTGAATCTCGGTTGAAACGAACACCTGGTGTACGGACGGATGTGGAAGCTCCTAATATCAATATTAGGTTGCATTTCTGTAGAACGTCATCTATGCGGTAACTTCAATTCTTCGGGTATCCGTTTGCAGAAAATACTATTCTAATCTACAGGGACATCTTCTACAAAAAATAACTAAATTTGCATTCGACGCTTCATATCGAGTGTGAGTAGCGTGCCGAATTTGAATTTGAATGTTAATATCTAATGTTAAAACATTTTGACACTCAACATACATACATCGAAAATTCACTTTTTGTCACTATTTCTCTTTTGTTACTTATGTACTGTACTTATCAATAATTGGAAACAAAATCTTCATAACATGACATTCTTAGAAACACGGAAAACCTCTACAAATAAAATAAATTATAATATTTTCGGGAAGCTATTATTATATCAAATTATTCCTAACATTTAAACATAATTATAACAGGTAAACGTATAAATATCATTGATAATAAGTATTCGACCTCTATTTCATTAAAGGTACACGCAGAGGCCTCCTAAAACCAACTTTTGTAGTGTTAAAGTTTCCACGCGTTTACCGTAAAAAATACCGTACATCAATTAATATTTTATTCGAAAGATGTAGGAAAAGCAACCGATGCTTTATGGCCAAAAGAGGCTAACCGCCACTTTACAAACTTTACAGGAGAGTGGTTTAAAGTTCAAAATAAGTGATAAAAAGTCATAGAAAATTTTCTGTACGTTCCAAAAGTTTCCAAATTTAACCATATCGTTTTTGATTAGGTCTGTACGAAATGACATTGTGAATGAAAACAAATCACACTCCTAACAATATTTACTGTCGCTTACCCTCAAATTGTCCTAATTATACTAACAGGAAAAAACGTCGTAAATGAAAACAACTCAATTAATGAGTTCCAACCCAAATGATTTAACTGCACCATTTATTTTATTTCTGTTGCAGAAAAAGAGCATACCTGTGCTTTTTCAGTTCATCAAGTGGAGCCAATACTACATAAGCGGCTATTGGTCAATGGTAGAAGAACAAGGAAACTGTAATAAGTTAACTATCTATAAAAAATACAATAAGCTCTTTTACACAACGTGAAAGCACATTGTGATTAATTCTTATAAAATAATACATATATACTTACATACATATTACATACATTAGACTTCTATAAGTTTTTAAACTGGCTAACCGACTAAGGTATGAATTTTAAAAAAAAAAGAGAAAGTATGCTCAATCAGTCTTTATTTTAGAAAATTAAACAAAACAATTGTTACTCATTGTAAATTCGTCTTGCATTTTACATTCATGCTGACATTCTAGGTATGACAAACCACTTTTAGGTATGACGGTAGGCGTTTGGTCCTCGTCGTCCGCATGTCCGCGTCTACAGTTGCCGTAAATCGCCTCGCGAGTCCGATGCCGGGGGAGTCCTCCACAGCAAAGAAACTACCCAAAACAACCGTGTCCGGTTAAGACATGCGTCAGGCGGAAGGTGATGACATATTGGCGGCCTCCAGCCACTCCACAAAGAGGGTTCTTATTATAGCTTTTGACGTGTATCAATTCATTCGCATTCACCCATCCATTCACTCAATCGATAAAACAATGATGAAGACACATGTTAAATCAGTCACAATTTGCAAAAGAGGGACCTACTAACGTGCGCTAATATATGTGCAAAACAAACGTGCAGTTTTTATTCTCTCACTTTCATAGTCCCATAGGCAATTCGACATAACAGAGTCATATCTGTCGCAGGATTAACTCTTGACTGTTACTGAGAATTCATCAAAAAATCCAATAATTTCTTGCTGTCCCAGCCTGGGATTCGAACCCTTGATTATGATCCTAAGCCAGGCCAGCGAACAAAAACTCTGTAGGTACTTATTTAACCATTTAGTATTGTCTGAACAAGATAGCAAAAGAATGACTTCTTACCTATAAAACTTAAAATAACTAATTAGAATACACAATTATAGACGAATATAAAAGTCTATTAAAATAATCTTACCGTTTTATTCCCTTCGAAAAACTTCGCGCCAAACGGACTCGGAAGCACGGAGGTGCTTACGCCGGTGAATGTTCGCTGTGCATCGCTAACGACATTTTGTTCGAACGAAAGAGTGAGATAACCGATGCTGTTTGTCATTCTTCTGTAAGCTAACCGAACCAAACCTTTGATTTACCTTGTTATCTAACCACCATACGGGATATTTTTTTGGGAGGGCAAAAAAAGGGTAAGCGACAATGTAAGGCGACATTCGTTTGGATGATTTATCCTAAGCGCCTACGATGATTGATTTGGTGACTAGAGAAAATAAAAATAAGCGCCAAATAAAGTCACGGAAATGAGACCTAAATGTAATAAATGACATATATTATATCCAAAGAAACTGCCCTAATATCCTAACCGCAAGTTTGGTACACAATGATTCAAGTAAAATTTGATTAATGTATTTTTTACAAAAAAGTATTTACAGCCCAAACTACTTAACGTTCAAGCAAAGAAAAAAATATTCAAAGCCAAAATTCCTTATCTCACAGTTTTGAAATATTATTTTTATCCAACCACCATAATACAAAAGACACCAAAAATAACTGTCAGAGCCTCGAAACTTAGACCATTAGACGCAGAAAAAAAAATCCGATTCTAACCATATGTATAAGTCGATTTCGCGACAACTGTCGTTTACCCCCTTTTGGCTGGAAGGCATCGCAACTAAAAATATTTCGTTTTATTCGGCAATTGGTCGTTGGAATTATAACAGGTAAACGTATAAATATCATTGATAAATAATTATTATTCGACCTCTATTTCATTAAAAGTACACGCAGAGGCGTATTTAAACCAACTTTTGTAGTGTTATAGTTCCCACGCGATTACCGTAAAAATACCGTACATCAATTAATATTTTATTCAAATGATGTAGAAAAAGCAACTAAAAATACTTCGTTTTGTTCGGCAATTGGTCTTAATAATTTAGCGGGTCTTAATCGCGTTAACTTAACGTATGTTACGTTACGGTTTTATATGAAGTTGCCTAACTGTGTCTCGTTGCAATATTTTTGGAACTCATTCTTTAGGTAATCTTATAAAGACAATGGCGATACGAAGTTCGCCGGGTCAGCTAGTATAAAATTAAATAGAGCGCACCTAAAACAACCAGTTTGCGTGTAGGACCTATATAGTAAAAGCCTAATAGGTTGAGAACAATACAGTATGTAAAACCTGCCTGGCGTAAATCTTCTCGTGAAGGAGATAGCGCTAAGGGGACTTAATAAGAGATTTCCGATAGACACGCACCAATATTTCTAGTTATAATTAATAAGGCAACGCTTTTCTCAAATTTTAATTGGTAGTTCATTTTAGTAAAGAGTACAATTTGGAGACGATCGAGTTCTCTTGAAAATAAATGGTATGGCGCCACTTGAACTGTAAATACATAATTATGTATAATAAGAGGCTCGAGGGCTGAACTGTTACAATCAATGGGAATGGCTACGCCAAAGTTTTATACGAGACGTCCATTTTTTATCAGGGTAGATTTGTTCGTACCTTCATTAAAGTTATAGCTGCGAGAGTATATGGCATCTTCTAACAAATAATGTGCACTGCGCTATGAATTACGACCCAATACTTACTACATATACGCGTAAATAAACTTAGGCTTCATATTCTCAAACTAATAGCGGTATGTTGCACGAATATTCCGCCAGCTAGGTTTTCAGTTGTAACGTAGTAGGGGCAACGGGTACTGAACGTGTTGCTGTCTTTGGCTATATCTTTAAACTTCCTGCTGCTATTGAATATTTCAGGAAACGAGGAAGGCACGTTCCGACATAAGTCGTCTTCGCTCCTGGCGAGCTAATAATGCGGTGAACGAGCTATATTTTCGTTCAGATACTTGAAAGTTTAGCAAAAACTATTAACAAAAATTTTTTCCCCGAAAAGCTTATAAATGGCATAACAAGTCATGTTATTAAATCTTTACTCAGAATTCATAACAGCAAATAATTATAAAAAAAATATAGAAAAATAAAATAAAACAACACACATAACTAACAAACATGTATTATATTTCAGGTATTAGTCCAACTTATTCGCAGAGCAAATTTTTTCATTAATTTCAATAACAATGATTTTTATCAGTTGAATACCCTAAAGTTCACGGTAGTATCCACTATAAGCTGGTTATTAAAATGAACAGGCAATATTTGATGACGTTTAATAAGTCACACATTCAACGTAGTTTTTCTTCTCCGTGAGGTAATTTATCTTCCACTAAATTCTAGAAATTTAAATCCTGTTTATACTGACTTTAAGGTTGTTTACAGCTTTTACTTTGAAAGTTTTGAGTTTTAAAGGCTAAGTGTTGCCTGTAGTACTATTAATTAATTTTGTCAAACGTTTGAAACTTAAAAGCAATTGCCGAATAGAACGAAGTATTTTTAGTTACTTTTTCTAGTCGAATAAAATATTCGATGTACGGTATTTTTTTTACGATAATCGCGTAGGCACTTTAACACAACAAAAGTTGGTTTAAGACAGTAGTAATAAGTGATAAGTAGGTACATAGCATAGGGTAGGTGGTACATGATGGGGAGGCCTTCCTTACGTGCCTCAAATCTGAAATGTAGACCTGTAACTTTCTGGCAATTTCAAGTATTTTTTTTTGTTTTCAACCAGCCTAAACACGTTCGTTTCAAGACAAAACAAACGAGCCTCCTCCTTAACTCGATGAGATTGCGTTATTGTATTACAAAGATCCCATGTCCACTTTCCTGCTCTACCATCAGACTTTGGAAAACATTCAGCACTAACAACAGATTACTTTTTACATGAAGGGTCATAAGAATGTTATGTCGCCAAAGTGTTACTACTAGCGTCAAACGGAACTTGGTATTCATAGAACGATGAAACTTAGTGGATCAAGAGATAACGCGATGTATAATGTGGCCATTCGGTGTAGATGAGATTGCAATGTAGTTAATGTGATATCAATAAATCTATAGCTGAGGACATAGGAACTCGCATAATGCGCATACCTGTGTATTTCTCAGAAGTGGGCGGAAATGTACACTCTCAGGTCAGCCTTAATTAATGAGGGTGATTTGATAATTTCCCAGAGCTATATTGGAAATAAGCCTTTCTGGAATAGATTATTTTCCCCTTGAATGTAAACTAAGATTTTGAAGTGTTCGAAAAAT
This sequence comes from Euclidia mi, assembly GCA_944739405.2. Taxonomy (NCBI): domain Eukaryota; kingdom Metazoa; phylum Arthropoda; class Insecta; order Lepidoptera; family Erebidae; genus Euclidia; species Euclidia mi. The sequence goes on from OX123202.2 coordinate 28,497,691, forward strand.
GAATACTACAGGACAAACGATTATTTCCAAGAACAAAGAATATCATAAAATTATTTTAGTCGAGCGTGGTTCGCAAACAATATCCACAAGCGTATGAGAGATCAAAGCGAATAATTGAGCAGCGGCGTTCGTCGCAAACAAGTGTCACTCGCGCGGGAATGTGACACTAACGAACAACAGCATCACACAAGTTATAAAGAAATCAAATGTTATAATGAATGCCAGCTTTATACCGCTGTACATTTAATAAGAATATTTTCGGAAGAACTTAATTAATTAAATTCATTTTGGACGTTGAAAAGGTGTCTTTTCGCGGCATTGCTGTTGTTTCAAATGCCCACTGTATAATTTAATTAAACTGTTTGATGAAAGATTATAAAGCGAAATTATTTGATGTTTACTTAACAATATTTACCGATCGGCGCACTTCCGTTGTTGTAATTTATTTATTACATTAATGATTTATTTACATTATTAAACGATTCAATAGTCCCCACACTAGCCTATGAGTGAATACGAATAAATTACAAAGGTTAACATAGTTAAATTAGGTACACATCCTTCAGGTTTGGGTAACACACTCTATTAAGGAGCGCGGTGGGTGACATATTTTCTACCACAAGATCTCATAAATCTAGCGGCTGATTTGTTAAGCTCAAATGTTTATTTTGGTCGTTTTTCTTAATTTTGGGTTGTGGTTGTAATGAGGAGAGGAATGTGTCTTTCGCATTGTTTTTGCGCGCGTTAGGGGAAGAGAAATGGGTTACTAGGATGTCAGCAATTAGCGGCTACGACGTTTTTGTAAAGAACAATGCCCATTTTTCTTAGAGACGCCGGCCCAGATGTGGACAGTCAAAAATCGTAGTAGTTGTTATTGCATTCGATAAAAGAGTGTTAAACTAGAATTTTAGATTGATTAGAGGTCCATCACATTCATAGTTTTATTACAAGAAGTATTTTTATATGCTCACAAAACATTACACGTGTACCCACTTTTATTAGCATAGTTAAAGTATTTCGTAGTTTTGCGTAGAAAGGAATGAGTTAATCATTCGGTAAGTTAGAAATCCGAAAGAAAAAGCCAGAAGTCGTAAAAGATCCAAAAACATAAAAAGCATTCACAATGTGCACGAGCAAAACAAATAGGTAACAAACAAAATAAACTGAATATGACATTATTGACATTTACTTAAGAGTCAAAAAAGTGTTGCCATTATACAGTTTTAAATGATATTGATTAATCGATATGGATTTCTTTTTAAATAAAAAGCATTATTCAACAACTAATTGAAACTTTATTGTGCTGTTCATGAGTTCCAAACTGGGCCAGAAATGGGCATTGTTCTTTAGTGCGGCCTACTTCAAGTTCATTGTTTGGATGCAGTTTACTCAAGGAAAATTTTAAGCAAACCAATTTCTTAAATGAGGAGAAATTGTTGAATAAAGCCATATTTTTTATCTTTTGTGCATGCTTACAAAATTAACAAAAGAAATGGATACCTACAGATCTATTTTATAACCAGTCATCATCATCATTATCATCAGCCGGCCCCAGTCCACTGTTAGATATTATTATGCATATATAGGTCTTAAATAGTTAGCTATTTATTTTCTTCAGCTATTCATCTACATCTATATTTTGCAAATTATACCCTTATAGATTGAATATGCATACAAAATATACGTAGATCAGAATTATCTGGTGTCATTTTGAGTTTAATTTTAGTTGAATCTATTATGATTATAATATAACAAATAGTAATATTACACTGAGTTGACCTATTTTATACCAATTATTACAAGTGATGTTGTCATTTAAACCTTTGTCAGTTTGTATCTATTTGACAAAATTAAGTCTATACCCACAGAAACATGCGTAACATCATCAAATAATCTTCACATTTTTATTGTATCGCACGTAGAGATTCTTTATATAATATAAAACAATAATGTATTTGTAATCTATCTCTTTTGGGCCCAAATCTGTGTATCTCTAACCTTTATTTCAAATTCTGCAAAGTTCTCTCTACTTAAGAATGTGTCCAGTCCAAAAAAAGCATATAAAAATGCTCAACCCTTACGCAAAACAAGCATGCTGTCATGATATTCTTACTGACCGATAATACGTAATGAACGTACCTTACATCCACAATTCATTACATCAATAACAGTAATAACTACCAAGGTTACGCATTATATAACAAACCAAACCTATCATAAACAATGTTACTTCTAGTCTTATATGATTACAACTTATATTTATTTATTAAAGCTTTATATACACAACGTATATAGGTGGACTTAATGCCATATGCATTACCTCCCAGTCTACCTTAGAGTGGTGCAGAGAGAAAATAAGTAGGTATTATATAAAGAAAATGAATTTGAAATAAGACAAATAAGTAATAAAAACTAAAGATACATTCACATTAAAAACATATATACAACATTTACATATAATAGAAACATACATAATATAAATGTATTATAGAACTACATACATTCATACACATATAACAATATATAAATATATATACGTACATATGGTATATAAACATATTAAACAAATATGAAATTTAAACGACTTATGATACATTCGGTGACTCAGCCAGTAGATGTTCCTTCACCTTGAACTTGAAAGTATTCTTAGTCTTGGCCATCCTGATTTCAAGAGGGAGGGCATTCCAAAGAAGAATAGATTGGACAGTAAAAGAGGAATGAATAAAATTAGAGTTATGAGAGGGTACAGTGAGGAGAAGATTATTAGATGAACGGAGGTTTCGTTCATGGTTAGAGCATAAGTATTGAAAGGAGGAAGATAAATACTGGGGAGAAGTTGAAGATTTAAGAATAGTATAGACTCATAGAGGGTAGTGAGAGCACGCAAACTACGGCGCTGACGATGGGAAGCCACTTTAATTGGGAACGATAAGTAGACACATGGTCATACTTGCGAAGATTGAAAATGAATCGAATGCAGTTATTTAGAAGACGGTCGAGCTTATCAAGGAGATCTGCATTCAAGTCAAAGTAACATACATCACCATAGTCGATGAGGGGGAAAATTAAAGTCTGCACAAGCATTGTCTTTGTCTCGGGTGGTAGAATATTCCGGAGGCGGTAAAGAGCGCGCAGGGTACCGGTGTCCTTTTGACTCACCTGGGTTACCTGGACTTGCCAATTCAGCGTCGCATCTATGTGTAGCCCAAGGTTTTTGACCGCAGGATTCAAATCGATGGTTGATGGTCATTAAAGATTATAGGCGGCAGGGACGATAACTCTAGTCGTTTTAAAATCCATTGACTACCCACAATGATAGCTTTGGTCTTCCTAGGATTTACAGTTAGCCCAAACTTCTGACACCAGGACAATATAGCAGTCAAGTCGTTGTTAATTTTGTCGATTGCCTCATTGACGTGTTCCACACTTACTTGGGAGTAAATTTGCAAGTCATCGGCATACAAATGGTAAACGCACTGAAGATTTCGAGTTAAGAGATTTATAAAAATAGAAAATAAAAGGGGAGAAAGAATGCCGCCTTGAGGAACGCCAGAAGTAGTATCTCACCATCTCGACGATAACTCTTCAACATGGATCGACTGCTGGCGACCTCGAAGATAATTTGAAAACCAATCCAAAGCTCCAACCGAGACCTTGAGGTGGGAGAAGATAAATAATAGGATATCGTGACTGACGGTATTTAAGGCATTTGAAAAGTCAATTAACACCAGGACAGTGATTTTGGTATTTTCCATTCCCTCACAAATATCGCCAGTCACTTTAAGGAGGGCAGAAGTTGTGCTATGACCAGGCCTGAAGCCTGATTGCAGAGGACTCAACAATTGTTTAACTATGGTTAGAAATGATAAGTATCTAAATGTTAGATTCTTAAACGCGGGATCTCTCGGGACGAGCAACGATGACTTTGTTTCGGTAGTAATGAGACATTCCTTTGACATTGTGGCTGTGAATGAGACGTGGCTTAGACCAGGGGAGGACGACCGCGCGCCTAGAATAAGCAACTATGAACTGCGTCATACGCCACGCCCGGCGTGTGTGCGAGGGGGCCGGGCTGGCGGAACCGGTTTCTACATTAGACGCGGCTTGAGTGCGCGCAACTGGTCAACTCCCACCGATAGCAGGTACAACTCTGTTGAGCAGATGTGGCTTACTCTGAATATAAATGGAAAATAAATCGCAGTGGGTACACTTTATCGTCCGCCATGGTTCGGCCTTGACCTTTTTTCGGATGCCGTTACGGAAAGGATTAGCACGTTGGCAAAATGCGATCACGTCCTTTTTATGGGGGATCTGAACGTCAATTTGATGAGGCAACACGAGCCTCAGTCTAAGAAGGTTTATGATTTTTTAAAGTGTCTTAACCTTAAACAATTGTTCACCTCACCAACGCACTACACAGATGACAGCGAAACGCTTATCGACTTAGTATGCACGGATCAAATTCAAAATCCTTTATTCATTTGGGTCACAATGTGACGCTTATGAACGTCAAAATAATAAATTTATAAAATAATTACTTATACTTAAATTTAAAACATTATAACTGTATGCTTCTACATTTACATTTACTGCCACGTTCGCAAAGCAATAGGTAGAACCATGAGAAAGAACGGGCAATAAAACTCACGATCTTAAACATAGGTCTCTAGCTGTTGAACCATTTGGCTCAATGCGGGGACACTGTTTTATAGTTTGTGAGTTTGCAATCAACCAATATGTCTATAAACCATTTTCCTTTCTACATAGACCGTTAAATAACATATGTGAGGACAATTTCACAAGTGATTTTCTTAGTATAAACTGGGATCACCTTTATACTCTAAGTTATGTTAACGAGATGGTCCACTTATTTAATCAGTGTCTTGTAACAGAATTCAATATCCATGCGCCCCTTAAATTATGCAATATAAAAGAACCGTCATATCCGTGGATAACGGATACTGTGCAAGCCATGATTAGGCTACGTGACAAAGCCCTATCTAAATATAGGGCGATGAAAACCGAGACTAAAAACAATATTATAGGGACTTAAAAGCCTTTGTTTTCACTGCAGTGCACAACGAAAAACGTGCGTATTTTAAATACAACATATATAACAAAATTAAGGATCCTAAATCACTCTGGAAAAATATTAACTCCACCTTAGTTCCAACTAATAGAGGACGGTCAAAGGAGCTACCTCTCCAGTTTGCGGACGCTAACCGGATCAACGATGCCTTTCTTTCAGTTCCTAACGAGACAAGGCCGACTATATCTATACTGACATATTACGAGTTTCATACCTTCAGTGATTCCATTTTCAAGATATCTCCGGTAGACGAAGCTGACGTCATGCGCCACATTACAGGTTTGAAGTCGAGTCGAGGATGTGATGGTATTACTCTGAAAATGTTAACCTTGTCTCTGCCTTACATTCTCACTCCTGTGACTCACATAATGAATCGTTCATTTCAAACGTTAACCTTCCCTGACATGTGGAAAATTGCTGCAGTTAGACCGATTCCAAAAAACCCCAGTCCAAGTACTGTGTCGGACCTACGACCGATTAGCACCCTGCCCTGTATTTCCAAAGTAATAGAGAAAGTTGTCTGTCTACAGACAACTCATAGTAACTCATAATAACTCAGACTAAGAATACTTTCAAGTTCAAGGTGAAGGAACATCTACTGGCTGAGTCACCGAATGTATCATAAGTCGTTTAAATTTCATATTTGTTTAATATGTTTATATACCATATGTACGTATATATATTTATATATTGTTATATGTGTATGAATGTATGTAGTTCTATAATACATTTATATTATGTATGTTTCTATTATATGTAAATGTTGTATATATGTTTTTAATGTGAATGTATCTTTAGTTTTTATTACTTATTTGTCTTATTTCAAATTCATTTTCTTTATATAATACCTACTTATTTTCTCTCTGCACCACTCTAAGGTAGACTGGGAGGTAATGCATATGGCATTGTAGAACCATGAGAAAGAACGGGCAATAAAACTCACGATCTTAAACATAGGTCTCTAGCTGTTGAACCATTTGGCTCAATGCGGGGACACTGTTTTATAGTTTGTGAGTTTGCAATCAACCAATATGTCTATAAACCATTTTCCTTTCTACATAGACCGTTAAATAACATATGTGAGGACAATTTCACAAGTGATTTTCTTAGTATAAACTGGGATCACCTTTATACTCTAAGTTATGTTAACGAGATGGTCCACTTATTTAATCAGTGTCTTGTAACAGAATTCAATATCCATGCGCCCCTTAAATTATGCAATATAAAAGAACCGTCATATCCGTGGATAACGGATACTGTGCAAGCCATGATTAGGCTACGTGACAAAGCTCTATCTAAATATAGGGCGATGAAAACCGAGACTAAAAACAATATTATAGGGACTTAAAAGCCTTTGTTTTCACTGCAGTGCACAACGAAAAACGTGCGTATTTTAAATACAACATATATAACAAAATTAAGGATCCTAAATCACTCTGGAAAAATATTAACTCCACCTTAGTTCCAACTAATAGAGGACGGTCAAAGGAGCTACCTCTCCAGTTTGCGGACGCTAACCGGATCAACGATGCCTTTCTTTCAGTTCCTAACGAGACAAGGCCGACTATATCTATACTGACATATTACGAGTTTCATACCTTCAGTGATTCCATTTTCAAGATATCTCCGGTAGACGAAGCTGACGTCATGCGCCACATTACAGGTTTGAAGTCGAGTCGAGGATGTGATGGTATTACTCTGAAAATGTTAACCTTGTCTCTGCCTTACATTCTCACTCCTGTGACTCACATAATGAATCGTTCATTTCAAACGTTAACCTTCCCTGACATGTGGAAAATTGCTGCAGTTAGACCGATTCCAAAAAACCCCAGTCCAAGTACTGTGTCGGACCTACGACCGATTAGCACCCTGCCCTGTATTTCCAAAGTAATAGAGAAAGTTGTCTGTCAGCAACTGTCAGACTACTTGTAGGAAAATAAAATTCTGCCCGCGTTGCAGTCGGGTTTTAGGAGACGACATAGTACTTCGACGGCGTTGCTCGATGTGACCAATTATATATTGACTGCTCAAGATGCCGGAATGTGTACCCTGCTGGTTCTGCTCGATTATTCGCGCGCGTTTGACAGTATTGACATTTCCCTGCCTTTATCCAAGCTGCGCTACTATGGTTTCAATCAAAATTCTTTGCGTTGGTTTTATAGTTATCTAGACCGCTGACAGCAGTACGTGGAGTTGAGGTCAGGTGAAGGTGGAAACCATGTATCTGAGCGGGTTTTTGTCTAAAAAGGAGTGCCGCAGGGCTCCATACTTGGACCTATTTTATTTAGCCTATACTTAGCTAACGTGGTGAAGAGTATTAAAAACTGTAGCTATCACATTTATGCCGATGACATTCAGATTTACGAGGGTCAAACTGAAAGTTCTTAGAACTGGCCACTTATAAACAATATAATAAAAAAAATATTCTAAAATTTGAAAATAGAACTCTTTGCCAATATTACTGAGTATATATTTCATTCATTTGTCATTTGTTTTACGATTTGGCGGCAAATTGAAAATTGTCTGTGTCACGTCAACATGAATTTAACACGAGAAAATTTTCGTGCAATGATTTTTTATGACTTTCGATGTCATTTAAGTCAACAAGAAAGTTATGATAGACTACGATTGGCCTTTCACGATGAAGCCCCATCTCGTGCGACTGTTTACAACTGGTTTAATGAGTTTAAACGTGGTCGCACTAATCTCACTGATGATGTACGTGAGGGACGGCCTTCTACGGCGACGACTGAAAATAACATCTGTGTTGTGCGGCGTATGATAGAGACTGACAAAAGAGTGACCTATCAGCAGATTCGGACAAGCTTAGGCATCGGTATGAGTCAAGTGCACAAAATCCTCCACGAACATTTAGCGGTCAGGAAGCTTTGCGCCCGGTGGATACCTCATAATTTGACTAAGGCTCAAAAACTCCATCGTGTGGATTGGTGCCGTAAAATGATTGAAAGATTTAACGGAGGTGACTCAAATGCTGTGTTCGACATACTAACAGGTGACGAAAGCTGGATTTACTGTTATGATCCTGAAACCAAAAGACAATCTGCTCAGTGGGTGTTTCCTTTCGAGGAGTTGCCAACTAAAGTGAAGAGAGATCGAAGTGCGGGAAAAAAAATGGTGGCCTCGTTCTTTGGAAGGATAGGTCATTTCGCAACAATTGTGTTAGAGGATCAAAAAACAGTTTCTGCAGAATGGTACACTACCAATTGTTTGCCACTTGTCTTGGAAAAAGTTCGAGAGAAACGACCTCGCAGTAGGATCCTCCTTCACCACGACAACGCCTCGTCGCACACCGCCAAGCGAACGATCGACTATTTGGCGACATCAAACGTTGAATTCTGGGTCACCCGCCGTATAGCCCCGACCTCGCGCCTTGTGATTTTTATTTATTTCCAAAAATTAAAGAAAACTTAAAGGAAAGCGGTTTATGAATGCTGAAGAAGCGGTGGCTGCGTATCGCGATGCCATTGAAGAGACCCCTAAGGACGAGTGGGCAAAGTGCTTTTCCCAGTGGTTCCATCGCATGCAGCGGTGTATTGACGTCAATGGACAATATTTTGAAAATATATAATAAAACTAATAACTGGCTAATGTAATCAGTTTTTGATTTTCTAAGAACTTTCAGTTTGACCCTCGTATATATAGTTCAAACCACATGAGTGGGGAGCGGCAGTCACCGCCCTCAACCAAGACCTAAAGAGTATATCCGAATGGAGTAAGAGTCACGGTCTCATGCTCAACCCTAATAAGACCAAATATATGCTTTTGGGCACCAAACATAGACTCAATTCGTTACCCTCCACGCTCCCAATATCCTTGATGGAAAAGCCTATTGGTCGAGTTAACGAAACCCGCAATCTTGGGTTGCGCATGGACAGTGAGCTGTGACCTCAGATTTGAGGATCATATCGCAGAATCTGTTCGCAACTGTTTCTACCGATTAAAGATTTTATATAAAATGAGACCGTACTTGTGCGAGGAACTCCGAATGCAACTGGTGGAATCCCTAGTTCTTTCGAAACTCAATTACGCTGACACTAACTTCGGACCGAGACTCTTAGCTAGAACTCACCGTCTCATTCAACGCGTCCAGAATGCTTGTGCTCCTTTTTGTTTCTCGATTCCATTTAGAGGTCATTTTACACCATTCTTTAACCAGCACTTCATGTTAAAAATGAAAACGCGCAGGAAACTACACTTAGCATGCCTTCTCTTTGGTGTCATTAAGTACAAAAAACCGACGTATCTATACAACAAGCTTAATTGGGTGACGAGTAATAGACAGTGTTCGGGTAGGAGGTGCGTGCATCAACTGTCGATACGCGCTCACTGTAGTACTCCATTTAAAGGAAGTTTTCGTTACGCAGCTTCCAGAATATGGACCAACCTGCCCCCATCTTTGAGGTAAATAAAAAGCACATTTACATTTAAAAAGCGGATTAGACAATACTTAATAGAGTCTCAATGTGAGCTGGGTAACGTGAATGTTGACATGTCTTTTGTTTTATGTTTGAATTGATATATTTCTTATTGTTACCTACAATACCTTCCTTAATGTAATTAAATTTATAATATACATAAACTATATAATCTACATAAATTATATACATTTAAATATCCTATGTAGATTCGTAGTATCATAATTATGTTAAATAATGGTAAATGTATAATTTTTAATTTTAATTTGATAGCTATCTATAGATTCGTAATATCGTATGTCAAATAATGGTAAATGCATAATATTTAGTTTATTTTGTAATTATATTTTATTTTGTTATCTAATGTTATTGCAATATTATTATATTATATTATATTGATAAAGCTAATTAATCACTACAATTATATTTTAATGAATTAGTAACCTAAGTTGACTAAACTTCATTGTTTAGCAACTTAAACTGAATTACCATGTAATATCATTTATTAAAGAACATGAAACATGATCAGGCTTACAGCGCGGCATCATAACAAATATCCCAACAAACAGTCTGGCAGCAGCGCGATGGATGGCCAGCTGGCTCCCAGATCGGACGAGTGTGGCGGCGCAGCGCGTCGTGGTCATGAACACCCGCAGTCTTGCTGAGGGGATATGGGGCTGCCACTGCCACCTTAACGCTCGAGATCTAAAATAAAATTCTATTAACATCATTAATTCATTCTATTAACATAAATAACTATTCATTCTAACTTCTACATGTATTCTCACGAACGCAAACATTATTTTCCCATTGATTAATGACTCATCTACATACCCTATCAGTAAGACCGGTGGTAGTGGTATCTCTATTCCTCAGTACAAATAACGTAGATCGCATCGCTGCTTCCGTCACACATATTCACATGTTTTAAAAATTTAAAGGGCCAGGCTTGAGTATCGCTGCCCAGACACAATATGACAGTTATTTGCAGAAATCTGAAATTCAAAACACTAGTTATTCCAACAGTCGTGTGTTTAAGTTGTTTCAACAGTAGAATTATTATGGTTACGACTTACCCATGTATGAGTCTGTGCCAATATTCTAATGAATATACTTTGTAATTCATTTAATTCTTGATTACAGCTTATAATTATTTAAAATATTTGAAACGACAGTAGGTATTTATTGTGTGTTACGTGCGGGTGATTCATTGCGCGTATAACATGCATATTTTAAAGTTCGATCGTCCGAAAAAATGTTCGTGTTGCGTCAAGAGGCGGTGACTGCCTCGGATGGTGTGTGCACATGCTCCGCTTCGTCGTGAGCGAGCGCCGAGTATTGTACCTCACACCCGCTCGCCCCTCGTCACCCGACAAGGCGGACGCGGCGATAATAATTTAGGATACGCAACAACGCGTATGCCTATGTATGTAGGTACGTGCACATCAGCTGACGGCGAGTCTGCCCTCGACTCATTACAGGCACCACAGTTTGTCGCGCTTCTCAACCTTATATAAGCGCACGTAGTTATATATATATATATATATATATATTTATTTATTTATTTATTAACTTTATGCAATTAAGTTTATGTGTATAATTTTATAATCTTCTTAATATATATAAATCTCCTGTCACGATGTTTGTTCGCGATGGATTCCTAAACTACTTAACCGATTTTAAATTAAATTGGCACACCGTGAGCAGTCTGGTCCAACTTGAGAGATAGGATAGCTTAGATCTTTAATTATAGTCGCAATTTTATTTTATTGCAAATTATTTGTCTATAATTAATTGACAGTCACAATTATCTGTTAACTCCAAAAGATTCTAACAAATGTCGATAATCTTATATTAATAATTTCGTCAAGGAGTACATCGAAACCTTATCTGAATAATAAAACATTAAAAAATAAAGATTTCGAGTCGACAACATATATCCGCAAAATTCGGATTGTTGAGTATTTTGTTAAATTCTAATGGTTCTAACCAAGTTCTGACAGACAAATCACAGTCGCCATATTGGCTCTATGATATTGGCCCAAGTTTGCTTTGTACTAAGTAGTTTGTATGTGTAAATACTTTTTACAGTTATATAGTATCCGCCCAATAAAGAAGATTTGTGTTACCCCGAATATCTATCTATACTATCTATACTAATATAATAAAGCGGAAGAGTTTGTTTGTTTGTTTGTTTCTTTGAACGCGCTAATCTCAGGAACTACCGGTCGGATCTGGAAAATTCTTTTTGTATACGATAGCCCAGTTATTCCGGAAGGCTATAGGCTATATAACATAACGCTTCGACCCTTTGGGCCGGGCAAAAGGCTAAAAAGGCTAAAAGATAATGTCGACTAATCTCAGGAACTAGCAGTCGGATTTTAAAAATTGTTATTGCCTATGATAGCCCAATTATTCGGAAAGGCTATAGGTTATATAAAATTACGCCACAGCTTTTAGGGGCCAGACAAAAATAATAAAATGGTCAAACGAGAAGGGGGAGGGTTGGGTCAAAGGCAAAAAGAGGCTAAACGAATAGGATACAATATATATGGGTATCGTTTTCGAGATTTTCGGGACGCTGATTAATAATATGAAATTTATTTAGTGATCCAAGATGGCGGGCGGGCAATCAAAGATGGCGGATGTGAAAACTTTTAAAATCAATATGGGTATCGCCTTCGATACTTTAAGGGGTGGGGAATCTAAATACAACATCTATTTCGTGATCAAAGATGGCGGATGGGAAATCAAAGATGGCGGATGGGAAAATTTAAAAAATGTCAATATTGGTATCGTCTGCGATGTTAAAAGGGATGGGGAATCCAAATACAACATCTGTTTCGTGATTCAAGATGGTGGATGGGAAATCAAATATGGCGGATAGGAAAAATTTAAAAATCAATATGGCTATCATCTCTGATGATTTAAGGGATGGAGAATCCAAATACAACATCTATTTCGTGATCAAAGATGGCGGATAGGAAATCAAAGACGGCGGACGGGATTTTTATTAATGTCGATATGGGTATCGTCTCCGATATTTTAAGGTATGGGGAATTCAAAAACACCATCTTCGTGATCAAAGATTGCGGTTGGGAAATTAAAAAAAAATAATATGAGTATTGTCTCCGATGTTTAAAGGGATGGGGAATCCAAATACAACATCTATTTCGTGATTCAAGATGGTGGATGGGAAATCAAAGATGGCGGATGGAAAAAATTTAAAAAATCAATATGGGTATCGTCTCTGATGATTTAAGGCATGGTGAATCCAAATACAACATCTATTTCGTGATCAAAGATGGCGGATTGAAAATCAAAGATGGCGGACGGGATATCCTTTAAAGTCGATATGGGTATCGTCTCCGATTTTTTAAGGAATGGGGAATTCAATATTAGGTATATAAAAATCTATGTTTGTTTGCTCATCATTTATAGACTCTGAAATGATAAGAGATTAAGCGCTAAGTCAATGGTAACTTTGGAAAAGGGGCTTGGAAAAAAGGGAATTAAATAAAAACTCTTAAAAAGGCGATACGAAGTTCGCTGGGTCAGCTAGTCTGTATATATAAATCATTACACTGCTACACCGCACACGGATTGCATGTTGTGATCGGCACGGCGATGGTTGTACGTCCGGGATGTCCAGAAGGGGCTGGAAGAGTACCAGCGTGCACTAGCATCACGGGTCATAGTGCTGATCCAGCTACCTTTTTTGGCCAGCGATGGGACACATACCTCACCATATTCTGTTGTAATTGTTTTTTTTAATATCGACGGTTAAAAGGTAATAGGGCATAAGCGACAATTTTACCGAAAATGACTTTTAAATGCCATCCTATTGTGACGGCCAGTGTCATGTCAAGTTGTCATTACTACCGTTGTCAAGGACTACTGACGTCTACACGACTAACTAGCCGGTCGTCAAACACAATAATTACCAAAGAGGTTTGAAGACTATTTTATTATTTGGAAAAAAGTTCTTAGTTCGATGACGTATACACTTTGTCAAGTGTTCGCCAAATTCACCGGACATTGACAACTAGGCAATGGCCGTGCGGATAACACATCCCGCTCACGTTCTGATGGCGTGGGTTCAATTCCCAGTCATAACAATTATGTGGATTATGGTTTTTATGAAATTTAGAAAATGTTTATGAATATTTGGCAAATATTTAAAAAAGATTATTTAAATATTTCGAGTAAAAATTAGAAAATTCTAGAAACTTCAGGAAGGAATGGAAAGGTTAAAAAGAGATAGGAGATGGAAAAAACAAATTTAAATATTTAGAATAAAGATTAGAAAATTCTAGAAACTTCAGGAAGGAATGGAAAGGTTAAAAAGAGACAGGAGATAGGAAAACAATTGAATTATAAAATGACAATCGAAATTAGTAGATCTAGAACATTCCTAGGGGTATATAAGGTGGTGTTGACGCGCTGAGCGCCAGTTTAAGTTGAGAAGTGGTAAAGTGAAGAAGAAAAGGAAAAGAAGTAAAAGTAAGAAAGAAGTAGTAGTGAAATAAAGTGAAGTGAAAGTATAGTGCAGTGAAGTGCGGTGAAGTGCAGTGAAGTGCAGTGCAAAAGACGCTAGTGTTGGTGCTGTCCGCGTCGAAATTGAACGACGCGTCGTGTGTATAAAGTCGAATAAAGTGTCATCAGTGCTACTCGCTGTTTCCTTCCAATCCCGTTACACCGTCCGTAATACTATTAAAAAAATCACTTTTTCGAATGCGCTAACTCCCATGGCTCTACGATGACTTTTTTGTCACTTATGCCCTAGTAAAAAACTGCGTTTTAGAAGTATCATTTCGGTATAACCAACTGAATTTTAGGCCTTTATTACCATAAAGGGGCTTATACCCCTGGAAGGATGGCATCCTTTTTGGTTTATTGTCGGTAATATATTTTACTTCTTATTAGCGTAGCGATTTCAGGTGGTAGCGCCTCTTTACCATTGGCATCTGTTTTGTATGGTTGAATTTCTGTCTTTTTACCTTTGTCATCAAAAATATTAAGCGTCGGTTATACCTTACTACTGTTTATAAGTTTACAATGCAGTTGTTGCTTATACGCAATTACTAAAATCTAATTTACAACTGAAATGTCGTTTCTTCCCTACTACCAGTTAGGTACTATTATAATACAACTCTGTCGCTTACGCTGTATTATATGTATGCAATTCCTTAAGTCTTACTTTAAAGGAGAACCACGTTGGTTGTTATTATTATTATTTTAAAGTCATGACATTTAATGCACGTTACCATTTGTCCAGATAATACTGTGTCAACTGTGTGTTGGATGTTCTCGTTTTCTTCTTGATAGATAAAGCTTGATCTGTGGAAGTGCCTCGTTACCTTTTTTTAACCCACATACATTGTGGCTAATCTCAATATCCTTACGATGTTTGGCTAAGCAGTGTATCTTATGCTCCATTACCTTCCGGCATAATGAGGCGAATCGTCATTTATCGTCCTTTACCCATTTTAGTTATTCTACAGACATGTGATTTATGCCATATTACCTTGTGGTATGAGGAGATCAAATGTAGCTAAGTCTTCTATACTATTTGTTTTTTTCTGCGTTTATGTAATTTATGCCGAATTACCGCATGTTGCAAATAAGGTCAATTGATCTAAGCGACATAAAATCAAATAAATCAATGTCTAATCAAAAAAATAAAAGTGCCAATAAATACTAAATTTTTTCTTGATTCTAGCGGTGTTGCCATTTTCTCGATATGAAAATAAATAAAAAAGTTATGTCCATTTTTCTTCAATTTCAAACTTTAAATTGCTCTCCTGGACAATTTAGTTTTTGTTGCTTATACCCTATTACCCTTCAACCGTCAAAATATAAATGCTCTAATACTCCTATTTGTTGTATGAACCTACTTGTTTTCTATTATGTGTCCTATGTGCTGTTTCAAAATAAATTTTTTTCTTTCTTTCTTTTCTTTTACTTTTTTTTGTTGTGTTGGATAAAATTTGATAGTTGCTTGTGCGCACAGGCCTCAAGCACTTTGGAAATAAAGGGTAGGATAGAAATAGGACGGAAGTGTTCAGGGATGGTGGGACTTTGGCTTTTGGGCAAAGGTATTATATATGCCTTGCGCCACAAGGAGGGAAAGGAACCAGAGACTAGGGAAAAAATAATGATGTGGGATATCGCCGACAGTAGATGATCTAGGTCTTAATCATACGACGGCTAATTTTGTTATATATCTTATATTACCCTTTACCGGTACATTTACTGTTGAACAAATCCCTCCCCACCTCATAAATAGGATTATTATGAACCACAAAATAATAATAAATAAAAAATACAGCGATCCTGCAGTTTCTTTATCACGAAAGTAAGTTGTTAATGTTAGATAGACCCTTTTCAGATTTTTATAAGTAAAACGAGTTTCGGCATATTGTAGGGATCGACGAGTTCATACGAAATGGGCGCTTTTTGAAAATTGTTAGTTTCTTAGTAGATACGTATTTACGATATTAACTTGATCGTTTTTAAATATAAAATATAACACAGTATGTAGCAGGTTGTAGTTATGTTCAACTAGTGCAAAGTAATGACATTGCAGGTGTGTACAGTGACTCTGTCATATTTAGAGCTATTATTTCTACAGACCACCTTTCCGTAAATTTGCTTGACATCTAAATCTGTTACGTCATTCAAGCGATGACACTCCAGTATATACGAAGCAAGGCATATATTTTGTGTATTCAAACATGCATTCCTCAAGATGACATGCCACTAAACGGTAGGTACTAAAATCTATCATGGAACCACCTTCCATCATGTCTTAAAATTGCTGCATTGTTTTGACAAGAAATTAGGAAATAGCTCTTAATCGCTCTAACTACGGTATTACTGCTGATTCCTACGAGAAACAAACGTAACCTTAATTCACGCAAGTCATTAGTACTAACATCAACAACACGATTGCTATCAACTAATTATATGATTGGTTCAGACATCCGATTTGTTAACCAAGTGTCGGACACATTGCTTCCGTCATCAAAACAATGGGATAGGCTCTGACACAGGTGTAATTCCATCACATCTCGGTACATTTACCCGTATATTCATAACCGATATTGTATAATGGTGGACGAGTAGGCTAGCTATAATAGATAGGTACTTAGTGAGGCTCATATGGTTGTCAATTGAATGGAAATTCATGTTCAAATTTGCCCTTGTTATTTTATCTACTTAATTTGTTATTTATTAGAAGTGCAAGTTTCGGGTACTCCATTTAAATATTTAACGTAACTTCAGTGTCAAGATCGATTGCACTTCTAATACAAGCATTGAGATTAGCTACACATAAGCCAAGCTATTAGGTGTATCGGCTTGGCCACGGGGACCGGCGACGCGACCTGCGGCGCGACCGGCGACGCGACAATTTGTGCAACGTGAAAAACATGCCACGGGCACACGCGCTCGCCGCCACGACCATTGTTGACCTGAAGCGAGACGAGATTAGCCAAGATTTTTGAAAGTTAGCTCGACATTTTTAGGACTTTGAAGGGCAGCAGCTTTTTGCTAAAGTTTTTATATTTGGAAGAAATAGAGGAGGACACGAACTAAATAGAGGTACAGCAGGGTCGTAACACCGCCAAAACTGCGTATTGAACCCGAAGCTTGTAGGTATAACGGGCTTTACGACCATACACAGTTAAAATTCGGTAAAGGTTAAGGAAGGTACTTTAGCGTAATCTAACTAACTAGACATATGCACTTCAAAAAACTTACTTAGGTAGGTATTTTGTAATCACAGACAGACACTTTAACTTTATTTGTAGGTATACTGTACACGTACACGTACATGTAGATATAGATAACATGCAAGATTCCTATTTACGTTTCAAATAGCTGGCCTAGCTCAAATTCCTAAGAATAATAAATCATATAAGCGAAAAAATAAACTAAAACATTTTATACTCAATCAGCTCCGGCAGCAGTCGCCGCGACTACCGCTCGACGCCGTGGCATGCGCCGTACTAATTCATACATTTGTTTTAGTCGCGCGACCAGTCGCGCGTTTCGAAAAAGTACCGGTACCGCTCGGTACTATTCGCCGGTCGCGTCGCTGGTCGCCGCTGCGCGTGGCATGCTTAGAACATTTTTATACGTTTGATTCAGTCGTAAGTCGCGTCGCCGGTCGCGTCGTGCGAATTTTCGCTGCAGCGAATTGTCCGTGGCCAGGCCGTATGTGTTTGCGTAAACATTTTTTGCTATAGGCATCTAACATCATTTAGCTTTAATCATCAGTATAACATATCCTGCACCATTACAATAACATAAGCTGTAGTAGACTATTTCGAATGGCATAACTCTATGAAAAAATAAATATATTTCCTATGCTTCGGCATCCAACCTACATAAATGTATTTATTTTTTCATAGAGTTACGCCTGTATCCTCGTAGGAGTAGGCAGAGGCGTAATATTACACCCACATTTCGCCATGAATTTTTAGGTCCCACGTAATTAGGGGCGAGGCTATTGCCGTTATCGGGCAAATCATCAGACTCCGTCCTGTTTCTGGAAATTCGGCAAAACCTAGTAACACGTTTGCCCAACCCGGGAATCGAACCCAGGACCTCCGATCAGCAGTCATGCGCTATCCACTGGATCACCAAATTTAACACTCTGTAATACTAATATTATTGTTATCATTCTCGAATATTGGGAAAAGGCTATTTTTATCTAAGTACAAATCTCAGATATTTCACGTCACATTCGAAACTTACAAAGTCATTTGTAATAATGTTTAGATAAAAAGATGCCAGATATTTATTCAAGAGGATTAGCGATTTGTACCTTAACTTTTTGTTTGGGTAGTAGATTAAATAAGTTTGTAATGGTAGGTTTATCGATTATGTAGATTTAGAGCGTCGTTAAGAGATTACATGTGAGTGGAGTAGCTTGCAGTCAGCTCGGGAACTGCTGCTATCGACATTGTCAAATGCCTCCACTCTACGACAGTAGGGTTGCCACGTGATGGGAAATTAACTGATTAGTATTTTATTTAAAGTCTAATTATAAGCAATGACGCTTTAAATGACACGACGATTATAACTCATCACTTGTCACGACATAGTGGGCACGCAGCCTTACGGGGACAACTCATTAGACTTGTCGAGTAATACTCATTAATTAGTAAAGTCTAATTAGATGTGACATTCCTTTAACTACAAAATATATATAACTACTATAACTGCACTATTCTAAATAGTCTACTACAGCTTATGTTATTGTAATGGTGCAGGATATGTTATGACTGATGATTAAAGCTAAATGATGTTAGATGCCTACAGCGAAAAATGTTTAAGCAAACACATACGGCCTGGCCACGGACAATTCGCTGCAGCGAAAATTCACGCGACGCGACCGGCGACGCGACTTACGACTGAATCAAACGTATAGAAATGTTCTAAGCATGCCACACGCAGCGGCCACTAGCGATGCGACCGGCGAATGGTACCAAGCGGTACCGGTACTTTTTCGAGTCACGCGACTGGTCGTGCGACTAAAAAAAATGTATGAATTAGTACGACGCATGCGGCCCACGCCGTGGGCGTCGAGCGGTAGTCGCGGCGACTGCTGCCGGAGCTGATTGAGTATAAAATGTTTTAGATTAATTTTTCGCTTAAGTACATGATTTATTATTCTTAAGAATTTGAGCTAGGCCAGCTATTTGAAACGTAAATAGGAATCTTGCATGTTATCTATATCTACACGTACGTGTACGTGTACAGTATACCTATAAATAAAGTTAAAGTGTCTGTCTGTGATTACAAAATACCTACCTAAGTAAGTTTTTTGAAGTGCATATGTCTAGTTAGTTAGATTACGCTAAAGTACCTTCCTTAACCTTTACCGAATTTTAACTGTGTATGGTCGTAAAGCCCGTTATACTTACAAGCGTCGGGTTCAGTACGCAGTTTTGGCGGTGTTACGACCCTGCTGTACCTCTATTTAGTTCGTGTCCTCCTCTATTTCTTCCAAATATAAAAACTTTAGCAAAAAGCTGCTGCCCTTCAAAGTCCTAAAAATGTCGAGCTAACTTTCAAAAATCTTGGCTAATCTCGTTTTGCTCCAGGTCAACAATGGTCGTGGCGGCGAGCGCGTGTGCCTGTGGCATGTTTTTCGCGCAAAAAGTAAATGATATCTAAAAGAAGTGCTAAAATGTAACGTAATAACTAAATCTCGTTTAAACATAAACAAAATTCAATTTTTTTTTGACTACAAAAAATGGAAAGGGTTTTTAAATGCCAAAGTTATAAATAAGCAACAAAAATAACTACCTAAGAAGTAACAAATTCCTCTGCTTCCATACTCGTATAGCACACTTACTTATGCCAAAGTCTCATATATCTTATTATGGACACCGCCGTCCCTCTCACGTATAATATTTTATTGTGATTCTTTATGAGGAGATACTTAATGGAGTCTCAGTTATTGTGAGGGAGGCTTGACACTCGAATTCATTCGATATATGCATAAGTTAATAAGATACGTGACGGGTTATGTCCAGATGTTCACGCTACTACAGTCTTGCGTGAAAGGGTTATTACATTTTCTGTGTTGTATGCAAATGTATTTTCGATCGACACGGTTCGACAAAAATAGGATTTCATTTGGTCTTCATATTATTAACATTGAACTAGCTGTACATAAGTGCCTACCATATAACAAAATTATAGCTCAGTTTATCCTTGTAGTGGTTGTTCATTTCACTCGACCTGTACTTGTATTGACGTATTCTCTCGCTCCGAATTCGCAGGTAAGCCAGTTAATCATACCGAGGATTAGTGTCGTCCGAACAACACGTCAGCACTTTCTCACGGAATAAGATACCGTACTTTAGATAAAAAAGTTATATATTGTGCGGGAACCTGACACGTATTTTTAGCTATAAGATTTCTCTGAATAAATAATTTGTCGGTTGAGTACGACAATATTAGGGATATTTACTGTGATAAAAGTAGTGTTTTTTTACTTGATAGCTACTGTTGTTTGTCTGTACAAATAACACTCGGTGTATTCCCAAGGTCGCTTATGACTATGAGTTAGGAGACTATATCCAACTACAAATTTACGGTCACGATAGACTAAAAATCCTTACAGTAACTCCTCATAAAATATTTGAAGTATCTCAGCAGTCGGAGTATCACAGCTATAGAAGTTTCACTAAAATCTACTGATTTCAATACTTTTACTCTATTGCGGTCGAAGCACTTTATAGACAACTTTGAGTGTGCAAACCTCTCTTATGATCAGGGGCCGAAATACGACTCAATTTACGATGACATTATTTGAACGTTACCATTCACACACACGTTTATACCGTTACTAGCTTTTGCCCGCGGCTTCGCTCGCGTTAAGAAGTATTATTATAAACTAGCTTTTGCCCGCGGTTTCGCTCGCATTAAGAAGTATTATTATTAATAACGTATATTTTTGCGGCTTTGCTTTTGATTAGCGTGTGTAAAAAATTAGGGCCTGCAAAACTTTTTTGTACACAAAATTCTTAACTAATGTGTCATAAGGCGCATCAAACCATCAAGCTATTGGGTGAATAGTCGTTAGCTCCATATTCCGTATATACAGGGTGTAACAAGACCCTTAACGAAAACTGAAATCCCATGTTGTACCAATCCGTACGAAAATTTTTTACTTCGGCACCATATCTAGGAAATTACTGGTTCAGGAGATATAAAGGCTCAAAGTTAGTATGGAATTTTTCTAATTAGGTATAAAATCGATGCATATGCCCTGCCGATATGTTCTTTAGATGCCCTATAACCCCATGGATAAGTAGGTATTTCGAGCA
This sequence comes from Euclidia mi, assembly GCA_944739405.2. NCBI lineage: Eukaryota > Metazoa > Arthropoda > Insecta > Lepidoptera > Erebidae > Euclidia > Euclidia mi. Next base: position 28,519,065 of record OX123202.2, read on the forward strand.
TTGCACGCGCGCGCTTTTAATTGCGGTTTAAAAAATGTGAAAACTCAAAAAAGAAATCGTTTCCCAGGTATTATTTTTGGTTAGTATGACTCGGCATGATGTCCACAACGAGTAGACTACGGCTTGGTGATGGGTCTTGTGACACCCTGTATGAGACCGTTTCTATAAAGTTCAAACTTAAATGGGAATATTAATCCTGCTGCTATTAACTCACAAAGTCCGCCATTAGCATTTTTCATCATATCAGCAAAATATTCGTTAGGTGTTAAGTACTTATTACCTTTCCTGTCGTGGGTCATAATTAAAAACTTGCTCGTCATTAACCACATATCTGACAGTGTCTGAACGCACCTCCATCGCTCTATCTTGTGTTCCGTACATTAAATTAGGTACTGATAATTCAAACTAATACATTTACATCCTCCATCATCCCTTATTTTATCCTCATGGGCGGCTGAATTTATCAAAATCCTATTTAAGCGGACGTCGTTATCATATTAGCTCCAATTTTTAATTTCAGTTCAATCAGTCCAACATTTAAGAAGATTTATACAAACTTTCATCCCCTATTTTATCCCCTTAGGGGTGGAATTTATCAAAATCCTTTCTTAGGGGATGCCTATGTCATAGTAGCTATATTCATGAAAAGTCTCAGCCAGATCATTTAAAAATTGACAAAGTTTCATACAAAATTTCATCCCCTATTTTATCCCGTTAGGGATAGATTTTATCAAATTCCTTTCTTAAAGAATGCCTACGTCGCAATGACTATATGCATGCAAAGTCTCTACCCGATCGGTTTAAAATTGACAAAGTTTCATACAAAATTTCACCCCCTATTTTATACCCTTAGGGGTGAATTTTATCAAAATCGTTTCTTACGGGATGCTTACGTCATAACATCTACCCGCATGCTAAATTTCAGTCCGATCCCTTTAGTGGTTTGGGCTGTCCGTTGATAGATCACTATGTCAGTCACCTTTGAGTTTTATATAATATATATAGATTGCATTACCGTAACCAATATCGGTAATGAAGTAACAATAAATGAGAACGGTATTTGTATGAAAGCTTATGTCATTCGTTGCGCGTCATGTATTACAAATACCGGTATCGTCATCAGCCTTTAACAGTGCACTGCTGGACTAGGCCTCTTCTTTGAAAGGAGGAATTGGTCTACTATACCACGCTGGCCAAACGGGTTGGTATAGGGTTTGTATCAAGTTTTCCTTCTCTTACAGTGCTGTTCTCTGCATAATATGCTCCCTCTGTCGGCTCTTACGACACCCATGGGATGATATGGGGTGGTGACATTCTGTTTTCTTAATCCGTCACCACACGGACCAATATAATAAATACCGGTATAAAGGGACAATAATCATATCGGTATATAAGTCTTAACTGTTCCGGACGATGACAAGCTTAATATCAATTTGACGTTGGTATGATTCGATATGCTTTTGGAGGGCTTATCGTTCCGTATTTATGTCCAAATCTAAGTAAATGTAGATAAGCTAGTGCTTTCACACACAACAATGAGTTTATTGATAAGTTTCATTTGGGGTTTAATTTTTCAGAGGGTACTATGTTATTTGACTATCAGTGGACTTAGAAACTCTCTGTTTTCAATAATTATAGTCACGAGCAAAATCACGTTCTTCGATTCTCGTTTCTTACTTTTTACTTTTCTCGAAATAATAAATCGCTGGTATGATGAGCATCAACTATGATTGCACCATAACAATTGCATTAGTTAGTTAAACATATCTCATCTTCAGAGGTCTGTACATTATGCTACTGTAGCACTTGCAGCTCCTAAGTAACGCTTTGATATATTAATAGTGTTTGATACTAACACTAATAAGTATTAGTGTTTAAGCAGAGCTGCAGTTTCTACAATTGATTTACTTCGAATCTGAGTATTAGAGAATACCGTCACGTTTATCTCGATGCTTTGTCTTTGTTTGCGTGTGATTCACATCACGTAGGTACGTCGAACACGAATACCTGACTCTACGTGTTTTGTTTCAATCAAATGCATAATTTCACACACGCCTTTGACTTCTAATGAAGCATTTTTCTGAATTGATATCGACGAGTGTGAAATTAATTCTGAGTAAGGCGATCTTGGTTTTGCGAACTTTTCAAATATAATTTCATTAAAATGCTGGCGGTATGGTTCGGTATCCGACTCTGTCTGAATAAGAATGTGGACGAAGAAAAGCTGTATGAAAATACGTGGCATGTGTAGATATGGGGTCGGGTGTGCTACGTGGTATAAATATCGTTTATCATATGTAGGCGGATGACTTATTTGCTCAACGAACAGGTGATGTTATCAAATTGTAAAAACATGCTAATCACATAGAAAATTACGATATCCCACCTGCATAGGGGCGCTGTAAAGAATAGACAATTAGTTAGTTCATTAGTTATCTGTGGTTGCCTCTGTACTAGAACGTAGTCTATGGATATACCCCAATAAATGCCGCTCATTGATTTCCCAAATATATCTTTTAATAAAGAACCCAACGTTACATGGTGTCAGAAGTGGTTAAAGTAATTGAAATATTACAAGGAAGAGAAATACAAGTGAGAAAGTTGCAAGATGACCACAAATGATGCAGTATTGGGAATAAAGCCGCCAGCTAACCTACAAATTGACTCAGACAAATCCACGTGCTAGAAAAAGTGGATACAGCAATTTCAATGGTATGCCACTGCTATTCAACTAGATAAAAAGCCAGCCGAGGTCCAAGCAGCAACATTTATGGCTGTGATAGGCTCAGATGCGATCGAAATATACAACAGTTTCAATATTAGCGAAGAAGACAAAACAACCTGCAAATCATCAAAAGTAGGTACAAAGAGTATTTCGCGCCCAAGACAAACATATCATTCGAAAGATATATATTTTTCAAGATTGAACAAAATGAAGAAGAAAATTTCAATGAGTTTTTGACCAGGATCAAAACACAAGCAAGTAAATGTGAATTTGATTTTTTGCTTGACAAAATGTTAAAAGATAAGATAGTTTTCGGCATCAGATCTAATCAAGTACGAGAAAAAATATTAACAGAAGACAAACTTGACTTGACAAAAGCAATATCGATCTGTAAAACTAGTGAACAAGCTACTAAACAACTGGATGAGTTCGAAAACAAAAATAAAATAGAGAAAGTCTCATTGGTGAAAAACATGAGTGCCAAAAAAGTGCTAACCAAAGTTTTGACTGCAGAAGTTGAGGTACTAACCATAAACTCAGAGAATGCCCAGCGTTTAACAAACAGTGTACTAAATGCAATAAGAATGGACATTTTGCTAAAATGTGCAAAACAAAGAAGAAATGTGATACTAAACAGACAAATAGAGTGAATATGTTAGATGAAAGCTCTAATTCTGAAGATGATGCATTCATATCCGCCATAAGTACCAGAGAAAATAAAAACTGGACAGAGAAAATACAAACTGGAAATGTGAAGTTTACAGTCAAAATAGACACAGGAGCAGAATGCAATGTATTACCAAGGTATTTGATGGACAAAACAAAGGCAAAACTAAGAGCAAGCCGAACAAGAAATTTAATAAGTTATACAGAAGATAAAATGGCAGTTCTAGGCGAAGTCGAATTACCATGTAAAGTAAAAAATGAAGAAACAAACATTGTATTTAAAGTGGTACAAGAAAAAGTTACACCAATCCTAGGACTTAATACCTGTGAGAAATTAGGACTTATAGCAAGAATCAAAACATTGAAGGAAAGTCAATGCACAGAAAATATATACGAAGGTTTAGGCTCTTATAAAGGTTATGAATATGATATTGACTTGATCGAGAACCCAAAACTCGAAATCAAACCATCAAGAAGAATTCCACATGCTTTAAGAGATGAGGTAAAACAAGAACTGTACAGAATGGTGAAGTTAGATGTCATAAAACCAGAAACAGAGCCTACTCCTGCTGTGAGCCCAATGGTAGTTGTCAAACTACCATTGGGCTCACAGCAGGAATAAGAATCTGTATAGACCCATCTGATGTAAATAAAAACATTCTGAGAAGATATTTTCCACTTGCTACTTTAGAAGAGATTTCAGCTGATGTCAAAGGCTCTAAATACTTTGCATTATTAGAATGCACAAAAGGATTTTGGCAAATCAAGCTATCAGAAAGAACACAAAAAATATTAACATTTGCTACCCCATGGGGAAGATATTCCTTCAAGAGATTACCATTTGGTATATCATCAGCACCTGAAATATTTCAAGAAATCTTGACAAATCTGCTCAGTAAATTAAAAAATGTGAGAGTATCAATCGACGATATATTTATACATGCTAAAAGCAGAGAAGAATTACGCAAAACTGTATATGAAGTAATAGAAATACTAAGTAAATCGGGTTTTAAACTGAACAAAAACAAGTGCATTCTTGAAGCACAACGAATAAAATTCTTAGGACACATTATTTTAGCTAACGGTTTAGAAGCAGACCCAGACAAAGTGGAAGCCATACAAGCAATGAAAACACCAACAAATAAAACAGAGTTACAAAGACTACTAGGGATGATCACATACCTAAATAAATTCATTCCCAACATATCAGACTTAACAAATCCACTGAGAGATTTATTACATAAGGATACAAGTTTCACATGGGAAAGTCATCATGAAGAAGCACTTAACAAAATAAAACAAGTACTTCAAAGTCCTCCTAAGAGCAAGAGCACTATCACAATCCGAACAAAACTATCAACAGATAGAGAAAGAAGCACTCGCTATACTGTTTGGATGTAAAGAAGTTCCATGAATATGTCTATGGTAAAGAACTGACAGTGGAATCAGACCATAAACCCCTTGAGACAATTTCCAAGAAAAACATACAATCAGCTCCAGCAAGGTTGCAATGAATCATGTTCAGTCTTTCACCATATTCACCAAAAGTGATATTTAAAAAGGGCACAGAAATACCCTTAGCAGACTTTCTTAGTCGAGACTCTGATGCATCTAACCTGAAATATGAGCAAGAAGAAAACTTAAAAGTCGCTGTTATATTACCTATGTCATTAGATGCTAAATAAGAATTCATTAAAGCTACAAAAGAAGATCCACATTTACAGCTACTTCTTCAGTTCATAATGCAAGGATTCCCAGATAATGTCAAAGATCTACCTAAAGAATTCCAACACTATTTTAGCTTTAAAGAAGAACTAACATATTACAAAGGAATTATCTTCAAAGGTGATAAAATGATAGTACCAAGATCACAAGTTCCTAAAATTTTAAAGTGTATTCATCAAGGACATCTAGGGATACAAAGCTGCTTACGAAGAGCCAGACAATTTCTATACTGGAATCCTTTCCAATATGACGATATAATAAAGCTAGTCAAAAGTTGTTCTGTCTGTGAACAAACACAAAAGGAAAATATTAAAGATACAGCGTTAGTGAAAGAGATCCCTACACTTCCATGGCAAATAGTTGCATCAGATCTATTTGAGTTAAAAGGAAAAACATACCTAGTAATATGTGACAGTTACTCTGGATTCATAGATTTTCAACAGTTAAAAGGTCAGTCATCATATGAAGTAATTGAACAACTTAAAAGATGGTTTTCTGTACATGGAGTACCAGAAGTGTTACAAACTGACAATGGAACACAATATATATCTAGAGAATTCAAGATCTTTCAAAAAGAATGGAGATTTAATCATGTCACATCCAGTCCACATCACCACATTTTATCTATAAATATGATTATATACCTACCATCTATATTATGAAAACATGTCCTGTAATAACAATGTAAGGTAGTCAAACTATGTAAAATGTCATGGTAATTAGATTTTTGTAGTAATGCAATGGTTTTTCCGTTAGGAAATTCTCAGTAGCAGCTCGGAGTCTGGTATGTGCCCGGTACGGCAATAGGCTCGCCCCCTATTACGTGGGACCTAAAAATTCATGGCGAAATGTGGGTGTTATATCACACCTCTGCCTACCCCTTCAGGGATACAGGCGTGAGTCTATAAAAAAAAATATAAAATATAAAAATTAATTGAATTGTATTGTAAATCATAAATACACATAGTTTGTAAGTGTATAATTTAAATATGTGTAATTTTGTTTGAAGTTCATTTACAAAGAAAGGGAGATGTAAAGTATAGACAATTAGTTAGTTCATTAGTTATCTGTGGTTGCCTCTGTACTAGAACGTAGTCTATGGATATACCCCAATAAATGCCGCTCACTGATTTCCCAAATATATCTTTTAATAAAGAACCCAACGATACAGGCACCATGAACACAAATCATATAGATACCCAAACACGAAACAGGCGGGTCATAAAATGGTTTTGGGGTCGTAGCTGTGCGTGGTATAAATTCTAAGTATAATGCTAAAGGTGGTTTAAAATTTTTAGAAGACAGAATCGTCTAGAGTCGGTAGTACTTAATTTGTCTAGTGGCAAAAAAAAAGTTGATTGACTAGTAATATACTTAAACCTTCAGGACAGCGCTATGCTAATAGGGTATGGAGAAGGTCCCTTGATCAAATGCAAATGCACACGTCGGACATTCTAAGTTATGTGCCTATTCAATTATCAATCATCGTTGGCCACCCAGTTTTAAAAGTATGCTTGTAACGGCTATCATGAAATCCTCCGCAGTCATCGCGCGAGTCAATTACCTAAAGTGTGTAATCTTTAGGACGTTGCAATACCTTTAAATTGCGGGCCCAAAATACATCGTGTTGTAACAGATTTTATACTTTTTTAATTTGTATACATCATAAAAAACCGTTGAGTTCTATAGAAAAGTTACTGTTTCTGGTTAAAATATAAAGCGCACCCCAGGCTGCAAGACAAGAGTCTTGAGTATAAAGGGGATAACGCACGGATCTTGATGATAATAACTCAAGCTTTCCGTTAAAAGCTACACGTGTTCCTCCTACGATGTATAATAGGAAACAAAGTAATCTGTCGAATATTAAATTATCAATCAATTACTTTACTCCTTAAGGTATGTGGCCGTAGAGACATTAAAAGTTGATAGTACTCAAGGTGATTATGCGGTTGTTTCAATATTATTCAATCATTAAGATGTCAATCGCCTGTTTACATTTTAACAAAATTTTGTGCGCTCACAAAATAAAAACATTCCATGAAGCGGTGGAAAGAAAAATAAGTTTTTTTAAGAAAGTAATGAAAGCACGCGTTTTTTTGTACTGAAACGCTCATTATGTCTAGTCATTGTTTCCATTACACGCGTTAGCGAAAACAAAATGGAAATGCGGAATCTGATGTAACGGACACCTGACCAACGATTATTGAAAGCATTCGAATTTTCCATTAGCTTGCGTCAAAAGAATGTAATATAAAATGTGAAACAGCATCGTTAGATTGTGAGATTGCTTGGGTGTGTACATCTCACTATTTAGTGAGTCTTTTTCTTTATTGATGACGTTTATAATACTTTGCAGAAAATCTGTAGCAAAATTTCAATTCAGCTATATTTAAATAAGAAGAAATTTTTGAGAATGATTTCTATGCAACGAGTTCTGCAGCTCTCCCAATTCGCGAACCTTCATCTCACAAATGCATTCACCCGCAAATGTAAATCTTTGCATACAGTCTGCTACTAGGTACATCGGTTATAGCCTGCTCTTAGGTACATAGTGCCATTTCGTCAATCTTTCGGATTACATGCCAGGTAGAAAAGAAAAATTGAAAATTACGAATTGGCGTTCCTTTTTTAAAGTTCTTCACGTAGACGTAAGTGCTCTGTGCCCCGCAGGTGATTTACAAATAAAAGAGTTTTGAAAAGTCTGTCGGTGACACTGTTCATGTCCGTCATATACATTGAAACGTATACTGTATATCGTACATTTATTGATGAAGCTTTATAGTGAAATTGAAGGCAGCTAAGACATTGTATTTACCAGAAGAATTTAGATGATTAGTTAAATAAAGTTGGCAAAATACTCGTAGAGGGCTATCCGGCCGAACTGTCAATTTAAGTAAGATGCGTCGACAATTGGTTTATCCCCGTCATATCCGACTCAAGCCCAACTTATACAGACTCAAAAAAAACGTGACCTGAATTTTTCATTGTTACTATACTTTTGGGATAAATAATAATATACTATATTTCTTTTGTGAATGAATTCCTTTTGTAATCAAAAATGTCTATTTGTAATCGAAAAACCAGCTTGAAGTTGTTTGTACATGTCCAGCAATATATCCACATGATGTAGGCATTACATCTGGTTCGGCGTTACACCGAAACCGTATGTTCTAGGTGATTTGGAAAAAAGATTAATATTGTGAACTGTATGAGGGCGAGTTCTGATCGCCTAGAATAGGAAAGGGGAAGAGGAGTGTGAGTGAGTATAGGATATTATAAGGACACGCCTTACCTTGAAAAAATGGCGGCCTCCTGGTGTCTTCGAGAATCCTGAAGATGCACTGGTCACTTCGTCTGGATCCAACCCAGAACTACACAAATCACTTCACCTCACCCGCGGGCGGTTTTGTTGCGTTTATAGTATAGAAGTGGTAAAATATGGCGGTAATTAGGTACACGTGTTCGGCGCGACACGGATGATCCTTGACTGTCTCACGCGTCGATGAACTTGGCGACGAATCAGCGATAGGCGTGCCTTTTTGGGAGGAAGGGAGGGAATAAAAAGGATCGCTCGTATTGGACAAGCAAGCGAGGAACGATTGACGTTGATGTAATTAATTATCAATAGAAAGGTAGATGACGCTACCAACATCTTTTGTGCATTTGTGAAGATATAGAAAAGAAGAAGTATTAATGCACTAACTTATGAATTGATTTTTTTTTTTGTTTAAAATAAGACGAGTAAACGCGGCACTGACACATAAAACGAAACAACCAAAGTAATGGCCTTTTTATGACTCTGCCCAATAACGGGTTGCAATCGATATCATTTTACGTATTGTTATTTTGGTATCTTGGTATTTTCTACACACGTTATTGAGCTACATACGCTGCTGTAATATAATTAACTCGTGCTTCCGTGAGTTTATTTGCATAAATATCTTTGAATCTACCCTATACACTTTAGTTTTCCTTAATTAGTAACACGGTCAGGGCATGATTACCTAATACATTCTGTAATAGATTTTGACTGCAGCATAGGTACATTATTTCATACATTAGTACCATGCATAAATTATGAGCCGAAAGCTTTTTAAGCTTTTTTTTCGGTGTCTGGTTGGAAAATCCTCATGGAGTCCCTTCACCATGAGAGAAGGGTGAAGGGTCTGTCAGACTCTTACTGACTGAAAGCAATCCGTATTCCTCGCGTACCCAGGTGTCGGAGGGTCGGTTATCGCCGAAGCACTCGTCGCTACCCCCCGACGGATATTGGCCCGCCAGATGGTCAGGCGGCCCGACCGAAACCCCCTTGGCGGTGGATGAAGGTGTGTTGGGCTTAGCCACCAAATCACCCAGCGGCCGCAGAGGATAGGGAGGACGGCAACCGTGCACCTGGCAACACCACATCTCCTCTTCCACTGCGGCCCCACCGCGACGCAACAATGGTGCGCCCGCATTTGGTCACGGGACGTGTCGGTGTTGCGTTGCCGCGCGCCCTATCTCCCGCGACCAAATGGAGGCGCACCATCGTTGCGTCGCGGTGGGGCCGCAGAGGAAGAGGATATGCGGTGCTGCGTTGCCGTCCTCCCTATCCTCTGCGGCCGCTGAGTGTTTTGGCGGCGGAGCCCAACACCTTCATCCGCCACCAAGGGGGTTTTGTTCGGGGCCCGCCTGACCATCTGGCGGGCCAATACCCGTCGGGGGTTAGCGTGGAATGCTTCAGCAATACCCGACCTTCCGACACACGGGTACGTGAGGAACACGGGCTAGTTTTTAGTCAGTAAGAGTCTGACAGTCCCCTTCGACCTTCCCCCAGAGCGGAGGGACTCCATGAGGATTTTCCAACCCGACACCAAAAAAAAAATCTATATAATAAATAGAACACGAGATAGATAGATAGATAGATAGATAGATAGATAATATTCTTTATTGTACACCAAAATAAAGTACATTTCTAAGGTATCTTAAATCTAAAATTTATGTACAATCGACGGCCTTATCGCCAAAGGCGATTTCTTCCAGGCAACCTTAGGATGGACAGAAATGATGTTACATGTTTTGTGACGGTGGTGTAGCTATGTAACGAGATGTTAGTATTTCGGTGAAAGCATAGACATTTTAGCTTCTTATCTTAGGGCAAGTAGAAAACTGGTCGAACTTCGCTCCGAGGATAAGATAAGGGGTTTCATATTGTCTGAAACAAACTGCCATGTAATTACGTTTAGCTGTTCAATTCTAGGGCCAGAGCAGCAATTGCATAAAGAGAATAATGAAGTCTTACGCGGTTGACATTACGAACACATTTCACACTTAAATTGAAATAGGCCTGATACCTGTGAAACAGAATTTGTTTCTATTAACTTACTTGAGCAGAATGGTTGAGTTTTATGATTTAGGGGCACTCCATAGGTGTCGTTGTGCTACGTGGGTTGCTTAACATCAATTTAACACTAATGGAAAGCGGTGAAATAAAACATTAGGCGATATCAGTGGACAAAAGTCCGAGTTTACGAGGACGCGGTGACCCGAGCGCATCCGTCCTCCGGAAGACGGCCAACAGCGAAAGTCACGACTGAAAGTAATATCGGGCGAGATACTGCCTACACTGACGCCCTACGGACCTTCATTGTCACCGTTTCTATTTCTGATACTGCAGCCTGTGACGCAAACAGTTAAGTTTACCTTATTGTGTATATATGTTTTTATAAATACATATCTGTATCAATTCATATATGTTAACAACATATGAATTGATGTGCAGATGCAGATCTCTTTTGTTATTTATAGTGCTGATTAAATATTCAGGGTTTATATCTGTTTCTTGGTTAAAAGCTTGTGAGCCTTGCTACAAGATTAATTGTAAATGTGGCAAAAATTCAAAAATCATAATATGACATTTAAAATTTTAAGTAACCTTTGACATTGGTCTTTTTAAATCGTAGCTTAAAACTATCTCGATCATATCAGCATTCAATAAACAAAATACGCATGATAACCAGTCTATGTCCGTTTAAGAGCTACGATGCAGATAGACACAGACACACGGACACGTTAAACTTATTACCCTACTCTTTTTGCATCAGAGTTAAAAAATAAATTCAATACTACTTATCTAGTGCTGACAGCAAACAGTGGCAACACTTGCACCAAATAGGCACAATCTGTAAGTTGTTATACCTACACAAAGAACATTTACTTGTGCAGTGAGATTTTTAAGAGTGAAACAGTTCCTGTAATCATATTGCACAACATCTGTAGAATAGTTATCTCAGTACAAATAAAGTAATAAAATGTGAAGGAGGGCTTGCTATCTACAGTTTCAGTTAGCAACCCGCAATAACGTTGCTTTTAAGTTTGTTTAAACTCGTAGCACTATTCTCTCTTAATCGGAACACTAAGTTTGTTCTCAGCGATAAAACACAGCTTAAATCGGTTCATCGATTAAGAGGATCGTTGATATTTCCTACTGGACTACCTTCTATTTATAGTTTGCCATAGATATAATTGTTTGTTCCACTTTAGATTCCTATGAGCTATATAATTTATTGAAGGTTTTATTTAGATGGTCGCCAATGTTTGCTACTTCTGTTTTCGGATTGGGCACATTTAATCCAATTTCAGAGCCATTAATGTCTATGCGGTATTCACTAAATTATAAGTATCTATTTGTAGTAGTTTTAACGACATCGTGGTCTGGATTATTTTTAGGCTTGAGTTTAATATTATTTGATGTTTTTATCTAGGTATGTTTACGTATATTTTTGTATCGGGTCTGTATTGCGTAAAAATAAAGGTAAAATACCTTATCCACGGTCACGGGCAGACTGATATTAATCGAAATATTTTTTACAGTGAGACCTTTACATTTTGCTTGACCTTAGGGTGTTATGCTTAATTAATCCTCGTTTGACTAGAAGCTAGGTATCATCAAACTATATGATCAGAAACCCTCTTCCTGATTTCGGATACCTACCATTGGTGATCATGCCTAGCAACAACAGTATTGTTATAAGAGTTCGTCGTAGTAACGGCAATTACTACAACGGTTTCTTTGACAAAGAACATATATATTAGGAATACCTCACGATATCGACGGTTATTGAACTGTGAATGTTTCTAATGATTTTTCTTCGTACGTGAGCAATCTGAGCGTGCGGTGTTAGCGTTTATGGTGCGACTATGTACATACAAAGTACGTGATACACTTGCAAATGACATTACAATAAATATATATCTGACCGCTTGTCGGAACGTTCCGCTTACAGATTTCAAATGGCACTAAATGATCGTCGTAACGGTTAAGATTTTTTTGGTATCGCTAAGACAATGTTCAACTTTAACGGAAATAAACGGAATGTTAGAATGTTGTTTCTTTCAATCCCTTTATGACGCTCAAAGGAATACTTGGAAGGAATGTTCTAACAGGTCTTAGGTTGATCTGATTGATGTAACCGAAGAAATGCCTAGCAAATTGTACATACATTTATGACGTGTAAAAACTGACTTTTTAACCGATTTCAAACAAAAAAAGAAGGAGGAGGTTCTCAATTCGGCCGGTATATTTTTTTTTTCGACGTATGTACACCGATTTTGCCAATGATTTCAAAAGGAAGGATACGCCCATCTGAACATTTTATACAAGCCTTCTTAATACAAGCAAAAATAGTGACATCTGTCATAAGTGTCATAGCTCATACGAACTTCGTGAGTGTCGTGTTGCATAGGTCAACGACGTAACCTTGTAAGAACGTATATAACTTTTTTCATATTTTAACATGCCGATAAAGGTAGGTACTCGTACATAACGATTTTTTATTTGTGATGATATTTTACAGGTTGCAAAGAAAACGTGTAAGTACCTATAACGAATTTGTCTCAATCAGCTTTATTTGAAATTGTAATCAACTTATTGTTATACTAATAAGGTATTGGGATATTTAAAAGCAATTCTTTATGAGGCTTGAAATAAGGCTCCTTACGTTGTTGCTTAATAATGCCACTCCAAATCTCGTTACGTGTTGAATCTGTAAGTTACAAAATATTTGAATTGTAATTCGTTATTGCACATCCATACTTCCATACTAACATCCATATCCATACTTCCATACTAATATCCATATCCATACTTCCATACTAATATTATCAATGGGGAAGTAACTGTCTGTCTGTTGGTCTGTTACGCTTTCACGATATAAACACTGAACCGATTTTGATGAAATGTGGTACAGACAAAGCTTGAACCCCAAGAAAGGATCTAGGCTAGTATCTACGATAACCGAAATTCACGCGGACGTAAGCGCGGGCGAAATTTCCTTGTGTTACAGATTTCTCCTATCTATTTTCACCAGAAGCTTGATGACAGCATTAACTCCTCACAGATGGCGTGATTTTTTTTATTGAATTAACTTATTGAATATAAAACATATTAACCCGCCATCACTCGCGCGGGGTGCTGTCAGCACCCCACGGTTTTTTTTAACGTAAAAATGAATTATAATTTCTCTAGTTACGCATCCAGGCGTCTCAGTACCTTAAAGTGACCTTTAAACGCGTCGACACAGGGCCGTAGAGACAGTGTTGCGCGAGCGCTCGCAGCATGAGGACTTTTGAAATTTTGTGTGGGGTGGTCACGACACCCCGCGAGCACTCGTGTTATACTTTTGCGGAGGTTACTTTATCAGAAAGGTACGTGTTTTCAATTGTTTTTAAAAGTAAATTATTTAATTGTGCCGTTATTTACTATAGTGTAAATAATAGTGTATTCCTAAGAATATACTTAATCGTTTCTGTTTTTATAAACTTTTATTTACATTGCTTTGTTCGCATGTAACATTTTATTTCAAATCTTTTTGAAAAGGAATTTTGAACTTTTTTCTTTGGGAATAAGAGCGAGCGAGACTGGCAGCTTTATTAGAAGAAATTATATCGGATAAGAAAGACAATGTTGCAGTGGAAAGTGATGCCAGCATCGATGAAGATTTTATTCAAGAATCTGATCATGATTCTTTGTCAGGACAGGATGCTTCAGCGGGTGAAGAGCCTGAAGTAGAAGAGGCTGGAACTAAGGACCGTCAACGTGATTACTCGTCATACTTCTGGTATCAATGCCAATGTTATCTACAATTGAAATATGCTGCAATCGCAACCCAACATCAAAAGGCCTGAGTTTTTGGAATCTTTGTGTTTGAGCATGTTTCAAGGTCACCTTGAATAAAGATCTTCACAATCAAGGTTACCCAAAGCGCTCAAGAGGATGTTGAATGCTCCTGCATCAAGCACCGAAGGAATATCACTCACAAAAAAGCAATGCTGTATAGTTTATCCACGCTCTAAGTCAGTGTCATCAGTGAGTCACTGCAATTTTTTGCAAATAAACCATGTGTCAAAAACACATCAAGTAAAGTTGCAGTTCTTGTTACGAAAAATAAGATTTTTTCAATTTTGTTAATTAATCCTTATATTTATGTTTTCAATGAGAAAGTTTATGTTAAAAACTAAGAAGTTTAATCATTTTTGTTTTTTTTTTGAGGCAAGATCTCAATATTGTGACTAAAAAGGCTAATTATTATAATGTGTCGTAGAACAGTAATAAAGTTGATAGTAAAATTTTCTTTTTTTATTTACACAAACGTCATACAACACACAATAATAAAATGCTAGTATAATTCCATTAACTTGTATTATATACGTAAAAATGTACTTTTAGTATGTGGGGTGGCTACAACACCCCGCGAGTGCTCACGACGCTAAAAATCGCGCGAGTAATCGAGGGTTAAGTACCAAAATTACTTGCACTAAGTTCTTAAGACTACAATAAAACAAATAAAAATGACGACCCTACAAAGTTACTTCGTTCACTTAGCGCGTTCAAAGGCGGCCACACAATAGCCGCCATCGTGGACTTCGATAGTAAAATGAATATCACTTTAAAATGTGTTTTTTAATAACTGAATGGCAACAAAAGTCATTTAAGGTTACTTACCTATGATATGATATCCCATGTTCCTTTTTGACCTTTGTATCGTAATTTTTGCAGCCTTTTACTACACAACTAGGCATTTTTATGACAAACCAATACTCGCTTACTCGGACCATTGTCGACTGAGTCGCGTTGGCCCTAAACTGTCATTTTTAGGGCCAGCGCGCTGGTGCCATTTAATCACGCGGTTGGCCCGGTCCTTACGCAGTAATGTATAAGTCAATGGATTTTGCCGAGATTTCTGAACCGATTTACGTAATTATTTTTTTGTTTGATGCGCAATAGTTTCGAATTGGTCCCATAAAAATTGTATTCATGTAGGCCCAGTAGTTTTTATTTTATGAGCATTTTTTTACTTATTTTCATCTAGCCTTAAGGCTGAAATTCCTATGAATAATAATTGTGACGGCTGGTGTCATGTCAAATTGTCATCACTACGGTTACTAAGGACTACTGACGTCTACAATTTATGCGTCGACACGACAAACTGGCCGGTACTCAAACATAATAATTAGCAAAAAGGTTTGAAGACTATTTCATTACTTGGAAATGACAGTTAGATGACGTAAGCACTCTGTCAAGTTTTCGCTAAATTCGGCACTAATTGATAACAAGGCGATGGCCGTGCTGATAATACATCCGCTTTACGTTCTGAAGGTATGGGTTCAAATCCCAATCAAAACAGTTAGTCGATTTTGGTTTTTATGAAATTTGGAAAATATTTATGAATATTTGGCAATTTTTTTTTATCTTAGGTAGACATTAAATAAACTAAAGTATAATTGGTCTATAAGTAGGATTTACATTATAATGTACAATAAAATAAAACTAATTATATAACTAAACTATCCTAAACTATAAAAAAGCAAAAGTATGAAAAGAAAAGTGAATAAAATATAATAAAAAAATAAATTCCTCCGCAACGCTGTCGAGCGGTAGCGTGCCTTCTGGGCATTCCAGAGGGCTGGCAGCATTGCCACGTTGAATGGCAATACTTATTCTCTCAGCGAGATATAAACCAGCCCTCTGGTCACGGGAAGCATCGATCAGCCTTCTGGCGATTTTTTTCTTTGGGAATGTGGGTGTAATATTACACCTCTGCCTACCCCTTTGGGGATACAGGCATGAGTCTATAAAAAAAATATGTCAGACATCGGGAGTTGGGTTTCATATACGTATTTAAATTGGATGACAATGAAAAGTTATTATGACATAGAGCTGCTCTGATGATGGAATCGAAAGGTGGCCATAGGAATAATATAGGAACTCAGTAATTAATTGACAAAATTTTGTAGAGTTTGGGCTCGTTCTCGTCCGATGAAGGAGTCAGAAGGTGGCGATACGAAATCAGTAATTACAAAAATCTATTTGAATTGCACAATGATGATAATGGTGACTTCAAAGACGTAAATCATGCGGTAATGCCATGATTTGTCAATTATTAATGAGACCAAGTCTATTAGCTCTCTACTCAAAAGGCTCATTCGCTAGACGCTTTTGGATCTTACCGAGTCTAGAATTATACTGTTTAAGAGTTTCTTGACGTTAACGTGATTTCATATATATGCTTTCCTGGCCAACAAACGTTTTTCAGGATCTTTAATAGTCTCACAAGAACGTAAAACTGTGTCCCGAAGAGCATTTTTACTGAGAAGACTACTTTTATCCGTTCCCGTTTCTTGAGATCTATATTTTAAGGCGCGCAGCACCTTTTGTAGGTCTATCTATAACTAGTTGACAATACAATAATAGGTTCACTAAAAAGTATTAAATAAAAATAACTACGTTAAAAGTAACCGACTTCAAAAACGAAAAAGTGAAAAATAATAAAGATTTAACATTAATTAAATACTACCTATTATTTATATGTGCTATTTACTAATTGGTTTGAAGTCGGTGCCAAGCCTTAAAACAAATAATAATATACGCTTACTACAACAGCACCGCGTGAAAATGCAACTGGCTATTAAAATTATGACTGTTATTTGCAACACGTTATTTATTAGCACAACCACATCATATATATTTATACACTAGCTGTGCCCGCGACTCCGTTCGCGTGGACTTTGTTTGTTCATTTATTATCTAATAATCTACATTAAAGCTTCTTTGTACGCTTAATAAGGATAGCTGGTAGCGCCATCTACCTTTCTATCGAGAATTAATTACATCAACGTCAATCGTTCCACGCTTGCTCCTCCTTTTGTCTCCTTCGCACCCCTCCCAAGGCACACAGTTGATCGCTGATGAAGGCGATCATTTTCCCGCCGCAGCAGCTGTTGCTACTTCCGCTTTGTATATGGATGACATTGCCTGTAGTGTCATATCCGCTCCGCTAGCAATTTCGCTTTGTGAAGAGCTTATTCAGCTTTTCAAGCGAGGCCAGTTTGATCTTGTCAAATGGACAAGCAACTCTAAGGAGGTTCTCGCACGCATACCAGATTCTCATAAAGCTTCTCCAGACATTGAGTTTGAGAAGTCTGTACCACATAAAGTTCTCGGTTTACGCGGGGACAAATCCTGTGATCCACCAAACGCACTATGCTGTCCACAGTGGCTCGACTATGGGACGTAATGGGTTTTGTGGCTCCCACAATTTTGTACGCCAAGCTCTTGATCAAAAAACTTTGGCTATCAAAGTGTGAGTGGGATGAAACACCCCCTGACCATATTGTCACCGCTTGGGGCCAGTTTTGTATTGAGCTTACCGCGCTCAATCAAATTACTATTCCGCGTCATCTTGGGTTGGTAGATGGATGTACCATCAACTTAATAGGTTTCGCTGACGCCAGCGAGCGTGCTTACGGTGGAGTCATATATCTGCAAGTCCGCATTGGTTCTAACTACTCGGTGCAGTTAGTTTGTGCCCAGTCTAAGGTCTCGCCTGTTAAAGCCATTTCGGTTGCGAGACTGGAGTTGTGCGCGGCCCTTCTGCTGTCTCAGTTGCTCCGCAAGGTTTAAGACACAGTTTTGCCCCACTACCCTATTAATAAAATATACGCATTTTCTGACTCCAAAGTAGTGCTCGCTTGGTTTCATTCTTCTCCTCACCGCTGGCAGACTTTTGTCGCCAACCGCGTTAGTAAATTGATTGAACTTGTGCCTGCTAATTGTTTCAATCACGTCGCGGGTATTGAGAACCCCGCTGATTGCTTGTCTCGTGGTGTCACTCCACTTAATCTGCTGCATCATCCATTGTAGCATCGTGGACCTTCTTGGATTTCCCATGATCCGTCAGAGTGGCCCATGCAACCCTTTGACCACAGTGCAGAAGACGAAGATGTACCCGAACGGAAGTCTGTTTCTTATCCCGTGATTGCTGAGGTTGCGGAATCTCCGATCTATGCGCTCGCACTACGCATGTCATCGTGGTCTAAGTTACTCCGCGCCATCGTTTATGTCTGTAGGTTTCTTAGGCACCTACCTTATGAGACTTTTGTTTCAAGTACTGATATCAAGTTCGCAGAATGTAAGTTACTACGCGCTGTACAGGCTGTTCATTTTAGTAACGACATTCAAAATTTGAAAAACAATGAACCTTGTTCTCCCGCTATCCTTAGACTCAAGCCGTTTCTCGATGAACACGGCGTCATACGCGTTGGGGGTCGTCTGTCAAATTCGGATGAACCTTATAACTACAAACATCCTTGCATTCTGCCGCGTCATGATCATATTGTCGACCTTCTTGTTGATTTTTATCACAAGAAGCACCATGGAGGTGCTGGTCCAGAGTTGCTTATGTCCTTACTTAGGCATAAGTATTGGATTTTAGCCGCTCGACGAATAATTCGTCACAGAATACATAAATGTAACGTCTGTTTCAAATTTCCTCCGCGTCCGACTTTCCCTCCCATGGCAGATCTTCCTAGCCAACGCGTCAATCAAGTTGATAAAGCGTTTACACATACCGGTTGTGATTACGCAGGACCGCTGCAGTATACGCCAGTGCGTGGTCGAGGTGTTAAAAGCCGTAAAGCTTGGCTATGTATTTTTACATGCTTAACGACGCGCGCTACGCATATTGAAGTTGCGACAGATTTAAGCACGGTGTCATTCCTTGTAGCCCTTAAACGATTTCTCTCACGGCGCGGCCCTATACAGTGTTTGAACACGGATAACGGCACTTGTTTCGTGGGCGCAAGCTCTTATTTACGCGACTTTACTCGTCTTCAGGAAGAACTTTCCATAGATCATATTGACTGGAGGTTTATTCCACCCGGATCACCACATTTCGGTGGATGTTGGGAAAGCATGGTCAAAGTAATTAAAACGCATCTCTTCAAAGTTATTGGTCAACAGATCCTCTCTTACGAAGAGCTTTTAACTGTCCTTGCACAAGTCGAGGCACTGATCAACTCGCGTCCGCTCACGGCATTGAGTAGTAACCCTGCAGAACCATCGGCGTTAAGCCCTGCACATTTTCTGAACACAGTGCCATTATCGTCATTTCCAGCTCCTGAATCTACCTATATATATCGAATTGTGAAATTTATAAGCGGCCATGGCCCAGTGTACGTAATGGACTGCTGAGACGATGGTCTCTGGTTCGATCCCCACGAACCCTGGCCACAATCCCCGGTCTTTTTGAAGTTATGTGAGTATTTAAAATGTTAATCATCGCTTGCTTAATAATGAGCCCGGTTTTACATTGGGACCGAAACATACTGGCGAAGTGAGAGTGTGTAATACACATCCTGTCTACCACTTCGGTGTTAAAGGCGTGAAGTTATGAATTTATGTTTATAAAAATGTGCGGGTGTAGCTGATATCACCCTCTAGTACCCGATAAAGGGACAGCTGTCGTAATCTTACTTTAGCTTCGTTCCCTCGCCAAAATCATCTTAATAAGAAAAGTATTTCCAGTTCCACCCGAAGCATCTACTATGTTGCTCAAAGTACTATCCATGCTACAACACACACGATCAAAATTATATTAACGCGGCGAGAATGTGGCAGGGAATTTTACACCCTGCCCATTTTCTTAAACTTACATATATTATATTTTTTATGTCGCGCTTAGCAACAACGTGACGCTCAGTAGCTGGAGGTAACGGAGTGCCGGGGGAGATAGTAGGTTGATCTCAGTGTTGCGTGCGCCTGCGTGGGAGTTATACTTGTGCCAACCCGCTTCGGGTAAGTTTTACCCTGCCACATAGCTGGTGTATGTATTTTGAAATTTGGTTTTATTTATTTATTTGGATTTTAAATGCTAATAATATATGCCTTTTTACAGTTTTCCTTCAAAATGAACAATGAACGAATCAGATTTACGTAAGAGAAAGTGCTGAACGATTCTACGAATTTAATTCTAAAGTTGACTCCTATCACTGCAGCAACCACGAAATTAGTTCTTGAACAGAGCAGGCTGCCAGTAGCGTGAAAGATAGTTGTGTAAATAAAAATAGAGGTGAGCCTGATGATGAAATCCTTTGTCATTAATGATAAGTCGCCCATTGTCTGGATAAGGTTCTTTTTACGTATCTAAAGATGATCAAAAATGGTTCAAACACCCCCAGAGACCAGTATGTACACGTGCTGAAAATATTATATATGAACGCTCTGGGGTGCAAGGTAGTGCGAAAGAAGCAATGAGCAAATCTCAATGTTCGTATGTTTATATAACAATGGACTAAGTTTATTCGCAATTTGGGCTTGTCGCTAGTCTGCGAATTTATACGCCAGCGAAAAGATAAAATGAATATGCCGATATTATTCGTAGCGTATCTCCTCTCAACTTGGTGAACTCTCAACGTCAGCATCAAAAAATATTTCTGGACGAGCTGTCAAATGTCATGATTGTCCTTATAAGAAAGACCAGAAGACTTAACATGGTTGTAAGCGCTGTGGAAAAGCCATATGTAAGGATCATGCAATTTTCTTTTGCAATTATTGAGCCAATGTTCAAGACTGAAAAAAGACTGTTACGACTGATTTAAATATAGTTGATTTAACTTGTTTATAAGAAAATTTCATGAGGTAAACGAGTAACGTGGAATTATTAAAAAAATAATAAGAAATTATAAGATTTATTATGGTTTCTGAGGTTCTTAATTTTTGTTGATTGTTAATTCCTTCTTTCCTGTTTGCTGTAAAATTTATAAATATGCTACAGAATATACAATGTATTTATTTTATATTGTATAGAATATAATTAATATTAATAAAATAGTACATTTTTAAATAATATGGCTATAATTACATCACAGTATGCATTAATACATAAGGGTAAAATTTACCCTGCCACATGCTTCGTGTACCTTTCAATTCACGCCGGGTTAAACGCTGTTCTTCAGTTAGTCTCGAGCCATCATTTTGCAGGATTTTGGTAAGTTTTAATGGGTATATAGTTTACCTATTCATATACATTGCCTAATTTTTATTAATACTTATACCATCAAATGTTGCTTCGGGCATATTGAGTTATATGATAGATAATAGCTATGTCTTGAATAGCAAGCAAACAACGATTCATTAGTTGGTTGTGCATGCCTGAAAAAGTCTTCGGCCAATTCGTTTTGAAATCTATGCCATAACTGTGCAGTATCTGAAAGTTTGCAGAACTCCACCATTACTGCAAACAAATGGCATAATCGATGAGGACTTTCACTTATACTTGCTTCAGACAAAGCGTTAACCCAGTGTTGATAACCTCCAGTAAATGACTCGCTACTCATCGCAAATACACGCGCGATAATACCCAGCCTAAGCTGAACCCTATATAATATCATAAATTATACAGAAAAGAGCTCATTTTAAATTGGACTATATAAATTTTCGAAAATGACCATTTATAATCTTTCAACCGTCGTAATTTTACATTTTACAGTGATCTGTATAGTATGGTTAGTATATATTTTATATTAAGTTATATTATATTAAGTTTCAACCAATTCAACTAAAGAGTTACTTACGAGTACTTACATTGCTATAGGACAAATTTCAAGCGAAGAAATACATCGTTATGTTTATATTGACATATTTTTTTTATTTATAAACCAATTACGTTTGGTGGCAGCAGAGGTTGCAAAATAAACCAATTTATTTGAATTAAATTTAATATAAAAATGAAATTACAATATAAAAGTAATGGTAAGATGATAACGAATCGAAGTGTGAATCAATTATGAATTATAAAATACAATTTGGTGTAAAGCGGCGAACGATGTGCTGACACAGGCCTCGTGAGTCGTGACGTTGAAGGTGGCGGGTTCCATCCATTTTCCGTAGACGCTGCGCTTTCGGTTACCATGGCGTAATCGATGCACGTTCCGATGATGATGCGTTTAATGTTCCAAAAAGCCGTGTGCAATGTTGATTTGTGAATGTTGACTCATCAATCCTCATAGATTAGGCTGGTGTAACACCTCCCCCCGTAGAACAGCGACTATTGAAGACTTTCGTCGTAAATTGCGCTGGTGGAAGGTCTTGTACGGTCATTCTAGCATCAGGGATGGCATAAACTACTTGCAGTGGTTGTTCACCAGTAGCGGACTGCTCTTTCTGTGATGCTTGTTTCAGGTGGTATCTTCGATACGCAATGCCGATAGCGAGGACGCAAGCACCGAAATTTTAAGACTATAACTATTTGATCTCCAACATAATAAGAACCTAATTGCATCACGTCATAATATTCACGAGTCTCTATGTCTAATACCTTATCTGAACCATATAAGCTACGCAATTTATTAACTATTGATCTAATCTTCGTTAAATTTACAACATCATGATGAGCTGTTGAAGTTCTTATTAATGCCAAAACATTCTGTAACTTTGATATTTCCTGTGACAAGATATTAACGTTATCACTAACTACTAGTATTGTTTGACCAATATGAGCATACTTAATTCTTGATTCTTATTATCTAAGCTTTCAGTAATATTTCGAATTAAACTAGCTAACTTATTTTGATTATCTAAAATGTTATCTATAACAGTTGAATGCTGCGTAGTCCAATCTTTAGTTAAACTTACATGATTGTTAAATTCGGTTAGCAACTTATTTTTATTATCTTGCAATGACTTTATAACGTTATTAAAATGAACAGCATCTGTGTAATCAAAGTTACCGGTTATGCTTTTTATAATTGACCCGAGACCATCTACGAGACCTCTTTTAACCCGGCCGCTTTGAAATGACTGTAATTGATTAAGCACAGTTAGTAACTTACTTTTCAGATATTCTATGTGGGGTTCAAATAAAGATAAGGTTCGATTATGGAGGCTGGGGCTGAAATCATCTAACTGACTATTTACTAAATTTATTTTATCTTGCATTTCTTCGAGATTTATATATAATAGCAATGAGTGATAATGAGATATGATATTACAAGGACCTATTTTAAAGGGCAAAATACCAGGACCATCATTAAGATTTTCAAGTTTAATTTCTTGTGTTAGAGCCAATTTCATTAGAAGATGTAGTACCACTAGGATCCTGTAACAAGTTAGCACTTTTAGGTACCCTTTTTAACCTGGATTTGGCGATAGGCCCGCGTTTCTTCCTGGTATAAATATGGATAGGCAGGTCTGCCATAACAACGTCATGAGTATATCTGGAAGCCAACTTTTGTCGTGAAGCTAATGGGTTTTTTACAAAAAATTGTTGCTCATGAGAATACTGTTTTTCAGCATCTCAAGATGCATTGCTATTATCTATTAAATCTTTTCTGTAAGTTACACTAGATTCATGAATTAAACTATAGGCTTTACTCATCTTATTCTTATGTTCGAGTGTATATTGTTGTAAGAGGTGAGCAGTTAGATCCATGTCTAACGGATCGCGTGGATCAAAGTGTCCAGTTATAACGTCAATAGGCCTACATCGAGTGAAGCTATGAATGGTGATATTATAACCCAGAAGGGCATACGATATTAAATTTAAAACAGATTCGGATTTTTGTTCAATCTTTAAGATGCGTAGGTGCTCTAAAATCGTTGAATGGAACCTTTCAACAATTCCGTTCTCGTTTGGGGTATGTGGTGCTATCCTATGGTGCTGAATTTTATGCAATCTGACGAATTCTGCAAATAATTGATTGGTGAATTCAGGGCCATTGTCCGTTACTAGAGTATAAGGTATTCTATGATGTGTGCAAAACTTAAGTAGTGCTTGTACCACGCTGACTGCCGTGCCGTCTCTTAAATAGTAAATCTGAGCATATTTCGAAAACGCGTCTACAATAGTTAAGAACTTATCGCTTTGTATGGTCAATAAATCTAGATGCACTAGTTCAAACGGCTTAGTAGGAGGGGGAAATAATTGAAATTGTTGTTTTACAGGTTTACGGTCATATTTGGCCTGTCCACAAACTGTACATTCATTTATAAATTTGGTTATAGACTCGCGCATTTTTGGCCAATAATATCTATATGATAAAGCTAGGTAACATTCGTTAATACCTATAGGGTTGGTTTTACCACAATGGTAGTTATTTATCATTTCTTGTTGTAAATATTCACGTACATTTTCTAATTCCTTTTTAGATAGCATGAGGTGCATGGCTGAACTTTTGAAAGTTTTCTGTATTATGGGTATTATCGTATACATAGCTAACGGTGGATTTATAAGTAAACCTGTTTTAATTTTAGGGTGTACATATTCTTTTATTGCATTTATGACATCCTCTTCAAGATTAGACTCTGATAACTGAACAGATGTACGTGTATGAGTTTCAAATGGTTTTGTAACGGTTGGCCTTCCTTTGACATCGCCTACAATAGTAAGTATTAATTGCTCAGTAAATTTATTAAGAGGTTCATCGGTAATAGGCACTTCTAAGATGGGATTCTCGCTATCAGTATGCACGGTTAGAGTCCCAGACCCTTCGGCAGCTTCCGGAGCTGTAATCGTTCTGGAATCGTTTATGGATTTATTATTTTCGGATGCTTAACAACTATCGAACTGATTTCATCGTTATTAATTTCAAGACGTGATAAGGCATCGGCGTTGGTGTTACTTTTGCCCTGTTTATAGATGACCGTATAATCATATTCACTCAATTTTAGCCGCCATCGTGTAAGCCTTGAATTGGGTTCTTTTAAATTCATAACCCACTGCAATGGTTTGTGATCGGTTAAGATTTTAAATTTTCGGCCAAACAAGTAAGGTCTGAAATATTTTGTAGCCCAGACAATAGCTAAGAGCTCCTTTTCTATCGTGCTGTAATTTAATTCACTGGAATTTAAAGTTCTGGATGCATATGCAATGGGTTTGTCTGAGCCTATTGGTCCCTGAGATAGAATAGCACCTATTGCAACATTAGAGGCATCGGTAGTCAAAACAAATTCTTTACTGAAGTCAGGGTATTGTAGAATTGGATCATTTGTTAACAGAGTTTTACAGTGCTCGAAACATGCAACATAGTTTTGATCACATACTATTTTAGAACCCTTTTTTAAGCATTGAGTGAGTGGTTTTGTTATGCGTGCAAAATCCGGGATAAATTTCCTATAGTAGCCGAGTAAACCAAGAAAACGTTTTATCTCGGTTGCAGTTTTAGGTAATGGATAGTTTTTAATGACTTTAATTTTATCAGGGTTAGGCTTAACCCCTTCCTTACAAACAACATGGCCTAAAAATTCGGTTTCTAACTTTAAAAATTCGGATTTGTCCATCTGTATCTTGAGATTAGAATCTCGCAATTTTTTAAGACCTTTTCCAGATTTACCATATGCTCTTGTAACGATGTACTAAATATGATGACGTCATCTAAATAAACGAGACAGACGTCGCGGAGGTCCCTTAAGATGTTATCCATCACACGCTGAAATGTTGCGGGTGAATTCTTTGAGCCCATCGGCATTCTTAAGAATTCATAATGACCGTTTTCTACGTTAAATGCGGTTTTATGTATATCGGTGGGGTCCAACTCCACTTGAAAAAATCCGCTAGCTAAATCGAGTGTAGTAAAGTATTGGCATTTACCCAGTTTATCTAAAATGTCCGAAATATTTGGTATTGGGTATTTATCATCAATAGTCTTTTCGTTCACCTTACGAAAATCTATTACGATACGCCATTTAATTTTACCAGATGCATCTGCCTTTTTGGGGACCACCCAGATAGGCGAGCACCATGCAGAATCGGAGGGCCTAATAATGTTCTGCTCAAGCATTTTGGTAATTTGATTTTTGACTTCCTCCTTATGGACATACGGATATCTATAGCTTTTAGCGTGTACGGGTATTTCATCGGTCGTTTTATTCTTATGTTTAATTTTATTGGTGAACGTTAGAGGTTCCCCATCTAGGTAAAATACATCCGCGTAGCGTGTGCACAATGAATTTAAATTAGCTATTTCTTCCGGGTTCAGATGATCTGTTCTAAGACGCGATAAAACTTCCTGGGTGCGGTCTGAAAACTGTTCAGTGCGGTTGCACTCTACATTAAATAATTCAGCACTTAAAGAACGGTCCATTGAGAATATTATATCGTTAAGTGAGTCATTGTAAACCTCTACCCAACCTCTATTATTTTTAACTGTGGTAAAACAATCAGAAATCAAACAGTTACAAATTATTTGTTCTGGGACGAACACGTCACCATCTTTTGAGTTAATAGGCAACCTCACTAATTTAGAAGAGTGCGATGGTATGATATCCTCATATAGATTAGCATTACGAGAGTCATACATGCATATAGGAATTTCAGCGTTTCGAGTAATCAGTAATTTATTTTTAAGATCTATAGTAGTGCCCCACGAGTCGAGTAAATCGAAACCTAAAAGGCCATCAAAGTAATTATGAAAATTATAAATAAATAATGTTATATCGTTTCTTTCATTGAATTCGGGAAAGCTAGGTAAAGTTATTGAATAATCATTTCTACTAACAGCGTGCACATTAGTGACCTCAAACGGATCGTAGTTAAGCGGTATATGAGGAAAGTATTTTTGAACAGCTTGCGGTGTTATAAATGATTGATTAGCGCCTGTATCTATAAGAAATCTTAGCGGTGGGTTATTTATTTGAATATACCCGAGTTGCCGCTGTAACTGAAAATTAACCTCTATTTTGGCTTTTCTGATTAAGACACCTTGGAAAAATTTTCATCCTTTGGAGAGTTATTATCTGAATCAAGGTCCTCCACTAACGGGGCTTCCGAATAAGAATATGGTTCATAACTAGTATAGCAATCGGGGTACGAATCGTAAGTAGTATATATTATAATTATAGTCTAGAAACTTAGAAGAAAGGATGGCTCAAGATAATATGAATACTATTTATAAATCGCTTAGGATTTTACCGGATTTCGATGGCAATCCACACGTATTAACTTGTTTTATAAACCTTTGTGATCAATTGGTACTTACGTATTTTAATACTGAGCCGGGAAACGAATTATCTAACTTAGCTCTCATTAACGGCATCTTAAATAAAGTTACGGGTTCGGCGGCCAGATTAATTAAGGCGAACGGTATCCCAGATAACTGGAACGGTATTAGAAATGCACTTATTAATAATTTTGCTGACCATCGTGACGAGACCGCATTGTATAATGATTTATCGTTACAGACTCAGGGGTCTTCTACCCCACAGGAATTCTATGAGAAATACCAGAATTTATTTAGCACAATAATGACTTACGTTTCTCTACATGAAACTTTGTCTAGTACTATTGAAGCGAAGCGCGACCTGTACAAAAAACTTACTTTACAGTGTATCAGTGAAAACTGCATTCAAATCCGATGAGCCGTTTCTGAAATTAGCGTGCACAAAGGCACAGACAAACAGACAAAAATTTTAATAATTATATTTTTGGGTTATCTTTTATAAAAAAGACCCGTTAAAATAGTTTTCTCCTAAATATCTTCCATGTACAGACATCGATCACTTTATTATATGTATAGATTCTACTCGCTGACCCGGCAAACTTCGTACCGCCATATTCTTTTTTAAATATCTGCTATAATTAGTTAAGTTTTTATTAAATCATTCTCCCGACGATAACGAACACATAAAAGACAGATATATTCGACGACCGGTTGGCGCAGCGGGAGTGTAAACAACTGCTACGCCGTTGGTCGCGGGTTTGATTCCCGCTCAAGTCAAACATTTGTGTGCATGAACATGGATGTTTGTCTTGGTCTGAGTGTTTCTATGTATAATATGTATGTATTTACAAAAAAAAGTATATATGTATGTTTATCCATTATCTAGTACCCATAACACAAGCTCTGCTTAGCTTGGGACTAGATGGTGATGTGTGTATGTGGTAGAATATTATATATATATATATATATATATATATATATAATACAATTTGGTACAGTCCTTTTGAAGTTATACGCGTTAAAACATTTCGGTAGTTCCTTTTTATTTATATAGATGAGGTATTTTTATTGATTGACCGTACTACGTATTTTAAATATAAAAAGAGCCTCTATTCAGTATTGTGGCGGATTTGATTTTTGTTACATGCACCCAATGAATCTAAAATATGCAGATTAAAAATAGCATAGTATGTCTGTGTTCAGTAAAAATATTTGTTATATAGATTCTAAAGCACACATATAGTGTCAATGTTATTCCTGAGTCCAATAGGACTCCTTAAGGCTATCCTCCAGCGATGGAAATACACCAGCTTCTTTATAATAATAATAATAATAAAAATAAAATAGCACTCATGAACTTTACTTCGACCGCGCCATCTTAACAGACAGAACAATCCATTTCAATAGACCAGATATAACTTTACTTGATAAACATAATAAAACTACGTATCTTATAGACATTGCTGTTCCCAATACACACAGTCTACAAAAATCCATTACCGAAAAAATAAGCAAATATTCTGAGCTACAAGAAGAAGTAACGAGAATCTGGCGTCAGAGTAAAGTTTATGTTGTACCTATAGTCATCTCCACAACAGGTGTCATCCCTAAGCATCTTCATCATAGCCTTAAGTTAATAGGTCTCAAAGAAAGCCTTTACATAAGCCTGCAAAAAGCTGCCATATTAAACACATGCAGAACAGTCCGAAAATTCATGTCTCTAGACGAAAACGAAACACCTCAAGCCACATCCATAACGTAACACACACACTGCATTTACTTAGTGTCTACCCGTAAATGTAGTTAATACCAGCCAAGAGCTGAGAAAAAAAAAGAAAACCGATAATAATAATAATAATAAATCAATTGTTTGCTGAAATATGGTGGTACATAGGATGTTAAGTCAATGTAGGTATAATGCTGAAACATATTCCACCCTCATTACGGGTATGCAAAATATAGTTTTACACTAATTTTATAAATGGAATTATATACTAATGGAATTCGAATTACTACATCTAGCTTATAATGCAATATTATGTCAATTGTTTTCATTATAATTATAACAAATATTTTGATTATTATTATAAAACAAGTCACGAGAATAGAGTATTTTAGTGGGCACCAAATCGGCACGTGCTTTTGTTCAAAAAATCTTTGACACTGTAAAAACTCTCCTGGATTAGCCACTTTCGCAAGGCACTACAAAACTTATTATACGGCAGGTCGGTCATTCCCTTGGGTAAAGAATTATATATTAAAGGTGCCATATAGGTACAGTTTTTCCTAAACAGTTCAAGCTTAGGTACTGGCATTTTTAGAGGTAGGTGATTAATTTTGCGTTTAAATGTGTTGTCGTTGGATGCAAAAAGATGGCTGTGGTATTTGACAAATTTGGCTGTTTCGTAGATATATATGCACGGTGCGGTTAGTAGGTTTTTTGACTTGAAGATTGGTTTGCATGATTCTGACCAGGCCATGCCGTAGAGTGCTCGAATGCATTTTTTCTGAGCTATGAATACTCTAGCAATGTCACAAGAATTACCCCAGATCACTATGCCGTACCGAATGATGGAGCATAATATGTAAGCATGATATACCATGATAGAGGTCTGTCTGCTTGTCACGTCTTTTACTTTTCTAAGTGCGAAAACAAACTTGTTTATTTTTATGCATAAGCTATTGACATGTTCTTTCCATGAAAGATACGTGTCGAGAATAATACTTAAAAATGTTGCACTATGTATTTGTTTGATTTCAGAATTGTTGTAGCTAATATTTAATTCAGTGTTTTTACTATTATAAGTTTTAAAGTTGATTAGTTTTGTTTTCTGTATGTTTATTTTGAATTTGTTTATTTCTAGCCATTTTATGACATCCTCTAATGTTTTAGATATTTCTGTTTTAAAAGTAACTATATTTTTGCAGTCCAAAATTATGGTTGTGTCGTCTGCGAATAGGACGCAATTATGTTTAAGTGCACGTGGAAGGTCATTTACGTAAATAAGAAACAACAGGTGCCCCATAATGCTACCCTGAGGCACCCCAGAACTATTAGCTCTTTGGTACGAATCAAATTGTACCACATTATTTGTTCCAGTAATAAATTTAGTAATTCTAGCAAATTGTTTCCTGTTTTGAAAGTAGGACTGAAACCATTGCAGAGACGATCCTCTTATACCATATTTGTCGAGTTTTGATATAAGTATTGAATGATCAACAAAATCAAATGCTTTGCTGAGATCTAACAGTAAAGCTGATGTTGGGATTTTCTGGTTAATATTATTAATGATGTTGTTTACTAAGGTAAAGGTTGCTAATTGTGTTGATCTATATTTCCTGAAGCCGAATTGTTCCGGTGCTAAAACGTCATATTTATCGAGAAAACTGACTACTCTTTTAAGCATAATTTTTTCTAAGATCTTTGATAAAACCGGAGTCAGGGCAATTGGCCTGTAATTATTTTTGTCTGATTTTAGTCCTTTCTTATGCAGTGGTTTTATTATTGACAATTTGAGTTGATCTGGAAAACATCCTTGTTCCAATGATAAATTTATTACGTGAGCCAAAGGTTCCAAAATTAATGGAGCAATACGTTTCAAAAGTTCTGAATTTATTTCGTCATAGCCCGCTGACTTTGACTTTTTTAATGAAATTATTGTATTAAATACGTCTTTTGCATCCGTGGGTTCTACAAAAATACTGGAATCGTTGCTGTTAAGATTGGTTGTACAATACTGATACTCAATATTAGCAGTAGCAGAATCTCTAGAACATTGAACTACATCAATAAAAAAAATATTGAAAACGTTAGCTATTTCGGGTCCAGATGTAATTGTACTACCGTTGTCAACAATACTCTCAATGAAAGCAGCAGATCTAGGAACAGTACCATCAACATAGCGTTTCACTACGTCCCAAGTTGCTTTACCCTTATTTTGAGAGTTGCTGATGTACTTTTGGTTACAGAGTGACTGAGTACTGTTTATACATTTTCTTAACATACATACATACATACATAGACTCACGCCTGTTTCCCCGAAGGGGTAGGCAGAGGCATATTAAACGCCCACTTTTCGCCAGTGTTTTGATCCCACGTAATAGGTGGCGAGCCTATTGCCGCTTATTGGAACATTTTGTTTGCCAGAGCCTCGTCCGTTGATCGGCAGGTGCACCACTTGCAGGTGAGGTTGGCTTGGGACCGTAAGTTCTTGGTGGGAACCCTATGCACCTTTCTTAACAATCTCGAATATTTTATATACGCTACTTTATTACTAATACTTTTATTTAAATAATAGTTGTATCTCAATGTTCTTTTAGTTCTACAACTGAGTTTTAAATCTTTCGTTATCCACGAAATTCTACCAGCTCTTAAACTATTTCTTCGTCTTATTATGGGAAAGCAAAGTTGAAGGAATAATGTCAATACTTCGTGAAATTCATTAAAGGCCTCATTCGTATCTAGTTTATTAAAAATATCAGAAAAAGTTAAACTACCAATGCACTCTACAAATTTATTTAGGTTACTTTTACCATAATCACGACCAGTTGTAAAATAATGTTTGGATACTTTTTCAATTTTTTTTGTTTCAATTTCAATAGTTTGTGCTGTATCATGATCCGAAAGACAGAACTTGTGTGTCCTTCCTACTGCTGTAGGAATATTACTTAGGATATTGTCTATGCATTTATTTATGCGTGTTGGTTCCAGAATGCTACATTGCGGTCCATAATTCGATATAAGTTCTAGAAATTGAGTACTAGCGCTATCGCGAGCCAGTATGTTGATATTAAAATCGCTGCATATTATTAATTTATGCTGTTTGTGGCGCAACTTCGAAAGCGTTTCATTAATTTTGTTAAAGAATACATTTATATTCGAATTTGGAGTTCTATATATACATATAATAAATAGTTTTAACTGAGTAATTTCTAGACCGCAAATTTCAAATTCTTTTTCAATACTTAATCTGTTAATATCACACAGTTCCGAGCCTTTGAAATCATTTCGCAATAGAATACAAGAACCCCCTCTCCGTTGCG
Organism: Euclidia mi; assembly: GCA_944739405.2. Taxonomy (NCBI): domain Eukaryota; kingdom Metazoa; phylum Arthropoda; class Insecta; order Lepidoptera; family Erebidae; genus Euclidia; species Euclidia mi. The sequence continues at coordinate 28,551,475 of OX123202.2, forward strand.
ATTGCCGCGAAAAAATAGTTGACACGTGATAATTATTTAACTTTAGAAAATTTTCCTCACCTTCAATTATAAAATGTTCAGTGAGACATACTGCGATAACACGTTTATTTTCCTCATGTAATTCATTAAGGGCTAAGTCTAAATCATTCATTTTATTGAGTGCACCTGCAATATTTTGGTGCATAACACTACAGAAAGAAAAAGGATTGCACTTATTTACGAAAAAACTGATCTTTGTTATTATTGGTTAGTACGTAAGATTTATCTATGGAATTATCATTATTTGTGACCGCTGGGAAATAATAGGGTATTGTACCTTTAAGGGATTGAGGTAGTATCTTTTGCTACCGCTGTCCGCTAATACATTTCAGCAAGTACTTCTGCCTCCAAGTCCCATGGTGGGGTGCCAGCTAGAGCACATGCCGCTTTTGTGGACATAGCCCCGTATGACCCTAACTGCCATAACCCTTTGGAGTTTTCATAACATAGTCCTTGTTTGGGCGGTTAGGCATTCGGCCCGCACGGGTGCACCATATAGTGCCATCAAGTGGATAACACTCGTATAGAGTCGCCGGCACATGACAGAAGGTCCACCTAAATTCGGCAAAAGTCGTCCGAGGGCCGTGCTGACAAGCTTTGGGGAAAGTTGGCGAAAGTGTTGGCCAAATTGTCATCTTCCGTCCAGCATAAGCTCAAGATACTTCATGCTGGCCTTGATCGGCACGAGAACCGAGCCGATCGTTATTGAAGCACCATTGGGTGGCTTACGGCGAGGTCCGTAGAAAAAAAGGGCCTCAGTTTTATTCAGAGCCACTGTAAGTCCTAGTGCCTCGATACGCCCAACCACTTCTGAGATTCCAATGTTGACCAGGTGTTAGAGGTACCGAATTTGTGTCAAAAATAATGTCAGAGATGTGTAAACTTTTAAATATAACTCAAACTATTGCAACAGCCTATCATCACCAAAGTATTGGATCATTAGAAAACTCACATAAAGCTTTAGGTGCCTATTTACGCATTCAAACCAACAATAATCCTTCTAACTGGAGTTCATGGTTACAGTACTGGTGTTTTTCTTATAACACCACAGTACATTCTGAAACTAAGAATACACCTTTCGAGTTAGTGTTTGGTCATGTTTGTAGTTTACCTAAAAACTTTTGTGGTGACATTGAACCATTGTACAACTTCGAAAATTATGTTTTAGAATTTAAATACAGGTTACAAAGAGCTCAAAGTGATGCCAGGAATAATTTAATTTTAAGCAAACAACGTAGAAAGTGTAATTATGACATGTCTATTAATCCTATCGTTTATGAGCCAGGCGATACATTCTTATTAAAAAATGAAACTGGCAATAAGTTATATACCTTATATACAGGTCCATACACTGTAATAAAAGATCTTGCACCTAATGTTAAGATTAATTTTAATGGTAAGCACGTTATAGTTCATAAGAATAGAACAAAATTATATAAAAACCCGTAGCTTAAGTTTGATTGATTAAAGATTTTTTTTAAAAGTGTGTCTTTCTTTTTTTTTACATTTAGGGGGATGGTGTAGTGTGTAAGTGTAGTGTGTAAGTTTAGTGTTTAAGTAGCCTTATAATTTCTTATGTCAGCATTTCATTCCTCTACGTGTATGTAATATTTTATACTTTGAAGACACTAATAAATGGCAACCTAAACTGGCTTGACGTGTTGTTCTTTATATCGAACCCAACACCTCTACACTACTACGACATACCAAGACACACCACACCTCACGCAAGCCCACGTGGAGCGTCCCCTCCCGGGATCCCGCTTAGCTTCACCGTGGGTGTTCCTCAAACCCACGGTTACCGAGCCCCCCCACCACGACAAGGTGGAGATCCTACGGGGGGAGCTCCGGTACCTTGATATAGGGAATATAATATCTACTAGTAATCTATAAACTATGTGTCTACAAGGCTATCATTGACATTGACAACTGATTTTTTTTTTATTCTCATTAATTGTTTCGTGGTCTTATTCATAAGAATATGTAAACCACATCATGATTTATACAATCTACATACAATAACTTACTAAACCTATAAAATAGGAATCTACCAAAAGAAAATGTTAATCGATGAAGTACACCAGTTGACATAATCGCCTTGCAACATCGGACTTTGGATTCGCTAAAATTGTTTGTGTTAAACCTACTTCTAATATATTTAATTGAAATTCATCGATTAACATTTTTGTCTCATTATGGTTCCTGACACAATCCATCAGCAAATTATGTACATCCTCAATCACATTATAAGTACACCAGTTTGGTGAATTAGCTTTGTTCATTAAGAATGCAAACTTTGCTGATGGATAGTGCCCGGACCGCAGCCTTAATGCTAACTTAACATAAGTTCTGCTTAGCCTACAGCCTTCAAACCAGGGTACATGTGGAAGTTCGTGTTGTATACTTTTGTAACATATTCCCTTTTCTTTTGATTTAATGTTAAAATATCCTTCCAATTGTCAAAACTTTTCATTTTAAATTTTGAAATGTATTCTACATAATCTGGTAAATAATTATACTCAAGTCCTTCCTTCGCTGCTAATCTAGATAACTGATCTACTTCCTCATTTTCTCTTAAACCCATATGCGCTTCCATACTCTTGCTATCAAACATTGCAATGATATTTAAAATATCGTAGGCTACCGATACACCTCTGAAACCAGAGGCGCATCGAGCCACGTGTTGCAATGCACTTTTACTATCTGTAAAAATAACAATCTTGTCGTTATTTTTGCTCATCACATACAACAGAGCTTGTAAAATTGCAATGAGTTCCACCGGCATGACTGTTACATCTGAAAGTATTTTAAATCCTGCTCTATGATTACAACTTTGGTCATAAAATGCCGCACCCAATCCATAAGTGCTTTTAGACCCATCCGAGTATAATTTATGCCAGTATCTATAATTTTGTTGACGGCATAGAATACAAGTGTCACCACCCCCTATCTTCCCGTGGGTGTCGTAAGAGGCGACTAAGGGATAACACGATGCAAATACCATCTTTGCGTAGAGACGGAAAACTCGACATCAAACCCTATACGACTGCCTCGTTGGTCTCGCGGCATAAATGTGTGCGTGGGATCGGGAGGTCCCGGGTTCGATTCCTGGGTCGTGCAGTGTTATTGGGTTTTTCTATCACGAAATTCTCAGTAGCAGCACGGAGTCTGGAAATGTGCCCGGTACGGCAATAGGCTCGCCCCTTATTACGTGGGACTAAAGTATATCTGGCGAAAAGTGGGTGTAGAAATACACCTCTGCCTACCCCTTCGGGGATAAAAGGCGTGACGATATGTATGTATGGATGTATGTATGTATGTATGTATCTATAATTTAAGTTTATTTCAGTTACCACATTATTTAACAATGTATTAGGTTCATATCTAGAGTTAGCTAATAAAATACTTTTTAAATTAATATTTAAATGCTTTTGTAAATTAATCCCTGACAACCAAACATCAAAAGAAAACATTTTGAAAATATCCTCGGACACAGCACAATTAATTTCTTTAGTATCTTCATATGTTTATGCAAGTAAAGGTATTTTTTAGCCCAATATCTAATGTGACTGTCCGTGTGGTGACGGATTAAGAATACGGATTGTCACCACCCCATATCATCCCATGGGTGTCGTAAGAGCCGACAGAGGGAGCATATTATGCAGTGAACAGCACTGTAAGAGAAGGAAAACTTGATACAAACCCTCTACCAACCCGTTTGGCCAGCGTGGTATAGTAGGCCAATTCCTCCGTTCAAAGGAGAGGCCTAGTCCAGCAGTGGACTGTTAAAGGCTGATGATGATCTAATGTGACATAGAGTACTAATTTCCGTGATTAAGGATATGGTATTATTATGGGATCGAGAACAGTTTTTTAATAAATACATAGGCTGCACTAAAAGTATCGGGAATGGAATATTTCCACTGTTCCTGTCATACTAAATCTTTTTAATTGAAAACTCCTTGGTTTTAAAAATCGAATACCATTTATTTATAAAAAAAAAAAAACTCGGTCTTGTCACAAGGTTTTGTCAAACTTGTTTAGTCGTTGAGAAAATGGAATTGACTCGAGAAAATTCAAGAGCGATGATTTATTATGACTTTCGAAGTGGTTTACCACAAAAACAGTGTGTTGACCAGATGATTTCTACATTTGGTGATGAAGCCCCATCTAAAACCACAATTTATCGCTGGTTTGCTGAATTTCAACGTGGACGGGTCAAGCTCAGTGATGATCCCCGTGAAGGTCGTCCAAAAACTGCAGTCACCCAAGAAAACGTTGATGCAGTGCGTAAGCTGATTGAGGAAGATCGACATGTGACATACCACGAAATTCAGGCAACTTTAGAGATTGGCATGAGTCAAATACAAATAATCTTGCATGAACAATTAGGTGTAAAAAAGTTGTTTTCCCGATGTATACCGCATTCGCTCTGTGAAGAGCAAAAAGCGGCTCGCGTTACTTGGTGCGTCAGAACTCTCGAAAGATTCCACACAGGATCCTCAAATGCTGTATACAACATACACATCAGGTGGCGAATCCTGGATATACGCGTACGAACCCGAAACAAAAAACTAGTCACGAGTTTGGGTGTTCGAAAATGAGTTAAAGCCAACAAAAAGTTTTCGTTCACTGAGTGTTGCAAAAAAATGGTGGCCACGTTTGTCTCCAAAACCGGCCGTGTTACGACTATTCCTCTTGAGGGACAAAGAACGGCTAATGCAGAATGGTATGCTAGCATTTGGTTGCCACAGGTCGTTTCTGAACTCCGTAAAGAGAACTGCAACCGCCGCATCATCCTCCATCACGACAATGTGAGTTCTCACACCGCGCACAGAACAAAACAGTTTTTAGAGCAAGAAAACATAGAATTATTAGACCATCCGCCGTACAGCCCCGACCTAAGCCCTAATGATTTCTATACTTTCCCTAAAATAAAGAATAAATTGCGTGGACAGAGATTTTCATCACCTGAAGAAGCTGTGGACGCCTACGAAACGGCTATTATGGAGACCCCAACTTCCGAATGGAATGGTTGCTTCAATGATTGGTTCCATCGTATGGAAAAATGTGTCAAATTTCGTGGAGAATACTTCGAAAAGCAATAAATATATTTTTAAATAGTAATGTTTTGTCACTTCCTTGATTCCCGAAATTTTCAGCTCGTATTTATAGGCTAGATATTGTCTCCTAATAAAAAGAGGTGGTATGTGCACTCTCCATAACATGTACCTATGGGAGAACTTCTGCTGAAACCTCCTATAACTTGTAAGGCTTGATTCTGAAGTTTATCAAGCTTACTTATATGTTTTTTGTGCTATTATCGTATAAAAAGGACGCATAGTCAATACGACTTCTAATAAGGGACAAGTATAACCTACGTAAATGAATCATATGTATGCCCCAGGAACTACCTGCTAACAACTTAAGAATATTCATGAATTTTGAACATTTTGCAAGCACCTCGTTAAAATGCTTTCCCCAGTTAAGACTGCTGTCCAGCGATACTCCCAAGTATTTTATATTTTCGCTATATGTTATGGAACTTTCTATTTTTAACGTATTATTTCTTCGCCGACCTCTGCTCAACAGACAATACTTAGTTTTGCAGATAGTCTCAATGCTAAGGCTCCTAATAACTCCACAATAAAATTCAAACTCTTGTACATATCCTTCAGCAGCTTTAACGTCCTTATTACTGATAAACACGACAAAATCATCCGCATACTGCAATACTAATACATTTTGAAGTGTGTGACATATTTTGTAAGTAATTAAATTGAAAAGTAACGGAGAGAGGGGGTCCCCCTGCGCAAGGCCTTTGTTTGTATACCTGGTTATAATACTACCGTCGCTAATTCGCATTCTTAAATGTCTCTCGCTTAAGAACCGCCAGAGATAACGACAAAGTTTCGAACCGATATTTATTTTATCAAGCACCCTTAACGCAACATCAAAAGAAACGTTGTTATAGGCGTTTTCGATATCCAAAAAACAAGCCAAGGTTGGCATATTTTTGGAGAAGCCAAACTGCGTATATGTCACTAAGCGTGTTAAGCAATCAAAACAAGATAGTGATTTTCTAAAACCTATAGTAGACGATGAGAGTATTTTTTCTTTCTCTATAAACCATTCTAATCGTTTGAAAATTAATAGATGGAATGTTTTACATATACATGATAGCAGGGATATGGGTCTTAATTTAAGGTCGCCATTATTAATTTTGGGGATAGGCACTAATTGGATATCTCGCCACTGAAAAGGTATAACACTATTTACTTATTTCAGAATACTATTATATAAATTGAGCAGATACTTTTTAGCTATATGTGGTAAGTAATAAAGCATTGTATAAGAAATACCGTCATCCCCAGGAGATGTGTCCCTCTTTTTTAAAACATGTTGTAGTTCCTGCATAGAAAATTCTGATTCTAGTAGATTATTTGTAGAAGTGAATGTTGGTTCTAAATATACTACCTTGAGGGATATACTCTTGTAAACAATTACATTTACATTTCAGGCGCTGCCAAATGTGGGAAGGCGAAGCTTTTTCATCAAACGAGCCACAAAACTTATGCCAACTCTCTGCTCTTGCCCTTCGAATTAGTAACTGAGACTTCTTCGTGACATTCTCTAATCTGGTTAGATTATCAGGCGTTGGGTTATGTCTGAAGGTAGCTAGAGCTAATCTTCTTTGCGCGACCACCTTAGATAGCTCTAGATTCCAATAATCTTTCGGCTTAAACTTTTTATCTGGTTTATTACATACTAGCTGACCCAGCGAACTCCGTATCGCCTTTTCAAGAGTTTTTATTGAATTCCCTTTTTTCCAAGCCCCTTTTCCAAGTTACCATTGACTTAGCGCTTAATCTCTTATCATTGCAGGGTCTACAAATGATGCAAAAACAAACATAGATTTTTAGATAATATTGAATTGCCCATTCCTTAAAATATCGGAGACGATACCCATATCGACTTTAAAAAAAAATCCCGTCCGCCATCTTTGATTTCCTATCCACCATCTTTGATCACGAAATAGATGTTTTATTTGGATTCACCATCCCTTAAATCAGCAGAGACGATACCCATATTGATTTTTTAAATTTTTCCCATCCGCCATCTTTGATTTCCCATCCGCCATCTTGAATCACGAAATAGATGTTGTATTTGGATTCCCCATCCCTTCAAACATCGGAGACGATACCCATATTGATTTAAAAAAAATCCCATCCACCATCTTTGATCACGAAAAAGATGGTGTTTTTGAATTCCCCATTCCTTAAAATATCGGAGACGATACCCATATCGACTTAAAAAAAAATCCCATCCACCATCTTTGATTTCTCATCCGCCATCTTTGATCACGAAATAGATGTTGGATTTGGATTCCCCACCCCTTTAAATATTGGAGTTGATACCCATATTGATTTAAAAAAGATGTTTGATCACAAAATAGATGGTGGTTTTGAATTCTCCATTCCTTAAAATATCGGACACGATACCCATATCGACTTTAAAAAAAATTCCCGTCCGCTATCTTTGACTTCCTATCCGCCATCTTTGATCACGAAATAGATGTTGTATTTGGATTCTCCATCCCTTCAAACATCGGAGACGATACCCATACTGATTTAAAAAAAAAATCCCATCCGCCATCTTTGATCACGAAATATATGTTGTATTTAGATTTGCCATCCCTTAAAACATCGGAGACGATACCAATATTGATTTTTAAATTTTTTCCCATCTGCAATTTTTGATTTCCCATCCGCCATCTTGAATCACGAAATAGATGTTGTATTTGGATTCCCCATCCCTTTAAACATCGGAGACGATACCAATACTGATTTTTTTAAATTTTCCCATCCGCCATCTTTGATTGCCCATCCGCCATCTTTGATCACGAAATAGATGTTGTATTTCGATTCTCCACCCCTTAAAATATCGAAGGCGATACCCATATTGATATTTAAAATTTTCTCATCCGCCATCTTTGATTTCCCGTCCGCCATCTTGGATCACTAAATAAATTTCATATTATTATTCAGCGTCCCGAAAATCTCGAAAACGATACCCATCTAGATTGTATCCTATTCGTTTAGCCTTTTTTTGCCTTTGACCCAACCCTCCCCCTTCTCGTTTGACCATTTTATTATTTTTGTCTGGCCCCTAAAAGTTGTGGCGTAATTTTATATAGCCTATAGCCTTTCGAAATAATTGGGCTATCATAGGCAAAAACAATTTTTAAAATCCGACTGCTAGTTCCTGAGATTAGCCGACATTATGTTTTAGCCTTTTTAGCCTTTTGCCCGGCCCCAAAGGGTCGAAGCGCTATGTTATATAGCCTATAGCCTTCCGGAATAACTGGGCTATCGTATACAAAAAGAATTTTTCAGATCCGACCGGTAGTTCCTGAGATTAGCGCGTTCAAACAAACAAACAAACAAACTCTTCCGCTTTATAATATTAGTATAGATTTCAACTAACGGTATATGCATAACCGCCGCCGTGTTAATTGCAACTAATGAATTGTCATACATTTCTTGAATATTCTCGGAAGGGCAGTTTACAAATATATTATTTTCTGAAATTGTTTGTGAATATTTGAACCAATTTGCACGTTTATAATTGCGTTTTTTAGGGTTCCGTACCTAAAAGGTAAAAAACGGAACTCTCCGCTGTCTGTCTGTCTGTCTGTCCGTCTATCTGACACCAGGCTGTATCTCATAAACCGTGATAGCTAGAAAGCTGAAATTTTCACAAATTATGTATTTTGGTTGCCGCTATAACAACAAATACAAAAAATAAAAAAATGAAAATATTAAGGGGGTGCCATACTATAAAGGAACGTGTTTTTTTTCGTATTTTTTGAAATTACCGACGCTAACAGGTAGACGCTTAAAATGTTCACTGAATATGTAGTTGTATATTACCTTACAAAGTAAATCATGAAGTAAAAAAAGTTAATAATAAAGGGGGGCTCCCATACAACAAACGTAAATTTTAAGAAATTTGGCACTTGTTTTTTTTTTTTATGGTAATAGGCGGCAAACGAGCAGACGGATTGCCTGATGGTAAGCAATTACCACCGCCCATGGACACAAGCAACATCACAGGAGTCACCAGTGCATTGCCGCCCTTTGGGGTTGGGAAAAGGGATAGGATGAGGAGTGAGATGAGGGAGAAGGAATAGGGGATAGGGCCTCCGGCACTCTCACTCACCGAACGAAACGCAACAGTTTAGGTACGGTTACTTTATGTCGATTTTCTGTGAGAGGGTAGTACTTCCCCGGTCGAGCCGGCTCATTCATGCTGAAATCAGAAAGGCTCTACTACCTGGCGGATCTTAATAAACAGGTAGAAACTTAAAAAATATTTAAATATACATGCAACAATCGTGATTTTCTTTTATAGATGATGGTACGGAACCCTTCGTTCGCGAGTCCGACTCGCACTTGCCCAATTTTTATTTATATATCTGAACTCATGAGTGATATTAAATGATAATTTAATTATAATGTGATCACTCCCTAAATTTTCATTACTAATTTACCAGCAAAAATTAATGGCTATGTTCGGCAGACACACGAAATATCGGGTGAAGTCTGTTTTAGATATCCGTTTACCAATTTTACCCGTGTAAAATCTCCATTATTTATAGATATGAAGCCATTTTCTAAAGCGGCATCCATAATTTGGGAACCCCGTGTATCCGTTTTCACCGACCAGATAGTATGGTGACCATTGAAATCCCCAGCTATCAAGCCTTTGTTCGAAAACTGTGAGAAAACGTCATCCCAGTCCGCATTCTGTGTATGAACGCTGGAGGGACAGTATACTGACGTTACTTATTCTAAATCCTTGCAACTGACTAACCTAACACAAAGTATCTCTATACCAGAATTACTAATATTCTATGACTGTAAATATGACTGAATGGACTTGTGAGTCTCTCCAACGGTGCCGGATTGACTACCGATATATCGAAGTGCTGAAGTGTTTGTATGAAAACGCCACTATGTCAGTCCGCCTCCAGGACCAGAGATCGAAACCTATTCAACTCCAGCGAGGGGTGAGACAGGGGGATGTCATATCCCCGAAACTGTTTACCACTGCGCTGGAGGATGTTTTGAAGCTTCTGGACTGGAATGGACTCGGCATCAACATCAACGGCGAGTACATCACTCACCTTCGATTCGCAGACGATATCGTAGTCATGGCTAAGACCATGGAAGACCTAGGCACAATGCTCGATGGCCTCTGTAGAGTCTCCCAACAAGTAGGTCTTAAGATGAACATGGACAAGACGAAAATCATGTCGAACGTCCATGTTGTACCTGTTCCTATTCAGGTTGGGAACTCTACGCTCGAAGTTGTCGACAAGTATATCTACCTGGGACAAGTAGTCCAATTAGGTAGGTCCAACTTCGAGAAGGAGGTCAATCGTCGAATCCAACTCGGTTGGGCAGCGTTCGGGAAGCTACGACATATCTTCTCGTCCGATATCCCGCAGTGTCTCAAGACGAAAGTCTTTGACCAGTGTGTGTTGCCAGTGATGACTTACGGATCAGAGACGTGGTCGCTCACTATGGGCCTTATCAGAAGGCTCAAGGTCACTCAGAGGGCGATGGAGAGAGCTATGCTTGGAGTTTCCCTGCGAGATCGAATCAGAAATGAGGAGATCCGCAGTAGAACCAAAGTCGCCGACATAGCTCTCTGGATAGCCAAGCTGAAGTGGCAGTGGGCAGGGCACATAGCTCGAAGAACCGATGGCCGTTGGGGCAGAAAGGTTCTGGAGTGGCGGCCACGTACCGGACAACGCAGCAGAGGTAGGCCCCCCGCAAGGTGGACCGACGATCTTGTCAAGATCGCGGGAGGAGGTTGGATGCGGGCGGCTCAAGACCGGTCTGTGTGGAGAACCTTGGGGGAGGCCTATGTCCAGCAGTGGACGTCGTTTGGCTGATATGATGATGGACTTGTGCACCATAATGGCAGCCCCGCCGTATGAGTCACCTCTATTTTCCTATAAATATTATAGCTATTAATCAGGAGTCAATATCTAGCCAAGTCTCACTAATAATCGCTATGTAGATAGATTCTCGTAGTAACAGATCAGAAAACGCTACTAATTTCGGCCGCAAACTTTGAGCATTCCACTGGATTATATTAAGCCTTATGTGGTGAATACTATCCATTACAAATATCAATAAAACTTCCTAATAAATCACCTCTTAATAACTTATTGATAACAAATTTTTTTAGTTCATCCCATATCGTTTTAATCACTGACAGTGCTTTTTCTTCTATGCTACCCTCAGACAATATAATACTTTTAATTTTAAACCAAAATTGCTTAAACTCAAACTTATCTTTCAAATGCTCCCTTCGTTTCCTTTTGTCTTCTGTATCCTATGATTCTTGTTGTTGAATTTCCATATTTTCTTTTAAACAGCGCTCACTGCTCTCCAACATTGAAGACAGATTCCTTGTTTTCTTTTCTGGCTTATTAATTGACTTCTGATTCACACTGGTGATACTTTCTCTGAAACTTCCGCTTAATCCATTTTCTAATCCTTGATTATGTACCGGTTCTTTGCTGAGTATGCTGCTGCAGGTCTCCCCCTCTCTTAGTGTGTATAATGGAGTGATGTTAGCTGATATTATGTTTTTTCCTTGAGTACGAGATGCTTGTTCTTCCTTATTTCAGTATATAATTCAAGGGTTTTTCTATACGTTACTAGTTATGTGCTCATAATCTTTCGTATTTTTTTTTCTCTTACAAAATATGGCCATGTTCTATCTAGCACAACGTGGTCACCTTTACAATTCAAACCTTTGAATTCCTTTTTATCGCAGTAATCATGATCTGGGTTACCGCATTTAGGGCATAACAACTTCTTAATAGAGCAATACCTCTTTATGTGTCCATATTGCCAACAACCTGTACACTGTGACACAGGAAAGCTGTATGAGTCCACTTTAAAACGGCATTCGTACGCATATATATACTGCGGTAAAGTACTGCCCTTAAAACATATCTTTATAGCTTTGCGCGCTACCCATTGACCGTCTGAATTAATCCTATTCAATCTTTTTAAAGACAAAATTTGTGTATCACTTTCAATGATTTTCAAAAGTTCTTCCTCGCTCAAATCAAGCTCAATACCTTTAATTACCCCGTGAATAACATTTAATTCATGAGTATATTGACTACGGTACCCCAAATTTTTTATCTTTTCGCATTTCAAAAGATTTTCAGCATCTTCTTTCCGAAGAAAAGTTATTATGGCTTTGTTTGTATTTTTATACTTGATACGATCAATCTCTGTAATATTTTGCGATCTCAATAGTTTTGCCATAGCAATCTGTTTTAGTAAAGGTTCTAAAGCAGTGATACATACTTCTCGACATTCCAATTCTTCATTATTTTTTTCTAAATCTACCCTCATATTTGATAGTGTGTCTAACGAATCACTCCTGATTAATCGCTTAGGTTTTCTTCGGGTAACTGTGCTAAAGCCCTCTTCTTCATTATTTGAAACATCTTCTGCGCTGTTTTCATCTCTTTCTTTTCTCTTTATCGCATTCTTCTCAATATTTTCATAAATATTGTTTTTACGATTTCCATGAACTGATATTCCTGACTCTCGCTCAACATTCACTAAAAGTTCTGAGTCACTCGTGTCCTCATCACTTTTACTCTCGTCCATCTTGCAAAAAGAATCACGAATAAAATAAAATAAAATACACTGTAGGTAGCAAAGACAATTATGTACGTGTTTACTGTATGACAGCTCGCGCGACACTGACAACTGAATTTTAAATTAAATAGGAAAAGCCAAACATTAACGTTTTTACGAAGATTATTCAATTCTAGCCGTTACATAAATTTTAGCAGGGTTGCTAGCTTGAAAAAATTCAGCGGATTTTGAAATAAGCTATTTTTATTTTATCACGTTTGTGATGTAATATAAAAATAAATAAACCGGTCAAGTGCGAGTCGAACTCGCGCACCGTGGGTTCCGTACAAACCTGTAGGTATATATAATTATTTCAAACCATATGTGATGTAACTAAAAATTTTAGGTGTCCGAAATTTGTCCTATGTGCTATAAAACGTTGCTTCATGCCTTTCAAGATTCTAGATCGACTGGAAGTACCCTTTAGTTTTGACTTGAGCATTTGATAAGAATGTGACTCTACGGGTTCATGAGGAACGGGGTTATTTAAAATTTATGTTAACTATATTATGATGTAACTAAAAAATTACGGTTTTTTGTAAGTTTTACTTAATAAGTGTTATAAGACGTTGCTTCGTGCCAAATTTCAAAATTCTGACTTCAAGGGAAGTACCCTGTAGATTTTGATGCCTTTTCGAGTAGTTGCGAGTTTGAAAATATACTTAAATTGCTGTTTCTGTTGATTGCGTTGACATAGAAGTTTGCTTTTATTATAGCTTCACGGTGTTATAGACCTTAGTATTTCATTAAGTTCACGGGAAGTACCCTGTAGGTTTTGATTCCCTTGCGAGTTTCGAAACTTGCGGAAATATGCAGCATAAACGGCTTTATCTTTTGATTCCGCTGGTTTAGAAGTTTGATTTTTCACAGCTTCGTGGGACTTGAGTACAGCTTCATGGGACTGACACTTGAATATATGATATAAATTTCAGTTTGATACCTTCATGCGTTTCTGAGAAAATGGGTCTAGACAGACGGACGGACAACAAAGTGATCCTATAAGGGTTCCGATTTTCATTTCGAGGTACGGAACCCTAAAAACCTTCAAACCTTTTTAGTACCCACTAAGAATGTTTGAAGGTTTTTAGGGTTCCGTACCTCGAAATGAAAAGGCACCCGCCTACGTCACAAAAAAAAACCCACAATGTAAATTTCACGTTTCTATCTTCAGGAGTTAGGGCTCTGCGACATTACGCGCCAGTGAAACAAGTAATTTTACTATGAACCTTTATTATGTTGATTGAGTAATTTCATCCTAAACTTTATCTTTTTACATATTATGTCAACTAAAACACATAAATAGAGTAGTATAGAGTGCATAAAAGTACTACTTTCACCAAAACATATCAGCGTTTGAAATCTTCAAAATATACTCTTGCCGACAGTATGGACAGTCCCGTTACAAGAAAATCTTAAAGTAAATCACGCGCCTTGTCAAAGGACTTCCTACAATTTGTCACTGATTCTGGGTAAATTTTACACTAGAGCGATTTTAGTAGATTCACAAAAAACAAGGGAACTTATATATCATGCATGATGAACTTTTATGAAACTTTGTTTTATTCAATTTTCTTATACGCTTCGAGTTTCTTCCTATATAGTAAAGGGATAGACGATCCATTTGTCAAGTATGGGAACGGGTGTCGCAATTTACATGAGTGTTCGACGTTTGTGCTGCAAGTAATAATTGATATTCATTTATTGCAGTATTAATTGTACGCGTAATATGCCTGTTAATACTATACTATAACGTACCATATATAATAACTAGATATAAAACAACATATATATCTTTAATTAGGACAGTATTCCTCCTCAAGAATGCTTTTACGTTATTTGACCAACTTCATTATAGGTAACTATGAATAGGCTCGGAGAAATAAAAAAATCATAATCAATATTGCTTCCTAACGAAACTTATTGCTCGATTTAATAAGAAAAATAATGAAATTACCATAAATAAATCAGGCATGTCAGAGAACTCATGTAATATTCTGAAAGACGTGTGAAAATTAGTCTCACTTGACTGTAGTTGGCAAGTCCTTAATCATGGCCAATAACTAATTGACTGTTAATTAATTATAATGTAAACCTTTATAACCATTAATTAAAATTAAAATACTTATTAAGCCTTATTTTGCCATTATCATCAGTCAACAGCGACATGTGTATTTTTTTAAGATTACCACCTTCCCAAAATTCCGATTCAGTGGTTCAATATTTTTCAATCCAACTGTGTTATGTCTATTGGACTGTCGCTTAGTTATATTTCCGATGTATTTTTATTTTTATGCACAGGGTCTTGGTCAATAAATGACAAATACTCGGATTTCTAAAGCCAGAGGGTATCAGGTTCGAATCCACAGCACGCACCAATGACTTTTCGAAGTTAAATGCGTATCAAATTATTAATTATCGCTTGCCCCGTACCTCGCAGACCACGTTAAACTGTCGGTCCCGGTTGTCATGAAGATCTTTGACAGTCGTTGCTGGGAGTCAGTACCCTCAAATAAAGGTTGCGGAGGTCAGACGGCAGTCGCGCTATGGAAAGATTGATATTCAGTCACATCTGGTTAGACTAGTAAGCGGACCTCGGGCTCCAAGGCGATAACGCCAGGGCGATGATGATGATGATGACTCGGCTTTTTTAAATTATCTTTATCGGGTATAAATAGGCTAGCTAAGCCAGCGGTTACACCCGTGTTATTTAGGGCTTTGCTTAGCATCCGTGACTCATAGCGTGATTTAATATAGCTTATAGCCTTCCTTGATAAATGGGCTATCTAACACAGAAAAAATATTTTCAAATTGGACCAGTAGTTCCTGAGATTAGCGCGTTCAACCAAACAAACAAACTCTTCAGCTTTATATATGAGTATAAGATTAATAACCGTACTCAATAAATGGGGTATCCAACACCAGCATAATTATTCAAAGAGAAACAGTAGTTAAGTACTAAGATTAAAGAAAGAAACAAAAAAAATACTCTTCAGCTTTATAATATTAGTAGGTATAGATTCTGCCTTTGTTCGCAATCATCATCATATCAGCCAAACGACGTCCACTGCTGGACATAGGCCTCCCTCAAGGTTCTCCACACAGACTGGTCTTGAGCCGCCCGCATCCAACCGCCTCCCGCGATCTTACCGAGATCGTCGGTCCACCTTGCGGGGGGCCTACCTCTGCTGCGTCGTCCGGTACGTGGCCGCCACTCTAGAACCTTTCTGCCCCAACGGCCATCGGTTTTCGCAAACAACAACGCCTTAATTTACCCTTATTAGGCAGGTTAGCGTACTGCCAGATGTTGTCCATCAATGAAATAAAATACAATTTGTTTCACAAGTCGTTCGGAGTTCTAGATTTATTTTAGTCGATGTAACAGTTGTATGTATGCGCTCGGCCTTATCATGCCCACTTCTGCCTAGTAAATTGATTTTATAAGTTGTGCATAGATTTCCAATGTATGGATGTAATGAATAAGTACCTATAAGATAAATTTTACTCGTTATGGAATTCTGCACTTGATGGTATGAAATATCTCTTAAACCAATTAAAAAACTCAGCGTGATACATGCGTTAGTGGAATTATCCAGAGTTTTCTCTCATGTTAAACGTGTGTCGCTAATCTGTGAAACGCTGTACTCGATACTCTAACACTATTGAGTTTAATGAGCAAATGTGTTGGTAATTGTGAATGGTACTTAACATTCTTTACGTTCTTCTTAATTGGTACGAGACTGTTAGTTGATTAATTTTCATTGTAAAGTATTAGCACAGGTATTAGTTTGTTTATCTGCGCACTTATTTCAACGTAGTATGACCGGTCTGTTGGTTTAGTATCTAGTGATATCTGGGTGACTGACACTTTAAAACTGGAGTATAAAAGGTTAAGGATATTTTTGTGACGAACACTATCACTGATTTAATAATAATATTATAATAATAATATTCTACCACATACACACATCACCATCTAGTCCCAAATTAAGCAGAGCTTGTACTATGGGTAATAGATAATGGATACATGGAACATATATATATATATACTTTTTTGTAAATACGTACATATTATACATAGAAACACCCAGACCAAGACAAACATCCATGTTCATACACACAAATGTTTGACTTGAGCGGGAATCGAACCCGCGACCTTCGGCGTAGCAGTCGCTTACACTCCCGCTGCGCCAACCGGTCGTCCAATTTTGTGTAAGGATTTCGTGTGAGGGTGAAGTTTTCTTAGAAATGAATGTAATTGAGAACATTAATTATCAGTTTCCTGGTTCAATATCTGAATACTTTGGGGTCTTGTGTGCATTACCCTCAGAATTGATTTTATATTTAAACGATTTTCTAGATGAGCGCATGGTTACACCCACGTTATTAAGTTGGGCTATTGCTCCGCACCCGTAGCTCATAGAGTACTTAATGTAATATATTTATAGTCTTTCTCGATAAATGAGCTTTTCAAAACAAAAATAATTATTCAAATAGGACCATTTGAATAATTATTTTTGTTTTGAAAAGTTCATTTATCGAGTTAGTTCAGAGATTAGCGCGTTCAGCCAAACAAACAAACAATACAAGAAATACAATATTTTATTATATTACTAGCTGGTACCCGCGGCTTCGCACGCGGAAAAAAGTTACGTTTTAAAAAGTTCTCTGCCAAATATAATCTTTATACAGCCGGTGACTTTCCAGATTTCAAGATGAATGACTCTTTGCTTTTATATATATTTATACAAAAATAAGTATCATGACAACAGCGCAACCTACCGGGTCAAATTGGAGCCTATATGAAGCGCTATAAAGTGCTCTACCTTCCAGTTAAAGTCTCATTTGAATCGGTTCAGCTATTCCAGAGATTACCCCGGACCAACAGACAGACAGACAGACAGACATGTTAAAAAGGGTTGTTTTGGACTTAGAATCATGTAACTAACTATATGCACTTAAAACCATAGTTATTTTGAAATCACAGACAGACACTTCAATTTTATTTATATGTTTAGATGAGTTGAATAAGTAAAGACTTGTTATCGCGACAACAGCGCCAACTACCGGGTCAAATTGTAGCCTATATGTAGCGCTATAAAGTCTTCTACCTGGTAGTGAAAGTCTCATTTGAATCGGTTCAGCCGTTCCAGAGATTACGCCGGACAAACAGAAAGACAGACAGACAGACAGACAGACAAAAATGTTAAAAAGGGTTGTTTTGGACTTAGAATCGTATAACTAACTATATGCACTTGAAAATCCATAGTTATTTTGAAATCACAGACAGACACTTCAATTTTATTTATGTGTTTAGATGAGTTGAATAAGTAAAGACTTGTTATCGCGACAACAGCGCCGACTACCGGGTCAAATTGTAGCCTATATGTAGCGCTATAAAGTCCTCTACCTGGTAGTGAAAGTCTCATTTGAATCGGTTCAGCCGTTCCAGAGATTACCCCGGACAAACAGAAAGACAGACAGACAGACAGACAAAAATGTTAAAAAGGGTTGTTTTGGACTTAGAATCGTATAACTAACTATATGCACTTGAAAATCCATGGTTATTTTGAAATCACAGACAGACACTTCAATTTTATTTATATGTATAGATGTATAGATGAGTTGAATAAGTAAAGACTTGTTATCGCGACAACAGCGCCAACTACCGGGTCAAATTGTAGCCTATATGTAGCGCTATAAAGTCCTCTACCTGGTAGTGAAAGTCTCATTTGAATCGGTTCAGCCATTCCAGAGATTACCCCGGACAAACAGAAAGACAGACAGACAGACAGACAGACAGACAAAAATGTCAAAAAGGGTTGTTTTGGACTTAGAATCGTATAACTAACTATATGCACTTGAAAATCCATGGTTATTTTGAAATCACAGACGGACACTTCAATTTTATTTATATGTATAGATGTATAGATGACACGCAAGGTGCGTAAGAAGCATAATATTTCCTAGAAACGTAAGAAAACCCACAGTTAGGACAGATTACTTATACCAACGTTAATCCGCATCGTACCGCAATTAATCAGCTCTGTTTAACGGAACTACGGTAACTAAAGCAGGATCAGCTGTCGAAGATCCTTTCGCTTCTAGAACTTGGCTCGACCATCGACTAACGTTGTAACCACTATTCCAACTAATGAGTAAATCACACAGCAGTTTTCTTTCTTAAGCGAGCAGTCTACATCCATATTTTAACGACACGTTACTAAATACAATAATATGTTCCTACCTACATATTGTAACATATTTGTATGGTAATAAATGAAAATATATTTCATAATGATGCCGACGTGTGTATTGATTGTCATCATTAGGAGTCTTAATAAAATATTGCCGATAAAAATATGTTACGCGCACTATCGACTTGTAGGTAGAAAGGGCGATTGAGCGTCTGGAGGTCATTCGCTAATTCTAGGTACAATACCTATCATATTTAAGAACATTTTTCAGAGTATTGATTGACACGAAGAACGAAAAAAAATATTATTTATGTCTTCAAATCGTTTTTATTGTCTCTATGTACGATGGTTTTCTTCGCATTTCTTTACACGTTGTGTTGTTAGTTGTTTTCAATACTATTTTGTTTAGAATGAGAAGTCTATAAGT
Organism: Euclidia mi; assembly: GCA_944739405.2. Classification (NCBI taxonomy): domain Eukaryota; kingdom Metazoa; phylum Arthropoda; class Insecta; order Lepidoptera; family Erebidae; genus Euclidia; species Euclidia mi. The sequence continues at coordinate 28,570,875 of OX123202.2, forward strand.
TCTAATAAAAGTATGATTACGTTTTTTAAGGTTCAGGTGATGTTGAATACTTTATTCCTGGGACCATGGGTGATGTAACAAATTCCGAAACGTTGGATAAATATAAACTTTGTTTTAAAGCAATTACGCGATATAGACACGTCACAAAATTTAAGTAGGTTCTGGTACTATTTTCTGACAGAGTGTGGCCAAGTCATGATCTTTTAAACTGTGTAAGTTTTGAAAACGAATCAGATACTTGTAAATAGTATCGGCCTATCGGCACATTTGCTTCTAACAGTGAGTAATCAGTAGAAAGCAGTTTTTTTTGAGGTTATATTTTGATTGCGGATGGTAGGTAGGGTAAACAGTATAATGATTGGCACCCTAAGCCGGTTTCTACTACTAAGTAACAAATTCTCAGGAAAATACAAATTCAATCATTTTTTATGGTTTTGTCGGAATTGTGTTTAACTACTTCTAAAATAAGTCTATATTTGAAGGAAGTTTAGTTCATTTACCACGTTTTATATCTTTCTTTCGTCTCTTAGATACATTGTAGCAAATGAGCCCTGTTTCAGTTTCTCACCAGCATTTTTTTCGTAATATTTTTGTCTATACTAAGTTCTTTGTTTTAAGCGATATCTGTCCAGATTTCTGGGTACTTAGAGAAAGGTTGCCATCTCTGTACGACCGTACCATAGTAATTTGGGTGTAAAATGCTAAGAAATATACAATTCAAAGTTGTTTGTATGTGAATTTGACGGAAAACAAACAACAATCTGAAAAAAATATGATTCTAAAATGTGCCAATGACTATGTTGTTGAACAATTTTTAAATATAGTCATTGGCACTATCGGAAAAGACGATCCATCTATTTAATAGCGCAAAACTAACCTTTATTAAGCTTTAATGAAGATAACAGATACAAATACGTGTGAATTGTAATGATAGCAATGATGAAAGCGTTATTGGCGTGGATGAGATCGTGAAGGCACTGGGAAGTATGAAAGTAGGTAAGGCTGCAGGATATGATAGGATTACAGTCGAAATGCTGAAGGCTGAACAGGGCATCATAGTTGGTCAGTTGCAGCGGTTATATAACTTGTGTTGGAACACCGGCCTAGTACCTAATGACTGAACCACAGCTGTTGTTGTGCCTCTTTATAAAGGAAAAGGCTCGCAACAAGACTGCAAAAACTATAGAGGCATTAGCCTTCTCAGCATTGTTGGCAAATTGTATGCAAAGGTACTTATTGAAAGAGTTATGGAAGTAACCGACAAGAAAATATGGGATGTACAAGCGGGATTTCGAAAGGGTATGGGATGCACGGATCAGGTTTTTTCCTTGCGAAGCATAGCCGGAAAATTTTTGGCCAAAGGTCAAAAGGTCTATTGCGCATTCGTTGATTTGTAAAAGGCTTACGATAGAGTGGTGAGGAATGAAATGTGGTCGGTGCTGTCAATGAATGGGGTGGACAGCTGCCTCATTCGAGCTCTGAAATCCCTTTATGAGGATTCTAGAGCTTGTGTGAGGATAAACGGGGCATACACTGACTGGTTTACCATCGATAAAGGTGTTAGACAGGGATGTGTAGCGTCGCCGTGGCTGTTTAACCTCTTCATGGACAGTTGTTTGCAAGATTTAAAACATAGTGACTGCGGATTAAGGATGAATGGGTTACTCGTCAAATGCCTCCTTTATGCTGATGATCAGGTTATACTTGCATCTTCAACGGAGGAGTTGCAGGAGATGGTAACAATCATGCATCGTGCGTTAGAAAGGAAAGGAATAAAAGTGAATGTAAGTAAAACGAAAGTTATGGTTTTTGAAAAGGAGGAATGCGTTACGGCTTGTAATGTTTTGATCGATGGACAGCGAGTGGAACAAGTGAATGAGTTTGTTTACTTAGGTACGTTGTTTACAAGAGATGGTAAGAATGAAGCAGATATTGAAAGGAGAGTTAATGCAGGTAATTGTGTGAATGAAGCTCTGAAGGCGTTTATGAACAGTCAAAACGTTTCCAAAAAGGCACGTTTGGCTGTACATAGAGGTGTGTTAGTGCCTACCCTTATGTATGGTAGTGAAAGTTGGGTATGGCAGAAGAGATTTGAAAGTAGAATAAATGCTGTAGAAATGAGAGCACTAAGAAGTATGTGTGGTGTGTCTTTGACCGACAGAGTAAAGAATTGTGTGATACGAGAGTGGTGTGGGGTAAAAGAAGATGTAGTGACAAGAGTTGAGAAAGGCATGTTAAGATGGTTTGGGCACATGGAGAGGATGGATGACGATAGACTGACAAAGAAGATATATCAGGCTAGTGTGAATGGGACAGGACAAAGGGGAAGACCTAGGAGAACGTTCTCTGACCAGATTGGAGACATCCTGAAAAAAGGACAAGTAAGAAGTACCCTTAACAGAAGAGCATGCATGAGAAACTTGATGGGAGTGAGTGAAGCAAGTGAGGTATGTCAGGATCGTTGCAAATGGCGTTCCGTAGTCTCTGCCTACTCCTCCAGGAAACAGGCGTGAGTCTATGTATGTATGTATGTACAGATACAAATAAATAGGTACTTTTGTGTAAAATTAATTAAAAATATATTTTTTCCCTTCGGAAAGTAACTACCTAACCTAAACATTTCATTAATTTTTTAGGCAATTTTCCTAACATTTTTTAAAACAGTTGTTAAAGAAAAATGGTTCATAGTTAAGATTTAAATATTTATTTTGTGTATAAGAAATAGGGTAATCCTGCTTATGAATGTATTTCTGTGACAGAGTAATATAAGATTTACTTAGTAATAGAAGAAGGCAGCGATAGCCTAGTGGAGATACCAACAGACTGCCATGCAGAGGGTATCGGGTTCGAATCCTAGGCACGCACCACTGACTTTTCGGAGTTATGTGTGTATTGAATTATTAATTATCGCTTGCCCCGTGCCTCGGAGAGCACGTTAAGCCGTCGGTCCCGGTTGTCATGAAGATCTTTGACAGTCGTTATAGGGAGTCAGTACCTATGTCTGAATAAACTGACACTAGTCTAAACCATGGAATATCGCTATCCCTTTGGGTTGCGGAGGTCAGACAGGCAGTCGCTCTGTGGAAAAGCTAATATTCAGCCAAATCCGGTTAGACTAGTAAGCGGACCCCAGATTGAAATTGGGATAACGCTAGGAGAAAGAAAGAGTAATATAAGATTTTCCTAATATTCAGGATAATTCAGCAGAGTGCCAATCATTGGGGAGGTGCCTACATTACTATAGTTTACCTTAGGTACATTCATTTCCAGTAAATTCAAATTTTCGTATTGTTGTGTTTTTATAAAAACCATAAATATCACATATGAAATGCGAATGTACACTGATTCAATGAAACCAGACTCTGAAAATATCCAGTGTGCGATACACTCGCTTGAATTGGTCAAAATAAGTTGGATTACTGAAAGCTCGAGTCCAACAGACGTAGATTTTTTAATAATTTGCAATAGCGTAGGTTATTCAACTTTGATGATATGGAGTTATTTTTATTTTGGCGCCTGGGACATCTTATCATCATTCGGTAATGGTTCATCATCATCAGGCTGCCATAGTTCACTGCTGCCTCTATATAGGCGTAATTTTTCAGTTATGGTTAAGTGTCCTAAACTGATCTGTCAGGTTTACAGTTATACACATACATTGTGCTAGATATATTATTTTGTAATATCAAAAGCGAAACAGACCACTCTGCAACGCTGCTTGTCAGCGTAACAGTTCAGAATTAAAATAAATTCAATGTTTTCTTTGCATAAATTATGATAAAACTTGACAACCAGTTATTTCGGCCGTGGGCTGTCACTGCCCATATTTCAGGTATGTGAGCTTGGATTTAAAAATAGCCATTCAATCTCGCAACTCGAATAGCACATGATGTTCATAGGTTATAAACTTGAAGGTCTCCTTTTCAAAAATATAACACGTAAGTCGAGACCGTTCAAAGGGTGTGGACAATCCTAATGCAATCATTTTAATTATTTTCAAACTCCTTTTTATTATTTCGTTGCAGGTTTCCATACAGTTCAACTTTCACCGGGACTTCGGTTAAAATTCGGTGTTTTCTATGGTCACTGCCGCTAACGTTTGCAATAGGAACATGTGATACATAAGGTGGAACTAGCCTTGGATGCATGCGATGGATGTTTATTGCTAATACTACTAGCGGATTTCGATGAAACTTTGCAGTAATATGTAGGCTGATCTGATTGAGGGATCCGTAGCCAAAAATGGCAATAAACTGATCCCTTATAGAATCACCATGTCTGTCGGTCTGTCCATATGTCATAATATCCATTAATTTGAAAATGTGTTTGCAATAAACAAGGTATTATTTGGAACAAAATAAAGCCTACGCAGAAAGTTTGGCCGCCCATAAAATACATTTTAATAGAAACGAGGAAATCAAAGAGAACGATAACAAAATTGTCTATAAACAATATTTCATTTGTCATTTTATCTATCAACAGCTGATATTAACTTAGGCAAATAGTAATTGACATTTTGACAGCTATAAAGAGCATCCAATGGTGAAAGTAACCTAATAAATAAAAATAAGTTTTAATTTGTTTTGCGGCCCTCTGTTCTATGTCCATTATACAACTTAATTCAAAGTTTTGCTAAAGCGTAATATAGGAATATAAAATACAATAAAATTAATTTCTATACCAGTAGCTACTTCTTTAAGCACCTAAGATAATGAGAATGGATAGATGTCTTATACTCTTTCAAGCAAAAACGTGTTAACGGATTTTGTTTAAACTTTGCAGTAAATGTCAAAAAACACATATATTCTTTTTTCGTGATGCCGACACCCAGGTGAAGTCACGGGTACGAGCTAGTACATTAATATACTAGTATATTAATAATACAACGTATACGTTTTAATACAACAAAGTTATGACGCTGGAGATTTTCAGGGCTCGACTGCTGCGGGTGAGGTAATCGAGAAAAACCTACGTTGAAGTGAGAACAAACTATCTCTGTCTTAGTCTATCTCAGCACGTGTCCCTCATCAGCTGACCAAATGAAATGATGTGTAGCCGATATAAAACTGTTGTTTTATTCCGTTCTGTCGTCCCGCGAGTAAATAATTATGCCTTGAAGCGAGATGCGGGCTTTTGCGCGCTTTAGATATAGCTAACCAGTTGATTTTGTTTGTGATTCAAGCTTGTGTAATGGGGCTTTGTATGGTTTGTATTGTCATGTTATTCGGATATTCGTATAATTATATATTTGATTCGATGTATGACGTAGGCGTTTATGCGGTAGCCTCGCCGCTAAGTACTGTTTCGAATATTGTTTGAACACTTTGTGTGATTTACAAATTGCAGTGTCAAGTTAAAGTGATTTATTTATCCACTTTATTATTTATGCGGGAGTCTATAGAGTGAACCAAAAGATAAGAAAAATTAAAGACGATTCAGACATTGCTAAATAATAATGATTGATCATGAAACTCAAACTTCTGCTAGGCTGCCTGAAACTGGTTATATATAAAATGTCACCTTGTATATACCAGTGATATCAACTTCGCAGCCCTTTCCCCTACAGACAGTTTTTACAACACACGCGATAATAAAACGATTTATGTTGATGTTTTTTGTCCATGCCATTTTATTTCCCACTTAAATCAGAATTACAATAAACACGCATTGTTGTGGGTCCAACAATATGAAACACAGTGGAAACACATAACTGTATAAAATGCAATAAATATGCTTGATATAACACCTGCAGTTTACTTAGGTACATACTAAATGTTCTGATAGAGAGACCACCTAGATACATGTCGTAGAAAATATCATCATAAGCTTTATTTTTATTGAAACGAAATCGGAACATGTTGCTGCCTAATTTTAGATCGGATAAATAGTTCCACGTGACCTATAATTTTAAAAGAATATAAAATGTAAGTCTCTCCCATTGGTCTCTCCCTTATTTCTTTTTCGACCTCACTTATGTCTCCAAATGATGTGGTACTGGGATAAAGGCACCTTGACTCGGTTCAATATTTTCAAAGGTCTGTGAATACAAACTTGGCAAACATTTCTGTTTTTGTATCGATGGATGCGTTACTATATTGCTATATAGTACGCATCCATCGATAAAGCAAACAGTCCATAAACTATGTAGTTCGTCGATTGAGAGAACATTAAGACAATTTAGAACTATCATAAAATATCGGTGGTTCGAACAAACCGACCAATTAAAAACGACTTTTGCCAACTCTATCTGTGATTCACCTGAAATGGCTATTAAAATATGTACAGTTATAGTACCTGCTAGCATTTTGGCAATGTTTCAATGTTTCATCCAAAGTATGGATAGATTTGAACATGAAATGGGCAAACTACGTCTATTTAAATGACAAAAAGGCGACAATTGTCTCTTTTTAAAGCGTACTAAGGTTTGTCTACACCTATAGGAAAAAAAAATATTATTATGTTCTTTATTGATTTGTCTTTGTGCATATTTCCAATTTAAAATCTCGAAACCACTAATGCAGGCTCTGTATAGACTTGGAAAACTAAATCTCACAGAAAGGCATGGACCTTACAATACATCCTTACAAGAGAATCTATCCTTAGTTCCACACGTAGGCTATCAGGGTTTCCTTTAGTACCAAATATAAGCTGCGGTCATATGTCAGTAACATGTCCCAGTAAAGATTCCTACTCAAAGATCTATCTATCTATATCGTCACGCCTGTCTCCCATTGGGGTAAGCAGAGACTATAGAACGCCACATGCTTCGGTTCAAACATACTTCTTTCGCTTCCTCGACATTCATTAACCTCATCATGCATGCGCGTCGGTTATGGGTACTTTTAATTTGGCCCTTTTTCAGTACGTCACCTATTTGGTCGGCGTACGTCCGCCTAGGGCGTCCCCTACCGACATTTCCATTCATTCTCGCACGATACACTCCTTTCGTATTCCTTCTTTCATCCATCCGTTCCAAATGTCCAAACCAACGCAACATTCCTTTTTCAACCTTTGTCACTACATCTTCTTTTAGACCACACTTCTCTCGTATCACACTGTTTTTCACTTTATCAATCAGCCTTACTCCGCACATACTCCTTAAAGCTCTCATCTCCACAGCATTGATTCTACTTTCATGCTTCTTCTGCCATACCCATGATTCACTACCATACATCAGTGTTGGCGCCAAAACTCCCTGCAGTATAGCAAGGCGAGCTTGCTTTGGGATAATATCATTGCTGATGATGGACTGTAAGGCGCCATTCACACGATTTCCTGCTTTCACTCTCCTTTCAATATCTCCCTCACATTTTCCATCTCTCGTAAACAAAGACCCTAAATACACAAACTCGTTCGCTTGCTCCACTTTTTCATCTCCTATCATTACGTCACATTCAGTCACACTATCATCCTTCTCTATGACCATGACTTTGGTTTTGTTAACATTCACTTTCATACCTTTCTTCTTATACGCTTCATTCATCGTGGTGACCTACTCAAAGATGTATCGCTTTAATATGAGGTATTAGCGAGGTTAATATTAATGTTTAATCCTGATCAGAAGTCATTACGCGGTAATCGGATTTGTCAATACAACTACGTATTCACACAATATCTATATAGCCCTCCATGTGGATAGCTGACTTTGTATTGTTTTACTCAATCCGTTGGTAACAATAGATCGATGGAAAATATTATATGTTGGATTCATAAATATTCATCGATGAATAAATGTGTTGTTGGAATAGTGTCGGTTGAGTAAAGTCTTGTGGTTGCTATACGATTATTTTAATTAGAAATACACGTGTAATGTCAGAACTGACAGAATGGACTGAGTTTAGCATCACTAACACTGTATAACTATTATGACTTAATATTTTATTTATACCTTCATAATGGAGTTTCCGACGACGACTGGTTGGCGCCGCGAAAGTGTAAGCGACTGCTAAGTCAAAGGTCGCGGGTTCGATTCCCGCTCTAGTCGAACATTTGTGTGCGTGAACATGGATGTTTGTCTTGGTCTGGGTATTGCTTTTTATAATATGTATGTATTTACAAAAAAAAGTATACATGTATGTTTATCCATTATCTAGCACCCATAGTACAAGCTTCTACTTAGTTTGGGACTAGATGGTGTTGTGTGAATGTGGTAGAATGTTATATTATTATTATTAAATTAATATTGATATGCTTCTTTTATTAAATCATGCAGTTGTACCCTTATTCGCTTACGCTTGGTATAGTGGGGATTAATTTTATATCAATAATCTTGCGATGCAGTCATAGTCACATAATATTTTTATATTAAGCCGGATTGCCTGTCGACGGGTCACTTCAGAGGACAGGAATTTTGAAATTAAAGTTTACGTTTATAACACAAGTCTAACAGCCGGTTCGATCTATCCTATGGATTTCGAGACTTGAGATAAATGTTTGACATATTATCTTGCATGGAGCTTATGTCAAATATCTCAAATCTTTAAAATATGGATAGATTGAATATTGAATTCAGCAGTAAGGCAATAGAAGTTACAATCGAGTAGCGTCGCGGTTCTCCTGAAATATTTCCAAGGTTTTCTTTAGACATTTCCAAGCTCATCTTGTCACTTTTAACAAACTGATGTCAAATAACCATTTGTTTATTCAAAGTAATATCAAGTATGTTTCTTACCGTAGGAAACAATATAACTTGGTGATAGGTGTTATATAGGGCTCCTATTGTATCTGTGGTTTTGAAATCTAAATACAGAAAGCCATCGTACACAAAGCTTAGGTACTTCTTACCATGCTACACGTTTATAATTTAGTAATGATCGTGTTTTGGGTGAAATTTAACCATCATTTTCGCCAATCACACCATCTGCATACAAATTTAGCGATACGCTATAAGGCTTACCGATTTTTACCTTTGCGTGTTTATACAGTCATAGATTTACCCTTGCATGTGAATTGTAGGCAATTTACATATGTATGTGGACGTTAATTACCTACCTACATTCGTCTAGAACCTTATTTTAATACTAAGCCTAGACTAAAAGGTATGCTCCAAAGTGAATTTTGATATAACATTAGCATATAATTAAATACGAAAAAAAATGTAAATACAATATAAAAAATCGCCGTTTCATTTTTAAAACATTATTTTAGGTAAGCGTATCTTTTTATAAATTATGTCCTTATTTCCATGACCATGAAAGGAAGAAAAGCCGGGAACGGTCGTGGGTGTCAGGCTACTGCTATTACCATAATCCTGAGCAAATATATGCGCCGCACGCGGCTCTGTCCGTTGTTTTCTTAATTATGAGCGCTCCTACCGAATCAAACCGTCACGTGAATACTAAATCAATTTATACGCAACAAGATTACCTTTGATTGGTATATTCGTGTTTTTGGGTTTATCCATCAGGCTGTGAATAGGAAGAATATTCTGTTCCATGTCCGCAGTAATGGACTTGATTATTATGTTGTCGATGTTATAATTATTAATTGCTTGATGTATGTATTGCACTCTAATCTTTGCAAATAATACGTGGATTATTGACAATTCTTAGGATTAACTACGTTTTTATTAGAACATACGTAAGTCGGTCAGTCAAGTGATTAGGGGTTCTTGGATAGTACCTACTATCAATGAGCCTAATGTTTCCGTACTTATTCTTAATAAATAATTGATACCCGGTTAACTTTTCAGAAATATCTCTTCTTTATCTGAATCAAATTTGAAAATACCCACTGAATAAAAATTTGGCAAACGGAAATATTACTATACGAAATACGAACAAAAGTTGAAATTATAGTTACCGTGAGCAGAATGAAAGCCAGTCTTCCAGTCTGTCAAGTTTGAATCAAAGCTTGCCAGTTTTATCGACACTAGATTACGATGAAATAATTTCTCGGCAGAAAGATACAATTGATTCGCTTAAACGTCGACTAGAAAGCGCAGACAACGAAGTACAAAATTTGCTACTAGAAAACACAAGTCTTCAAAAGATAGTGAAAGAGCAACATACAAAAATCCAAACAATTACAACAATCTGTTCCTCTAATAACAAAAAACCGGCCAAGTGCGTGTCGGGCCACGCGCAATGTAGGGTTCCGTAGTTGCCCATAATGACTTGCTGCAAAGGGTATTAATGTATAACAAATCCGACTGTTTATTTTGCGAAAAAATAATTTTAATAACACTTATATAAGAACCTAAGTTTTGTTTAGAAAAATACTAGGTATGTATCTAGTTATGTATTGTAAACATAAAATGTGGTTTCCAAGATATACTACTACTATACATACGTAGTACCGTAGTACATTACATACCAAAGTACGTATATCTTTAAGATTAAGCCAGCGCGCCCAATGTAAACTCACAGAAATAGGTATTTATAAGTTAACCGACGATTACTCGTAAACTAGTGAAATCTACTTAGCCGTGATAGTTTTCCTTTTAAATTCGTTATATGTACTACATTTGTGATTTTTTTCACCTCTTCCAAATTAATAGTTTAGCCGGCAGAGGGGGGGGACACTTGAGTCTAATAATTTTTTTCACTTCAAAGCTTGATATTTGACAAACCAATCACTTGATCGAAAAATGATTTGAGCAAACTAATAATATTTTTTTAAAACCTATCCAATGATACCCCACATGATGGGGTACTCAACCAAAAAAAAATTCAATCCCACTATATATGTAGGGGAGATACCCTTAAAAAAAATATTTTCCTAAATTTTATTCTACAGTTTTGTTGCAATATCTTATGTCTATAATCATGTCAAATATCAGCTTTCTAGCATCAGGCGTCTTTGAGCTAGGCTGCGGACGGACAGACGGACGGACATGACGAAACTATAAGGGTTCCTTGTGGACTACGGAACCCTAAAAATGATGTAAAAAGAACCCAAAAAAAATTAGGATTAAGATAGACTTTACGGATAGAATAGATACACCGGTAAAAGCGTCATTCACTTCACCTCGGCACATCACGCATGATAAACAAATGGAACATAAGGCTCGAAACACTCCTGAGTCATTATTGAATACTGTACAAGTTAGGGCCTAACCTTCGATAGCTCTTAAGTATAGCCCTAAGCTTGCACGTACCTAAACCTAGACTTATCCTAATTTAAGCCTACTGGTTCCTATATCTAGCCTAACCTATCTTATGATATACCTATCCCTATTTTAGATCTAACTCTAGCCTAACTCCCTAGTCTATCCTAGCCCTGTTAGGTATAGTGTATAGCGAGGCCGTGTACACTGTGATCACACAGACTGTCGCGTATACAACCCTAATCCCTAGTTCCCTAGCAGTCCCTGGGATCCCTAGGCCGGGATATCTGTCGCCGGGAGACCTAAGGCGACAGACGGAAAGTGGGTAGGATTAGGGTGTAGTGAAGTGGGTTTTCTCACTGCCGGTCGAGCAGACTCACAAGACCGATCATGGTGACGGCTAAGGGTGTCTTGGCCGCAGTGAGAGGTGAGGGGTAGGGTATGAGTCAAAGCCGGGAGTGAGCTAATGACTGGTTTATTTCTTATATATACACGTATTTAGTTGTGTGCCGTCGGTGTATTGTGCCGATGCAGCATGTCTGAGCCGACCGCCGTACGTGATAAATTACATGATCTTAAAATATCACGCATCTTCCTCGGTGATAAGTTGGATGTGTGTTGGAATGCCAAGAATGTCATGTTCATGTTTGAACAAATACCAAAGTCAATATCACTATTGATAGCCAAACGTTGGTGAGAAAAGACGTTTGTTTATATTTGGAAGTCAGCAATGTTCGGGACTAGCATCAATACTCACCGAGTCAAAAAGGAAGGGTGACTATGAGGTCTACAATATTTTGCTTTTATTAAGCCATTTGCGTCCACCAATGAAATACTAAAGTGTTGTTATAATCTAAAACTCAACAAACATGATAAAATAATATTACGTGTAGGTGAAAATGACACCTCTCTCATGAATATACAAATTGAATTATCAACAATGCTTAAAAAATATGTAATGCTACGGTATTAATATTAAATGTTTGCAAAAATAAACACTTAAATGAGAAATTACTGAACAATATGATAACATTAAGTGCAAACAATTCTTATAATTGTCATTTTTTAAATATATATCATACCCGCAATAATAACATGTATCATACTTGTAAAAAACTAAAACTGTTCATAGATACTATAGATTATAAGGCAAATTTCTTACCTATGTATGATAAATATTCGGTAAAACACATATGTAACTATAGCTCACATGTTGGCAATAACATTTACTGTAAGCAACGTCATAATAAACTGAAGCAGAGTACAATCTTAGACTACTTCACGAAATCACATAACTTCAATAAAATTACAAATTACAAAATCAGAGTGAGTCTCAGAAAACCAATAAAAATGTATCACCATACTTTTTTCGCTGCTACTCGTACCAAGTACGTATATAATAATGTAACATTACTCTATCAGAATATAGCGGGCTTGCTTAATAAAATCGACAGCTTAGAAATAATATATGTATTAACGAACTGAATGAAACGAGTAAAAATATAAAATTTATATGTCTTAGTGAAATATTTATTAGAAACGGAGACCAGTCTATCATTAAAATTAAAAATTACAAATTAGCCGCTTCTTTTTGTCGTGCCAAAGAGAGGCGTGGTTGTGTATGTATCTTACTAGATAATTCGCTAGAATTTGAAGAGATTGGGCAATGTAAAATTTTGGCTTTAGAGAAATGTTTTGAGTGCTGTGGAATTTATTTTCCTTCCTATAAATGTTTAATTATTTGTATTTACAGAATACCAAACTCTCCTACTACTATCTTTTTTAATATTTTAAACATTTTTCTCCACAAACTTACATTTAGAAATCAGAAAAAGATTATCATTTGCGGAGATTTAAATATAGACACTTTAGCAAACAACAGTGCTACACAACAGTTAATAAATTTAACACAAAATTATAATTTAAAATTTCATATAAATATGCCTACTCGACAACGGACTTGCATTGACCACATAATTAGTAACATCACAGAGCAAAGTGGTTCAGTACATAAATATTATTTATCTGATCATAATACTTTTCAAACATTGAGCTTTTCCCAAAGAAATATAACCTTATTAAGTCATAGAAGTAACGCTAAAACAACAACAGCGGTTGCTAAGATTGATATCTTCTCTCTAATGACACATGCAGTATGATAGAAAGAGCTATCGATAGGTTTAGCAGCACGCTCTTATAGCAGTCTTGTGGTAGCCAGACAGTAGACAAAACATAGAGTTAGGAAACCGAGTGTTGTTCGTAACAGTGATGTTTTATCGATAAATATTTTTGGTCAAATGTCTAACTTTAGTATGTGGCGATATATTTAACCCGTAGAAGTAAACAACTAAAATATTGAAATTGTAGTTTTTGCTGTCGACGCCTGACAGTGCTTTGCAAAGACTTACCAGACAGACAGTGCTAAGAAACTGTCACTTAGATTATGTATTGTACGAATTATACCAGATTGGCAAATGCGGCAGGCTTTGGCAATTTGTTTGCGTCGCATCATATCACGTTGCTTGCTATTGCTTACGTTTGACACTGCTCGATTTTTTAGAGTGGTAGGTAATCCGATTTGTGATCCGCCAGCACAAATGATTCGCCTTTATGTACCTATTAGGACAGCAGTGAACTGCTGAAGTGCTATTCTTTGACATCCCAGTTGGCATGAGTGTAACCGACTGCCACGCCGAAGCTTGCGGGTTCGATTCAGTTTTACATTCATGTCCGATAGTTTGTTTCCGTATTTATCCCTCATTCAAAAAACATCGATATCTCCTTTCACTGTCAAATCCCATCACTCCTTAGTAATGGGATTTGACAGCACGGCTATTTAGAGAATGCAGTCAAAGATATGAGTCTGTAAGGAATCTATGCCTCTTTAAATGAGACGCGTAATTTGACGTTATGATTAACCAATTAAGACCAACTGACATTACATGTTGCACGTTCGGTATAAGGAAATATAGCAAGCATGTTCTCTCTAGTCTAAACGTAGTCCAACCTCTCTGGCTTTTCCATTTTAAAAGAAAACTAGAGGACGCCAGCAACAACGCAAGCACATTTTTTTTTAATTTATCTGTTTTGACCGATCCCGTGGGAATTTCGAGATATCCCTTCTTAGTGCACCCCTACGGTTCCCAAGGAACATACATGCCAAATTTCAGCTTCCTGCGTCGAATAGTTTCGGCTGCAGCGTGTCTGTCAGTCAGTCAGTAACGCAAGGATTTTATATATTAAGATGTTAGAAAGACGTCTTGGTTTGTATTTAGAAGAAATTACAATAAAGAACACTTAAACAAGTTTAGGGAATCATTGCAATCACTCTCTTGGAGTAATGTTTTCGCAGAGGACCTTAACCACAGTTTACTAAATAGTTACTTCGTATCCAGTAACAGCTACATCACTCCCATACAAAATTGAAAATACCTACGCTATAATCACCTACAAAATCTTAATAATAATAGCCGTTGTTCGCAGTGCAGAGAAATGTACCCTAAGTACTCACGCAAACAGTTGCAGACTGTACGTACAAGCGCCTCATCGAACAAAGGCGCTAGGGTTGTTCTAACGATTTTAGTAATAAAACGAATGTTGCGAAATAACCATATTTTTATTATCTTAATACATATATAAGTATACGATATACGAGTCAGTAAATAGGTACAGGTTGTTAACATCTTAATATATAAAATCCTTGCGTTACTGACTGGCTGACAGACACGCTACAGCCGAAACTAATGGGCGCAGGAAGCTGAAATTTGGTGTGTATGTTCCTTGGGGTGCACTAAGAAGGGATTTCCCGAAATACCCACGGGATCGGTCAAAAAGATAAATTTAAAAAAATGTGCAGGCGTAGTTGCCTCCTTTGTCCTCTAGTATGATATAATATTCTACCACATACACACATCACCATCTAGTCCCTAACTAAGCAAGTCGTAGGTAGTAGGGGCCTATTGCCTATTTCCGTTTATGGGGCACAGTAAGTACGTACATAAGATTCTGACATTAAGTAGATTTTACTCAATAAAAACAACATTTATATTTATATCTAGTAATAACCTAAACTTATCAATATACGAACATTTACATACCTAGTATTTCCTTTCTTACCTTTGTTCTAAATAAAATAAACGGTGTCAATTTGTAGATGAAATTTTATATAACATAACATAACATAACTTCACGCCTGCTATCCCCGAAGGGGTAGGCAGAGGTGTATTACACACGCACATTTCGCCAGTTATATTTCGGTCCCAATGTAATAGGGGACGAGCCTATTGCCATCTACCGGGTACATTATTACGCGAGCGATAATTAACATAACCCACTTATATCAAATCTTATACCATTACTTACTACATAAATCATTGTTTGTCCTTCGGCAATGAAAAACAACAAGTATTCATTTGTTTTGTGCCTTTAACACCCATCCACTGCACAATAACTTCGTGGATTCGGCATTTCTATAAGAAAGCGCGGGAACCGTGCCGTGCGTACACGCTGCCAGGCTTGCGGCGGCCCTCTGTCGTTTGTACCGATAGCGGTACACGAAATGGTAGGTATTTATCGCGCGAATTTGAGCCAGTGACGGGGGCCTGCCTTAACTCAGCATTCAATAACTTTCACAGTATGTTTTGCCTACTTTATGACTTATTCTTCCCAATTCAAAGGTGTAAAGTTAATTTGAATGCCCAGGCACCTAAATGGATAACTAAGGGGATCAAAATATCGAGTAGAAATAAGTGAAAATTGCAATACATCTATTATTCAAATAAGAATATTAGTAATAAAAATAAATTTAATAGATATACTAAATTACTTAAATTGCATAAGTTGTTCCAAAAGGAATATAAATAACAACCTTATGATTTAATAAAAAAATATATGCAGAACAACATGGAGTATCATAAAAAACAAAGAATATAGTAACATGAATGATAAGAACATTGACCGAATAAATAGTAATGATATTAAAATTACAGATCCACTAGATATAGCTAATAGTTTTAACACAGTATTTGTAAGGACAGCGCATAATTTACTAACGAACAAATCACACAAAAACTAGCAAACAACATCCCTTCTGTTGTATCCAGTATATTTCTACTCCCATGTACTATTAAAGAAACTTTACAAATAATAAAATCTTTAAATAACACGAATTCTGGAGGATTCTGTCAGTAAAAACATTATAAAGAACTGTGCGGATCTTATTGCATCTTTCCTCGCTCATTTAATCAACTTATCTTTCGATATCAGGGGATATTTCATGAAAAGATGAAGATATCTATTGTTAAGCCATTATTCAAAAAAGATAACTGTCACGAACTAACAATTTATAGATCCACACTTATACCAATCTTTTCCAAAATACTTGAAAAAGCAATGTACAACCGAATCTACAATTGCCTTATAAGATATGAAATGCTCCGAAAAGAACAAATTGGCTTTCAAAAAGAAAAATCCACAAAACTTGCGGGCTTTTGTCGTCTAAAAAAAGTAACATGTATATAGATAAGAAAATATCAGTAGTTGCTGTATTTTTCGATATGTCTAAAGCATTCGATTGGTGGACCTCAATATCCTTTTGTACAAATGCGAAAGATACGGAATCAGAGAACCTGCTTTGAAATGAATTGAAAGTTACCTAAAAACCGTTTATAGTGTGTGGAAGTTTCACGCGTTGATAAAAATGCCTCTGTTACGCCGCACCAATCAAAATTTTTAGAAAACCAGTGTGGTGTACCTCAGGGCAGCATACTTGGCCCACTTCTTTTTATCATATATATATAAACGACCTTCCGTGAATAACACTCTATCAATCTATACTCTTTGCTGATGATATTTCTATAATTATACCCAAAAGTGACATTTACAATGATTTTGATTATTAAATAATACAGTTAACTAAATAATGACATGGCTTGAATCCAATAACTTGGGTGCTAATATATCTAAAACTAAATGTATTAAATTCTCTATTTATAAGACTCCACACGAAACACTAAATATTGCGTACTGAGGCGAAAACCTATCAAGAGTAGCTGATACCAAGTTTTTAGGCTTATACATAGACCAACACTGCAATTGGAAAATACATGTCCAAAACGTCTGTAGCAAACTAAACAAAGTATTTGCACTCAGAAATTTACATCAAATTGCTGGCAAATCTGCAGCGCAAATTGCTTATTACGGATATGTGGAATCGGTACTACGATACGGATTATTATTACAGGGACATTCAACTGATATTACTAAGGCTTTTATTTGCCAGAAAAAATGTTGGGCTTTGTGTAACGGGGTACCACTAGATTCATGCCGACCTTTGTTTAGAAATAACAAAGTACTTAATGTTTTTGGCTTATACATATTGGAAATACTAGCTTTTGCCCGCCGCTTTGCGCGCGTTATATTGTGTACAAAGTAGCTCGGTCAGTATTCATGACATTATCTACCGTTATCTACCAAAAGATACATAATAAAATTACCTTGCATACAAACAAATGTCAATGACATGTTCTAATACATGTTCAATATATCTCTATAGACATTTTCACATGTTTAATATTAGTAGGGAAAATCGTTTCAGCTTAGCTTATTATATTAGTTTATATATGCGAACAATTTAATCAACGTGAATAATATGACATTATGTATGACGTGACAGTACTGACAGATGTGCGATGGCACATGCGCAGCACTCAATTAATAGCGCATGCGTTCTTACTTCCAAGAGGTAAATTTGTGCCATACAAACTTCTATCCTCCCTACAATCCCTCCCAGTTTATTTTTTGCAACTTATGGTAGCCTATGTCCGTCTCCATGGTCCAATATATCTCTATATTAAAGGACAATGGCAGATCTCCATACATCAAAATGTCTGAAATTAAATTGAAGCGAACAGTCACAAAAAAAATAACAAAAAATTTGGCGTAAGTAACAGAGTCTATACATTATTCTATTTTCACTCAGGGTAGGTGGAAAAACAAGATATCGGTGTTTGAATTTTTTGTTAAGAATGAACAATGTAGGTAAAAGGAAAGTTATAGTATGAAAGTTAAATAATGTAGGTAGGTACGTTTGAATTATCAAATGACATATGTCAAATTGACATCAAAACGCGGAAGTATTTTGTAGCATCTAACTGTCACAGCCAAAGACAAAAGCAGAGCTGCACATTTTAAATCGATTTTATGTGAAATCGATACAACTTTAAAACGATGCTGTGACGTTTTTATTTGATTTAAACGTTGTTTTGCTTCAAAAATATTAGCTTATTGATATAATGTTGATTAAATATTAAATAACTGCATTTTAAACCAAACCAACTCTATAAAGGTCGATCGTATCGATTACTTATTTAATAATCGATACGGAGATAGCATCACGTCTATTCCTGTCACACCATTGTCTATGGCAACAATCAAATAATAAAGTAGGTATTCGTAATCAATTGGAATGCTTTTTATCATCATAAAATACTCCAGCTTTAACGAAACAAAGTGAAAATGTTAAAAATCGTAGCAAAAAAAAAAGCAATTTGTTTTGTTCATATGAAGTTCAAGGTCGCCACAACAAACCCAGACCAAATTCTGCCATTGTTCTTTCAACAAAATCGGTTCAGCCGTTTAAGCGTGAAAACGGAACATACAAACATACATACACACTTTCGGATTTATAATATTAGTAGGGATGTGTACATGTGAAAAGATTCTCACATGAATTTAACAATGCTAGAGATAACTCAGTCATGAGTAAGAGAGACCCCACTAGATTGTAAATGCCTACATACATGTAGGCATTTACAATCTAGTGGGGTCTCTTTTTCACAACAACTGTTACATAATGTGTATAAGAGTATTTAATAAAATTTCTAAGTCAATCCGTGAACTGCCACTATTTAAAATGAAGTCTGAGTTGAAAAATTGGCTAGTGACGCTTACTTTTTATAATATGAATAAATGTTTTGACCTGAAACCTTGTAATAGACGAAGAGAGAAATTGTGAAGAGAGAATGATATTTGTAACATAAATTATTTTAGGTAAATGATTTTATTTTGTAATTTAATGTTGATGCATGTAATGAATTGATGATGACATATAATAATTTGGTTTTAATCTATTTAATAATGTTTTAATTTTATGTTCTTTAATTTTGTATTAAAATTTTGTATGCCAATACTGGCGAAATGTGTGATTCGACACTAACACATAACACCTATAAATGTACCACATTTTTACAAATAAATTATTCTTATTCTATTCTTCTTTATATTACCGAATATTTAAGCAGTGTCATCATATCGATGCCTTACGGCCAAAAGAGGCTAACCGCCACTTTACACACTTTACAGGAGAGTAGTTTAAAGTTCAAAATAAGTGAATAAAAATCATAGAATTTTTTCTGCACGTTCCAAAAGTTTCAAAATTAAACCATATAGTTTTTGATTAGGTCTCTACGAAATGACATTGTTAATCACGCCTAACACTATTTACTGTCGCTAAGCCTCAAATGGTCCTAATTATACTAACAGGAAAAAACGTCGCAAATGAAAGCAGCCGGCCTCAGCGCTAGCTGAGGCCGGCTGCTAAGGTAGAGAGATGGGCAGTATGCTAACGCAGTAAATGTAGTAACCTACCCACAGCTGGGACCAGGATACACGTCTGAAGTAGTAGTAGTAGCACGTAGTTAGGCACGGTAACAATAATAAGCGGTGCCGGTCTCTCTGTCGGCCCCTATATATACTGGGCCCTCCATCAGAGTTTGTGTCGGCGCATAACCAAATATGGGCAAAACTCACGAGCGCGGACGATGGCCTTCTCTGATTGGCCGAGCGTATGGACGGTATTATGATGTACACTCGGTAGGTACCGGTCATACGCTACAAGGAATATAAAAGTCTATTAAAATAATCATACCGTTTTATTTCCATCGAAAATCTTCGCGCCAAACTGACTCGCAAGCACGGAGGTGCTTATGCCGCGGTGAATGTTCGCTGTTCAACGCTATCGACATTATGTTCGAACGAAAGAGTGGGATAACCGATGCTGTTTGTCATTCTTCTGTAAGCTAACCGCCAAACCTATGATTTACTTTGTTATCTAACCACCATACCAGATATTTATTTTGGGAGGGAAAAAAGGGTAAGCGACAATTTAAGGCGACATTAGTTTGGATGATTTATCCTAAGCGCCTTCGATGATTGATTTGGTGACTAGGGAAAATAAAAATAAGTGCCAAATAAAGTTACGGAAATGAGACCTAAATGTAATAAATGACATATATTTTATCCAAAGAAACTGCCCTTATATCCTAACCGAAAGTATGGTACACAAAGATTCAAGTAAAATTTGATTAATGTATTTTTTACAAAAAAGTATTTACAGCCCAAACTACTTAACGTTCAAGTAAAGAAAAAATAATCAAAGCCAAAATTGCTTATCTCACAGTTTCGAAATATCATTTTTATCCAACCACCATAATACAAAATACACCAAAAATAACCGTCGTTTATGACGAAAAATTTAGTGTTAGAACCTCAATTCCTTTACCGCCTAAGCGACAAAAGGTTTGTCATAGAGCCACGAAACTTAGACCATTAGACGCAGAAAAAAAGCCGATTCTAACCATAATTATATAACGGAATGGTCATCAGTACGGACGTCAATTGACTATGAAACGGAAGTGCATAGATGGCGCGCTTCGACAGAGTCTAGTGACGTTCGCTTGAGTTGAAGAGGGGGGATGACGGTTGACGTTCAACGGAGCAACGACAACTATCACTTCTCTTGGAGACTCCGGGCGGGCAACAAGTACCTAGAAACTGTCACTCGTTTCGTGTTCAGTAATACGAAATAGTTATAGTCAGTTTTGTTATATTTGATTTGGTGTGAACTTATAACGAACTGTGATGTGAAGTGTTGATACCGGCCAAGAATCAAGCAACCCGCCGTCATATATCGAGGATTCACGGGCAAAATGTATTAAGCGACATCCGGGCCGATATTGAGTTATATACATATTCGGAATTGCCGGATTTTTCTGCGTCGTTTGCACTCGGTTTCGAGCTGATCTGAGCACTTTTTTGGCGCTTAAAACAATAGTAAATTTAGGCGCAGTTCGGAGTAGCTTTGATTGGAGCGACAATGTTTTTTTACAATTTAAGGAAAAATGGACTTCATATAGGCGGAATATTTAGTGTTTTTGACTTGAGCTATTTTTCCCGGCATAAGTTTGGTAAGATAAGGTGTTTGAATCGTCTTGCCTGCGCCTAAAATATATACATACCGTCGCTTAAAGCATTTTGCTTGCACCTGAAATTTGTACTTGATGTCGCTTAAAACATTTAGCCTGCTACTGAAATCCATACCTTATGTCGCTTAAACCATTTACCATGCGTCTGATATTAATACACACAGGCGCTTAAATCATTTTCATATTTAATAAAAATTCTTTATACTCGGCGGTTAAATCCTTCTTCTTGAACTGAATTAATAAAGACTCGTCTCATCAGACATATTGTATTCTAAGTGGTGGAAGTTAAAACATTTTTACTCTACTGGAATTAGGAAATCTATATTCGTTAAGATAGTCAAAATTTTGTATAAATCGTTTATCCGTTGTCGGGTAAGACATATCGTTTCGGCGCCAGAATCTTTGATTTACGTCACTGTGAGTAACGCGCGTGCCCTCGCGGTGCTTCAGTCGCCGTGAACCAAAGAGAATGTAAAAACTACCGTCCGTGAACCGTAACGAGTATGGACATGTTATTTGGACAAAATCTGATGATTTTGTCCAAATAACATCAAAACCAGGTGATCCTGGTTATTGAAATATTGCGTTGTTGTGGCGTAAAATAGTGCATAATCTATATCTACATTATAATATAATATTATAAAGAGAAAAAAATTGTATTTTGTTTGTTTGTTTATAATGGATAAACTCAAAAACTACTGGACCGCTTTTAAATTCTTACACCATTAGAAAGGTACATTATCTACGAGTAACATAGGCTATATTTTATTTTAGAAAACATAGGGGTCCGTAAGATATTTGGGTTTTTCGGGTACGCGAAGTAGTTTCCTCAGGACGCGGGTGAAACTGCGGGAAACGGCTAGTATAATTATAATTTGAAGAAATTCATAAAGAAATTATCAATAAATTTTAAAGGTGAATAATTTATTGTAATATTAACTTACTGTAAAATGTATTCGAAATATAAACAGTCTACACGTGTCTCTTACACTCTATCAGACAGAAGGTATTAATTATTGTGAATTAGAATGTTCACATTGAATATACATAATTATAGTTCTATTTTGAGAGTGTAAAACTGAATTGAAAGTATTATTTGCCATATACATTTCGATGCTTAAACAAAAAAATATTATAGGTAAGTGCTTACTTACATAATTGTTTTTTAAATATTTCCTTAATAAATAGTAGTTGTTTGTGTTTATTAAAATGTATAATTTAGTGTTTCTATTAGCAGAACTATTACTGACTGCCTCGTTGGTCTTGCGGCAAAAATGTGCGCGTAGGATCGGGAAGTCTCGTGATCCATTCCCGGGTCGGGCAATGTGTTATTGGGTTTTTCTGTTAGGAAATTCACCGTAACAGCATGGAGTCTGGAATGTGCCCGGTACGCAATAGGCTTGCCAATTATTACGTGGGAATAAATAAATCTGGCGAAAAGTGGGTGTAGCAATAGCAATACACCTCTGCCTACCTCTTCGGGGTTACAGGCGTGAGACTATGTATGTGTATGTATGTGGTATGAACTGTGTGAATTGAACACAGATAGTGTTATTACACATTTTGCTACAGGCAGCGATAGTCTAGGGGTGGGACAATGCAGAGGGTCTCGGATTCGAAATCTGGCACACACCAATAGGTAACTTTGAACAACTTGTAGACTTATTAACGTTATGTGCGTATTTACCTGAAAATGATTGCTTGTATAGTGCTTCGACTGTCATGAAGATGATTGACAGTCGTTACGGAGAGTCAGCACCCTCAAATATCCTGACACTAGTCTAACCAAAGAACATCGTTATCCCATAGAATCCCGTAGGTACATATTGCACCTTATCAGGTTCGACTAGATATCGGGCCCTGGGCTCCTAAGCAAATAGCAGAAGATGCAACCATGAATAATGCTAGGATAATGATGACTGTTATTGCTATTACACATAATCTAAAGTCCTAAACTAAGTTATTGACATACATAAATTTACGCCTGTATTTCTCTGGAGAGGTAGAAGGGTAGAGGGCAGAGATATTTGACACACTTTTTTAACAGTTATATTATCACATGAAACATGGGATGTCCCTGTTGCCACGTACTAGGCACAATTCCAGACTGCGGTGCTACTGTGAATTTCTATATGGAAAAACTTGAACACTGTTCTCGACCTGGGAATCAAACCCCGGGCTCCATGCTTAACAATGACATTGGCATGCGTAAACTTAATTCTTTTTTGGAAATTTCTTCTTACAGTGACATCCACCGATATTGAAATGAACAGACAAAAATACTTTAAACAAAAAATTGGTTGCCTGTAAAGTCGGTATACGGGCGAAAGTTTTACGTGACAACGACTTTGAGTGGTAAAATAATTTTAATGTGAATATTCATTCGTATAGTAGGAAGAAGGATGAAAGACGCGTGCCTTTCACTTTTTATGTCTGTCTCTCTCGCTCTTAGGCGGGACGCGTGCCTCTCACTCGCACTCATTGTGAGCGCATAACGTGAGCGGAGCGTAACGCAGTTTCTTGAAGTGTCACCCGGCAAACCAATTTATAAGACGTTGTCACGTCAAAATAAAAAATATCTTATCAGAATCAAATCATCCAGGAATAATTGTGGTGTAATGAGTACGATGATTTCTCTGGATGTAATTTATCTAAAAAATATGTATTTCTTGTAAAATATTCAGCTAGAATATTTTTCAAATAGCGAAAAATGTGAATCCTTGTGAAAAATCTAAAGAAATTTTAAAATAAAACAAATACATTTTTAAAATCAGACAAGTGATCGTTTTTATTATAATAGTGGCTATTATAATAAAAACGATCACTTGTCTGTATTTGTATTATTTAAAAAAAAATTTAGATTTTTCATTTGTAGGAAATAAACAATAGTCCAGATTAATGTTGATCTAACCGCCAATCCTAATTATACATACAAATTAATTGTTATTTCAAACAATTTACTTTTAGAGAAAAGTGCTACATAAATCATTATCTGCAACTACTTTATGATATTTCAATTGCTTAAACCGATTAGCCTGATTTTATTTCATTATTCCAATGGTTGTTCATATATTTATCCTTACATAAAATAATACCAGAGTGTCGCTTAAATCGTTTTTCCTATACCTGTATTGTGAAGTTTATGGCTCTTATATCATTTAGCCTGTTTCTAAATAAAAGTAAACTGGTGTAATATTGTATCAAGCGACGTTTATTTCGATTAATAGTAGCTTAAAAGAAATAAAATCTATACTCAATTATGCAGCTTTTGTCATGGAAATCAACTTCGGTCACTGTTTCGTTAATAACCTTATACTTTTTTTATAACGATATTTTTTCGTAAAATAGAAACTTTAAAACGCTCTCGGAATGCGGGGGTCCGTTCCGCTCCAGCTGGATGACGGCGGCTGTTCGTACTAGTAACTCGCATACATTGTCGCCACCGATAACTGTTGCTCTCAAGCACTCGTCGTAGGTGACTCAATTCAGTGTCCACGTACTGTGGATCGCAGATATTGAGAGCTCGATTAATTAGTGACCTTGGCACCGAAGACAGTTGGGATGGGTGATGATGAGAGCTGGCGCGTAGATATCTATCCGTGTGCGTTGGCTTCCGATATACGGTATGTGATAGATGACCATCCAGGTCACGTATGATCAACACGTCTAGAAACGGTAGTGCTCCATCCTTTTCTTCTTCAACCGTGCACTGTATTTTTGAGTGTATGGAGTTGAGGTGAGTTGTGAGATCCAGCAGAGAGTTCCGGTTGACGAAAGCAAAGATGTCGTCCATGTATTGCCACCAGTATCGTGGTTTCAAGGGTGTGTCAAGCGCTCGCTCTTCGAACCACTCCATGAAAACATTGGCCACCACCGGTGCGAGAGGGGACCCCATAGCCACTCCATCCAGCTGCAAGTAGTATGCTCCTCTCCACTAGAAATAGCCGCTTTCGAGACAGAATTTTATAGCGTCAATGTATGCAGTGGGTACTTCAGTGCCTTGCAATAGGGTGCTAATAATGTGTATGCTCTCTTCCACTGGTACATTAGTAAACAAGGATGTAACATCGAAGCTAACCATAATCTCTGTGTCCTTGAGCTTTACTCCTGACAGCAAGTCGACGAAATGTTTCGAGTCCCTGATGAAGCTACTCGTCTTACCGGTGAAGGGTTGCAGTGCTGTTGCCAGATGTCGCGACAGTTATTATGTCGGCGCGTCTATCTGGCTGACAATGGGTCGTAGTGGCCAACCGGGTTTGTGTATTTTAGGCAACCCGTATATTTTCGGTGGAGTGGGGTTGTGCGGTCTGAGCTGTGTTGCCAGTGCCGGGTTTTGGAGGCTTTGCAGTATTTTGGTCAGTTTGTTGGTAACCCTGGTGGTCGAGTTATAGCCAACTTTCTTATATGTGATGGAATCACTCACTAACTGTGTTATTTTGTTGTCATACGCTACGGTGTCGGCCCGCTTCAGTGGAGCGCCCGACGCCGACGCGGACGGTCGTGCTTGCTCATGATTAAGGATCTCCGTATGGTCCGAAACTAGTCGGGCTACTCCGACCAAAAATAATACGTGAGTACAACCGTTTACAGTTACTCTAATTATGACAACTCACGATAGTTTTACTCTGACAATTGAATGTTTTAATAAAGGCATAAATAAGTGAGTACAATCAAAATAGAATTTATTTTCCGCTGGAGAAATGCAACACAAATATGAAAGCGGTAGTTTATCGCCTGTGTTTCATATTTTCGGTGTCTATTTCACTGTTATTTGCCTCGCCACGCCACTGTGCCAGTGCTTGTGCTTTGTTTGACCGTGTAGCGTAGTCATAAGTTTGTATGTACTCATTAGCCCTAGAAACTATATATATTTGGTTACTATTGAATAAACAGTCAGTATGATGTCGTAATTGTTGCGTTTCATTACTCTCATCCCTACATGGCGACCCTGCCATAGCGGATCCGCGCGTCGAATTTCACGCTAAGTTCGTGATACGCGGTTAAAACAGTTGAAGTAATTTTTGTAGTTTTCAAGATATTCGTAGTTTTATATTCTCGTTTACGCGATGTGTCAGTCATATCAAACGAAAGAAGAGGTTTTTCTCGCCCAAAACGCTGCTGGAGCTGGTGGAAACAATGCTCATTTGCAAGACATTGGGGCACATATGAGTATCCAAACAATTTTGACAGCTATTATTGTTTGTGTGATGGGATTGCTGTTCCTGTATTTTGCGTACAGAGCTTACAGAAGGTGCCATGCGCAGTGGATGCGCCAGGAGATAAATCGGCAGGCCTTCAGAGGCTTGAGATGGTCAGGCCGTCAACGGAGCCCGGTTCAACGACAACCAAATTCGGCTGAGTGTGCGTGTCGAAGTGATAAAGTGTAAATGAGTAACAAAAAAAAATAACTAAGTGTTCGTAGAGTGTGTATGCGTAACAAGTGTTTTAAATAAAAGCATATATTCTACTTCGGTTCGGTTGCGTTCCAAATGTGTAAGTGATGGTGTCATATGGCTAGCGAACTAGATAAAATATACAATGACTTACGTAATATAAGACAATATTTGGTAAAAGTTGGTCCTAGGCGTAGACGTGAATCTAAGACGTGTTCTAATAAGTTTAGTGAAAGTAGTTCCATATATAGATCCTTTGAAAAGTTAATGAATGGTATAGAAAGTAAAATTAAAGAATTTAAATGTGACGAGCTTAAGGTAATTAATGAATACTGTGTTAAGATAAAGGAATTATATTTAGAAA
Organism: Euclidia mi; assembly: GCA_944739405.2. Taxonomy (NCBI): domain Eukaryota; kingdom Metazoa; phylum Arthropoda; class Insecta; order Lepidoptera; family Erebidae; genus Euclidia; species Euclidia mi. The sequence goes on from OX123202.2 coordinate 28,597,941, forward strand.
TAAAAGATTTATGTACCACTGTGAGTAGTAACAGAAGTAGTGGTTCTGATTTTGAGAGCGCTAGCGAAGACGAAGGAAAATTGACAAAAATGGCAAAGTTTGAGATAAAGGTAGCATTAAACTTAGTGCCTTTAATGACCAATCATGATGAATCTAGTATTAAGCATATAATCGATAGTATAGAATATTATAGTACATTATTAGACTCACAGGCGCAAAAAGAATTAATTACATTTGTGCTAAAAAATCGCTTGTCTCAGACGGCAAAATTGAAACTTTGTAAGGACTATGATTCTGTTGAAAATTTATTGCAAGATATGCGATCCCAATTATTGCCAACTAAGTCTTCTGCAGCTATACAAAACAAATTACATTCTTTCTCCCAAAATAATATGTCAATTGATGATTACGGTAAAGCTATTACCGAAATGTTTGTGGATTTGACTATTTCACAATCCGAAGGCAACCGCGATAATTATACTATTTTAAAGAAAGTTAATGAAAAACAAGCTATCCAGCGGTTTGCTAACGGATTGCGAAACCGTCGAATAAGCACCATTATTGCAGCCCAGAAATTTGATTCCTTGAAGGACGCCATTCAAGCTGCCGTGGACGAGGAGACTTCAATTCCTTCGACTTCTCAAGGTGATATCAGAATGTTTAATAGAAATAATTTTAATTACAGGCGAGCTACAAACAATACTTTCAGGAGTCATCATAGTCGAATCTTTAGGGGACAATCGAGCAGAGGTCAGGCGCGTGATGTGCAGATGAATCATCCAGCCACACGGCGAGGTGGAACGTCACGAGGTACGCGGTATACGCGCCCAAACAGACCACAAAGAGGTAGGTCTTCTTTTAATTATGGTAATCGAAACGAGTGGACACGTAATCCGGAATCTATGCGTGTTATGACGGAAAATGTGAGCAAAAATGACGTCAAAGACAATATCAATCAGTTTTTTCGTGAATAAAGAACATATTTTTTCATGCGATAATAACACGACTATAACACTTTCTTTATATGGTAAGCCATATCGATGGTTACTTGATTCGGGTGCATCGATCTCGGCCATCAAACATAAACATTTAGTAGAGCAAAATATTCCATTCACTTATAAGAACACGGAGATCAATGGACTCGGAGGCAAAGTGCAATCCATAGGATATGTTTATTTAGATTTAGTAGTGAACGACGCAACTTTCACGCATATGTTCTATGTTTTTAAAACATTGCCATGTTCGATGCATGGAATAATAGGTGACGACTTCTTACGAAAACATAAATCATTATTAGATTACAATAATAATACATTGACACTACATAATTTAGATGGTAACATTATAACATTAGGTATTAGTAACAATAACAATTATTATACAAACTGTTTTGTTATACCACCTAGGTCTGAGTCGATTCATTTTATACCTACAAATAGATTAGAAGAGTGCGTTGTTTGTGCATCCCAATTAAGCGAAGGTGTATATATAGCTAGCACATTGGCGAAGCCAGTAGACGGGAAAATACCTATACAGATTTTAAATGTTACTGATAAGGAGTTAACTATTAATAAATTACAACCTACTATACATAGCGCCTCGGATTACAATGTTTGCAGTTTTGATAAGTGTGACAAAACTACAGATCGAGTAAAAAGGATATTGTCTTTGTTAAATTTAAATCATTTAAATGGTGAGGAGCAGATTTCTATTGAAAGTATATGCGCAAAGTATCCCGATATTTTCTTTTTACCCGGGGATAAATTAACAACTACGCACATATATCAACATTCCATTCGATTAAAGCCTAATTAATATTATAAATAGCTACCCAGTTCCTAAAACAGTCGAGGAGGTTAAACGGTTTGTGGCGTTTGCAAACTACTACAGAAAATTTATCAAAAATTTTGCAGATATAGCCTATCCTCTAAATACCCTATGTAGAAAGAATGTCACTTTTATATGGGATAAGGAATGTCAGACTAGTTTTGAAAAATTGAAGCAAAGTTTAATATCTTCTCCAATATTACAATATCCCGATTTTTCTGATGAAAATATGTTCACCCTACAAACTGATGCATCGGGATATGCGTTAGGTGCCGTATTGTCTAACAAAGACGGGCGACCAGTTGCTTATGCTAGCCGTAGTCTAAACAAAGCCGAGAGAAATTATCCCACTATAGAAAAGGAGTTACTTGCTATAGTGTGGGGAGTTAAGCATTTTCGACCGTACTTATATGGCCGTAAGTTTAAAATATACACGGATCACAAGCCATTAATATATTTATTTAATTTAAGAGATCCGTCAAGTAGGTTATTGAAGTTTAGATTGATTTTGGATGAGTACGATTATGAGGTTTATTATGTGCCAGGGAAATGCAATGCGGCTGCAGACGCATTGTCAAGGGTATGTTTGTCTTCGAAAGAACTGAAAGAGATGCACGAATGTGTTATAAATGTGATGACGAGAGGACAAAAAAGGAAATTATTAGGAAGCAATTCTTCGGATGATATGGTTATCTCTGACGATTGGTCTGATCAGCCAAAAGTCGTGGAAACCCATAGTAAGCCGAAAGAATCTGTTGAAATGAAGTATATTACAATACCTAACTGGAATAAAATGATGTCACAAGATAGAAGTGATAACGTACGATTAAGTAGTAGAGGTACATTTTATTACGTGCCGTCTCAATTTACATTGTTTATAAACCCGACAGCCCGATCGCAATTGACGCCAGCCGCATTTGTGAGGGAGCTCGGAGAATATTGTGCACAAAATAATATAGATGAGATATATTTTATTAAAAATGATACTAATAATGTATTTATTGCCAAGTTGGTGGCGGAAATTAAAAATAATATAAATTGGTCCGGACCGAGATTATGTGTTTTAAAAGATGTGAAAAGGATAGTTGATAAAGACGATATAAGAGTTATTATTAATGACTTTCACCTATTACCTACGAGTGGCCACGCGGGTATTAGGCGAATGTTAAATACAATTAAGAAATATTATTTTTGGCCCAATATGGAGCGAGACATAATTAATTTTGTTAAGAAATGTCATAAGTGTCAGACACAAAAACATACTACTTATACAAAAGAGCCGATGGTCGTGACTACTACAGCACATACAGCGTTTGAAAAAATATACCTAGATATCGTAGGACCGTTAGATAAAGATATACATAATTATTCTTATATATTAAGTATGCAGTGCGAATTATCAAAATATATAATAACATGTCCACTTGTTTCGAAAAGTACCAATGAAGTTGCAAAAGCTTTCGTTGAAAATTTAATTCTTAAGCATGGAGTCCCTACTAGCATAGCGACGGACAGAGGAACCGAATTCATCAGTACAACAATGTCAGAGGTTTGTAAGTTATTAAATATTAATAAATTAAGTTCCACAGCCTACCATCATGAGAGTATTGGTGCGTTGGAGAATACTCACAAACATTTAGGAGCATTTCTAAGGATACAGTCCAATAATTATCCCGAAACTTGGAGCACATGGTTACCCTACTGGTGCTTCTCGTATAACACGTCGGTACATAGCTCTACTAATTATACTCCATTTGAATTGGTATATGGAAAGAAATGTAATTTACCTAGCAATCTTTCAACATCCATTGAACCACTTTACAATCATGACAGTTATCCTCTAGAGTTAAGATATAGACTACAGGTTACGCAAAATGAAGCTCGTAAAAGATTGATTAAACAAAAAATAAATCGAAAAGAGCATTATGACTCGAAAATTAACCCAATTATATACAAACCAAATGATCAGGTATTATTAAAAGAGGAAACAGGTAATAAATTTAGCCCTGTTTACTCAGGTCCATATGTAGTAGTTAGAGACTTATCGCCTAATGTAGAAATAATTAAGAAAGGAAAAATTGATTTGATTCATAAAAACAGAACTAAGCTGTACTGTTCCTAGTTAATAATGTAATTAGACTATGTTTATATTGTATACTTACTATATTATAATAACAAAATAATACCTACATTATTCATGTATGATAGAGGAAATATAACTATGAATTATATATACAATCGATTAATCATTCTATTAAACTTATACTACATAAATATGTAATAAATAAATATTATAACCTTAGTTATTAAGAAATATGTTGTCAATGATACAATTAAAATATTTTTAGCTATAAGTAAAAGTAATGTTTTATGAATATATAAATGTACCAAAAAGAAAATGTTAATCAATGTAAACTTATGTCTTTACTTGAAATAATTAAAGGTTTATTCAATTAATATAAATAAGGATGTTTGTAATAAAAAAAAAAACTTATTCTTATCATTTTTTTTATTTTTTTATGTGGGAGATGTAGCGTAGTCATAAGTTTGTATGTACTCATTAGCCCTAGAAACTATATATATTTGGTTACTATTGAATAAACAGTCAGTATGATGTCGTAATTGTTGCGTTTCATTACTCTCATCCCTACAGACCGCAAACGTGACCTTCTCACAATACAGACGATAACAGCAAAACATATGTTTTAAGTGGCACTTACCATTTTGGGCCGACTACTAGGTGTTTAGAAGTTTTCGGTATACTGTATAGGTGCAGTGGTTATGTAGGGTTTGATTCTCTCAACTAAAATTTCTGAACAAACCTAGTGGAAGGAAAGAGGAACCCACCACGCACCATCGGATTGACCACCCCAACTATTGCAATAGAAAAAGGTTGACAATACCGAACTCTTCTAAAAGGATAAGGGATATAGGAATGGTATGGGTTCCAAGAATATACCTGACTTGCAGTATCCCGCTGTATGCGCCGACTATTCCTCGACACGTGTTTCGCCTCTGCACGAGGCATCCTCAGTAGCGATGGGCAACGACTGAGCGCTTTCCTACCGTGAGCTTGTCTTATAAACGATTGTACTTTCTAATTCCCTCCGCCGCTCAACTGATGTACGTCATTACGACGGTATGCGAATATATTCAGCAATGGGGACCAGTTAAAGTTGGTTTGATCGTTCAGTAATGTATTCTTGTCCCGCTTTAAAACTTCTAATTGTTCCAATACGCACATTCTGATACCCTTTTGACAAGTGTGTATGAATGTCCTCTATTTAGACTATGGCCCGTTTGAAGTAAATGTTCGGCAAAATGAGACTTTTCTGGCTGGTTGTTTCTAAACGCTGCTAAATGTTTTTTGTATCTCAGCTCAAAACTTCGACCCGTCTGTCCTATGTACTTATTTTGACATTCATCGCATGTTAAGCAGTAAATACCGGACTTTTTGTTTTTGCATACTTTATCTTTACCATTGCAAAGAAATTTTAACGTTTTGTAAGGTTTATAGGCTGATCTGATACCGTTCCTCCTCAGTATACGCGCCATACGGTCAATAATACTTCCAAAATAGGTAAGAACAGCAGTATTATTTAAAGGTTCTTTTATGGAGGGATATAAAAGCGTCTTGGCTATTCTAATTTGTTTTCCTCGAATCATCTTGTCAATTAGGCGTTTCCTATACCCGTTGGATTGAGCTATATGATAAATAATATTTAATTCTTTGTTATATGATTCTATATTGAGTGGTACATTTAATAATCTATGTATCATACTCTGGAACGCTGCCATTTTGTGTTGTGATGGATGACAGGACGATGCTGTTATTGTAGTATCTGTATATGTCGGTTTACGATAAATTTCAAAAGAGTGTGAGGTACCCTCCCTTTTGATAGTCAAATCTAAGAAGTTTATTGACCTGTTTTGTTCCATCTCTAATTTGAACTTGATTTTGGGGTGTATACTATTAATTCTTCTAAGAAAACAGTGAAGCTGACATTCGGTGCCCTTCCAAGCTAGCAAAATAGCGTCCACAAATCTATAATAATATAAGATGTTCGGTTATTTCACCAAATGCTCGTATTCGTAGTTATTCATAAAGATATCTGCTAACAACGGACTAAGCGGTGAACCCATGGCCAAACCTTCCTTCTGTAAGTAGTACTCGTTGTTGAATTGAAAATAGTTTTGTTTACTGCATAACTCGGTTAATTTCAAAATGTTCTTAATCTGTTCTGAGTGTATTCTATTTCTTTCCAGCAGATTTTCAATTATAATTAGGCATTCTTTATAAGGGACGTTTGTAAATAAGCTTTCTACATCCAAAGACACGAGTTTTGTGTTTCTAGGTAAACAGATGTGTTTTATTTTGCTAATCAAATCATAACTATTTTTCAGGCTGTATTTTGCGGTGAATGACGTCTTCTCTTTAATCAATCCGTTTAAATATTTCGCTAATTTATAAGCTGGAGCGTTGACATATGAAACGACTGGACGGATGGGCACCTGATCTTTATGTATTTTGGGCAAACCATGCAACAGCGGACACTGAGGGTTCATCGATATAATACTTTTCGCTAAATAGCAGTCTTGCGGAAAAAGGTAATTACTTGACTTTATACTGAGTTTTAATTCTGCATGAAATCTTTTGGTAGGATCGTAGGGCAGACGCTGGAAATCTTCGGTGTGTATTACATCTTGTACTTTGCTATTATATTGGAATCTAGACATAATAACTACGGTGTTGCCTTTATCCGCTTTATTTACCATCAAATCGTTTTGTTGAATTTTATCTTGGATGGATTTATATATTTTCAATTCGCAGTTAATTAAATTTGTCGATTTGTATGTTTTTAAGTGATGGGCAGCTAAACTCTTGACTATATTATCTTTTTTATTTCTGGTAATAGCTAGTTCTGCATCCACCGCCAATGTTTCCAAAGAATATTGCGTAAGTTTTTGAGGAATACTATACTTTAATCCCTTCTCCAAGTGGTGTTGCCAGTATATTCTGAAGATGGTGTTATTTTTCCTAGCAATTCTTGTAACTTCCTACTTTGAATGATGTATTTCTCGTGAGCTACAGTTGATGCTAATTCCCTAGCTTTTTGGTCTAATAAATCGAACTCGACATTGTGTAACTTGAATGAAAGCTCTAAATGCAGTATTTTTAATTACACAGTATTTTTAATTAAATATTGACGTCATACACACTTGTCAAAAGGGTATCTGAATGTGCGTATTGGAACAATTAGAAATTTTAAAGCGGGACAAGAATACATTACTGAACGATCAAACCAACTTTAACTGGTCCCCATTGCTGAATATATTCGCATACCATCGTAATGACGTACATCAGTTGAGCGGCGGAGGGAATTAGAAAGTACAATCGTTTATAAGACAAGCTCACGGTAGGAAAGCGCTCTGTCGTTGCTCATCGCTCCTGAGGATGCCTCGTGCAGAGGCGAAACACGTGTCGAGGAATAGTCGGCGCTTACAGCAGGATACTGCAAGTCAGGTATATTCCTAGAACCCATACCATTCCTATATCCCTTATCCTTTTAGAGGAGTTCGGTATTGTCAACCTTTTTCTATTGCAATAGTTGGGGTGGTCAATCCGAGGGTGCGTGGTGGGTTCCTCTTTCCTTCCATTAGGTTACAATGGAGTTCCGCCAAGTAACGCCTGATTCAATCAACTATTTCTGAACAAAGTTAAAAAATCAACACAATGACACATAACGTACATTTCACTTATTATATCACGACTACTAGACAAGAGCGGGCATCGACTTTTAGTCTGTCACCAAGTTATGCATATAAAATAATTATATTTTCAAAACGTCGCGTATACGACATAACTGCCATAAATGCTCAACCACGCTGTTTAAAACCGTGACATCGGTCTTTATTAATGGATTTTAAATTTTCAACAGCTGTGACGGTCCCTACATAAAATCACATATCCCCTGTGATGCATGGAATGAGATCACAAAGTCACTCGAATTACTGAATCATATTGAAAGTCGGTTCGTGACCTTGATCCTTATTACAAACGGAGATATAATCGGGGGTCTAAACCGTACTGCTGTGACGATGTTGTCTAAAGTGGGTAATAGAGGCGGAGAATGGAAGGGTCAGGAACTCGATACTAGGCCGCGGCTCGATTCCTAGACCATTCCACTTGCAAACTTGAGTAGCTTCACAGTTACGACGTAGCAACAGGCCTAGCTTTCACAAGAAAGCTATGCCTATAAGTATTCAATAAGTGTCACGAATACTACCTTGTGTGTGGTTGTATTCATAACACTTATTGAATACTTATCTTACGATAGAATGATTTGATGTATATTTACAAGCTTATAAGAGATATATTTGTGAAGTTATTGTTGAAATAGATACATACATATATTATGTAAACATATTTTGTATCTACAAGGACCGCATTACCGTCAGTATGCTTTAAATTCTCAACTTGTAGGGTAGTAGCAGGAGTGTTTTGCTTGATCAATTAAACACATTTACTTTAATAACATATACATACTCTGGATGCATATATAATTGTACATACTAGAATAAGGAATAATTTTCTCTTTTTCAGGGTACCGACTCACCGGAACAACTTAAAAGCACAAGGTCCTATAACTTGTCACATTATTTTGTATAACAACTGCTGGTGAAGATAAAGCCTTGACATATTATTATTTATATCAAGGCTTAATCTTCTTCAGCAGTTATTATATCAGCTATTATTGATAAATACTGTGTATAATATATAATAATAGGTATTTACAAACATTTGTAGGTGGGATAGGTATATGTACCTATGCTAATCCATTGTCTAGTACGCATCGTTCAAGCTCTGTTTGTTATGGGAATAGACGGTGATGTGTCAATGTGGCAGAATATTATATTTAAAAATTCAACGCTTTACATGTTACATAACATAACTTCACGCCTTTTATCCCCGAAGTGGTAGGCAGACATGGCACACCCACACATGAAATATAAAGTGTTAAAACGAAAAATGTGAATAAGATATACCTACAGGAGTGAAGACAAAAATAGGATATAATTATTATGAACACATTAGCATCAGTTCCACATACTCGTACGTTGACAGTCTCGAACGGAACCGTAACCTTCTGCCTATTTGACTTACGTAAAAAAGACGGTTGGCAACCAAGGTGCCATCAGTGTCACATGTTTGTTTAGCTACGTGTGAAAACTTAAGAATAGGGCTTAAAGATCTTATTTTAAATTCCCAAAGCTTCAAGCGCACAAGGAAAAAATATCCCTATTCTCAGATGTAATATAAATTGTAAAAAAATACAATTGAAATTAAACTACAGTTTACGGATTAAGTTAAGCTGTCAAGCTAAAACATAGCTCTGTCGCTCAATTTACTTGATTCTTCACGAATTTAATATCTTTACGGATCAATGTGAATTGGAAATGGTACATTTAAAAATTGCCCCAAATATCAGAGGATGAGACTTTAAAATTCGTCAAATTATTAAGCGTAATGTATATTGAATTGGGCCCTATATTCGTGTATTATAGAGTATGAAATACCTTTTACCTTTTATAAATCACCTCTTATAAACAAGTATTAAACATGTTCATGTATACGGGTGATATAAAATTAATATTAGTCATTCTTTAACCTTTTCATATCCTATCCTGATGATGTAAAATAATTATTTTCTCTTTTAACCCAACAACGATTTATCAAGTTCAGAAATTTTGTTTTTGCTTTGCGACGGTCTGACGTATGAAAAATTAATCATTTGGTTATTGGAAAGAGCGTTGTTACTACACAATTTGACTATATACTTATTTCACTTTCATCTTTGTACTAAAAGATGAAGTCCTTAACACGTTAGTGAATTAAAGTATGTCATGTCTGAGTTTTAGATAATTTATCGAGAAAATATCTGAGTAGAAAAACGCATATTTTTGTTTTGTTTGATTAACAAAAACGGCACTAATAGTTACGCTTACGAGTTGACAATTTAGGCCACTTACTCACTGGCAGTCATGCATAAAAACGATTTGTAGTTGTATTTGAAATATCGTAAGTAAGTATAAGTCAAATCATTCAATTGTAAGATAAGTATTCAATAAGTGTTGTGAATACTACATTGTGAAGGCTACGCCTGTTGCTACGTCGTAACTGCGAAGCTACTCAAGTTTGCAAGTGGAATAGTCTAGGAAACGAGCCGCGGCGTACTATCGATTCCCTGACCCTTCCATTCTCCGCCTCTATTACCGACTTTAGACAACATCGTCACAGAAATACGATTTAGACCCCGACCGTATCGCCGTTTGAAATAAGGATCAAGGTCGCAAGCCGATTTTCAATTTGATTCAGTCATTCAAGTGACTTTTCACATAAGGTCGCCGTATTATAATCTCATTCCATGCATCACAGGGGATATGTGATTTTATGCGGGGAACGTCATAGCTACTAACAATTTTTAAATCTATTAATAAAGACCGATGTCATTTTTTACGGTTTAAAAAAGCGAAATTGTGCATTTAACTCTGTTTGTTGTCATATACGAATCACAATTGCCTTTTATAGGCAGTGCGTGACATGTATAGTGCATCACTACTAATATAAGATATAAAGCCTGTATAATTGTTTTTATAGATATAATAATCAGATTTATGCGTACTGGCAGTAAAAATCAAAACCTACTTGGATAATAGAGCTAAAAGAAAATATATTTTTAGAATACCAAAGTTGGCTCTTAAAACGTTCCACTTAAAACATAGCTCACGTATTCCTTGAGTGTTGCCGCTACTGTGTGTCTTCTTCTTCTGCCTGCCCTGTTCCCATATTACTTGGGGTCGGTGCAGAATGTCTTCCTCTTCCATTCTCTCCTATCAGACGTCATCTCATCATTCACTTCCTTTTCATTCATGTCACCCTTCACACAATCCATCCATCTTTTTTTTGGTCTTCCTCATGCCTTATATCCCTCAACTCTCATCTTCATCACCCTTCTAGTCACATGATTTTCATTCCTCCTCATCACATGCCCATACCTCGATAGACGATTTCCTTTCAGCTTTTATTGCACCGGTGCAACTTTCAGACTTCCCCTAATAAACTCATTTCTAATTTTATCCATCCTTGTCACCCCACACATCCATCTCAACACCCTCATCTCTGCTACATGCAATCTTCTTTCATCCGTCTTCTTCAAGGCGCAGCATTCCGATCCATACAGTGCGACAGGCCTTATTACGGATTTGTAGATTTTGCCCTTTAACCTAAGGGGTATCTTTGGGTCACAAGTTGTTCCTGTGACCTGTCGCCATTTCATCCAACCTGAGTTGATCCGGTGCGTGACGTCGCGGTTTATTTCCTCGTCCCCTTGAATAAGTGACCCGAGGTACCGGAAGTCGGAGCAGACCGATATGGGCTCTCCACCAAGGGATATAAATCTTAAACATATTTCTGAGAACCCTGTTGTATTCAAAACACGTTTTTAAAGGTTTTCTCGACACAAACAAATAGTAAACTAACCTCTTTAAATGATCTTCCAACAAAAATATCTGTATTACTTATCAACGTACGTTGGTAAAATTTATAACAATAACGTATCATATTAAAATACAGAACTTGGTTGTTTTTTATTTTTCACTACTCAACTTATTTTTAAGTAATTAATTTATTGTATGGTTTGAAAAAGTTCTGAATGTCCCGTCGTCGTCGCGCTTCTCTTTCTTATTTATACAATCCGACAGTGACAGCAGCAGCTCAACTCAATAGCGGTTGTCAGCGCCTTAATAAGTTTGGCATGTGTACGCTCATATCATTGCCGGTATAAATTCATATTCATTAAAACGGTACTCTTGCTTGCTGGATATTTGCCGGATGTATTTGTACACATAGTTGAAGAAATGGTAACATATTATTGGACGTATGTCGTTATAAATATGTCCATTTAAACAAGGTTAACGCTATTCGCGATTTAGGAGTCCAACTAGACAGTACACTAAAATATGATGTTCACATATTAAATACAGTTATAAGGGCTTTAAGGTACTGGGCTTTGTCATACGTAACTGCAAAGGTTTCAAAAAATCATCAACTAAAGTAAAACAATTTAACTCACTCGTACGTCCCATCTTAGACTATGTATATGTATGGCTCAGTCATATGGAATCCTCATTATGACGTATACACAAAACGTTTGGAGAGTGTGCAAAGGCGCTTCCTTTATCACCTAAGCTACGGAGACCAACTAGCAAAACAAATGGTGAGTTACATAGCATGGTTGACTTATTATAAATTAAAGACTTTGGCAAGGCGCAGAATGAAACTTGATTCCATATTCCTAAGATACTCAGTGGTGCCATAGACTGGAGTGAGTTGTTGAGTAACTTAAATATAAAAATGCCTATTCGTATTCCAAAAAAGTCTAATTATAACTTATATTATATCCCGTTCTCTAAAATTAACCTGGGTCATTACGCTGCTTTGCCAAGGATTTGTAGACTGTACAATACTATGTATATCAAAGGCTCATGATATTGATATTACTGAATCATTCCCAAAATATAAGAGGCTATTGGAAAAATGTTTTTAACGTTTTATATTGTTTACCACATTTACTCTTATTTTATTATCTAGTTGTTCATTAAAATTTGCACGGTAAAGTTTTACAATAAATGCTTATGTAAGTTTTTTTTTCATTGTAATATGTTGCTCATTAACTGTATTTGTATTAGGTAGGTAAGCTTTTATGTTATAGTGCATGATGTGGTCTTCTGTAACTGAAGGAGTGCAATGTTCAAAACTGTTGGTTGTATAATATGTCTGTGTTTGTGTATATTCTTTGTCGGAGACAAAAAATAAATAAAATAAAAATAAAACTATATGTTTAACATAATGAGATAACTACAACATATTACTAACTTATCTGCCAGTCATAATGCTTTTTCTTTTTTCCTTGCTCTAAGACCCCTCTGTGCTGTGCGCAAAACTGTGTAATAAATGTTTTACTGCCGGGCTGCATAATATAATATGTTCAAGGCGCGAAATATACTTTTATGAATGTATGAATTATTATGGTTTAGCAACGGGTAGGTATAGTAAAACACATAATATTATCCTAACCTCTTATTTTTTATTTATCACCAAAACTGTAAATCACACTTTGGTACAAAAACAACAAATCTCTTAACGTCAAAATATAGTCACATCTAAACAATAGTCGTAACAATAAACCAAACATTCTAAATTATCTCTTAAACCATTTAATATATGATCGCTAAAATTGACTTTGTTTTCATCAAACTGCCTATTGATTTACAAATAACATACTTGATATTAATTTTCTTTACTTTATATTATACACTTCATATTTCTGTCTTCAATGTATTATTTTTTTTTGAGAATAAAAGAAAGACAAGGTATCCATTATTTAATATACTCTCAGATAAGATAGGTAAATTACACAAAGATTGAAGATATTATGATTCAAAAGTGATGGTTCTACATTATAAAATATGAATATTTAACTACGTCGAAGGTCCCACGAGTACTTTAAGAAATAGGAAAAATGAGCTATGTTATTTAACATTAATATTCGCTACTCCTCATTTTGTAAAGTATGTTTAAATGATCGGTGTACAAGCCAATACATGTTGTATACTGAGAGCAAATGTATGTTATTGATGTTGGGAACTGGCCGTCTGCCTCGCTTGGCCAGTGAGCTATTATATTTGTTCCTACACAATGTTTATATTTTGGTTGATGTAAACAGAAACACAAAGCCAATTCGTTTTCATTCTCGGATTTCTAGTAGCGAGTAATGCTGACGGTAAAAATAACGTTTTATTCCATTTTATTGCTTCATTAATTATTTAATCTATCACTTCAACTTTCATATCAATATAAGATAATATATCTTCTACGGAAACAATTATTTACACAATTCCTTCACAGTCTCTATAACCAAGTAAAATCACGAACTCTCAACACGGCATATCACGCATATCATTTGCGAAACAAATATCATACGGATGTGGTGATTTGTTCGATGAGGTGGTGCTCGCGGCGGCGGCAGGCGGCGCGGCACGAGCCGCCGCGCGTCCACATGTTGCCGCGCGTCGCCAGCCCCTCGGGCACGCTGCGCGACGGCCGCAGCGGCGGCGCGCGCCGGTAGCAGTCGGGGCAGTGGGCGATGGAGCAACACGCGCGGTCGAGCGGCGCAGCATACGACAGCGACTTCGGCAGTCGAGAACCACCACACGTGGGGCCGGGCCACGCGCAGTACGCGCTCGCGCCGCCGGCGCTGCAGGCGCACCACGCGGGCTCGCAGCGCGGCGGCGGCGTCACACACGGACACGCCTCCGCTATCGTCGGCGCCGGCGCGGGCGGCGGCGGCTCCGGCTCTCGCTTAGAAAACCCAACGAAGAACAGCAGCAAAGCACCAGCTAACGTAGCAGCCGTTGAAAAATAATAGCCTGCTCGCGGCACCTGTTGATTGATGTACCCGGTCACAGGAACACCCACCATAACTGGAATGGCTTCCGCACCTTGCACATAACCTATTTGAGGACAATATTTATGGCATTATTATCAATCTGTATACCTAAAAATATTATTATATCGGCGGAACCATATCATACGTGCTTACCCCAAACTTTCGTAAAGTGTCGGCCCCGAACTCGTTCCATTGTGAGCATCTTTATAGAATACAAAAAACCGCCCAAACAAAGCCCGTACATCCACGCGAATAACACGTAGCCGTGATAGCCTTCGACGCTGCTTAGAGCGAGCATGGAAATTCCTGAAAATATTTTTCATTGTAATATACGTACATACTCGTATATCATTCGTATATGAGCGCAATGCGGGTATTTCTTAGTGTTGTTTACCTATTCCCAACATGGCAGTTTGGCACAAATATTGTTTGGAGACGAGGCACTGCGCTGACGGTCGCACTAGCACGAGCCCAAAGCCAGCACAACCGAGTACCGCAGCGAATCCCAAAAAAGTTTGAAGTAGCACCAGAGCACTCTCTTCTAAGCCTTCTTGAAATCCTTGCAGAGACTGGGGTAAAGAAGAACATTTATTAGTCACTGTGTACGATTTCTATTAAAACTTTACTATTTGGACTTACCAAAAAAAAGACGGGAGTGTAAAGTCCAAAAGCTGCTAAGCCGGCCGCCAGCAATAAAACTTTCGCAGGCCGCGAGTGGAGAGGAGTTAAATCAATAAACGGTGCTCTTTTTAGGCCTTTCTTTTCTTTAACCTAAAACAAACAAGCTAATGAGATACCTACATAATTGAATGAACGTGGAATTCTTAATTATTTCATTTGAAATTTAAAGTGTATAGGTACTCCTAAGGTCAGCACGAGTATCTGAATGAAAATAAAAATTTGAATGTTTATCTCCCCCTGGTTTTAAATTACGTAGAACGGATTTCGCTGCCATAAAGCAGTAATTAAAAGCTATAAAACTTAAAAGAGTTCAAACGACTTGTCTTACCGGTCTTACCTTTCGGCGTTGGTTTTTAAGGTGCAAAATGGCGCGTCGTTGCGGATGATATAGAGAGGCGCTTCGGTATACCGCGCTAAGGAAGAAAGCCAAAACGAGCACTCCTGTAACTGCTTGAAGCCCTAGACGCCACCCTAATTTCCTAATAAAAATAGAATACAATATCACAGTTGTAGTTGTCGAGTAAGTTCAAAATATTTCAAAGTAAAATGTCTGTATATTTTAACCGTAATGTGAGAGAAAATTCTTCTTTGAAATATTCAAGGCTATTTTGTTTTTATTGTGAAGCACTTTTATGTTGTTGGTAACAAGAATATTTTTCTGTAAGCACTTCTAAGTAAAAATGTAACAGCAAAGTTACGAAAGCAAGTAATTTGTACAATTTATTGTGTTTAATCGTAAACTTTTATTGAATTCTGTTTTACTGGGGTGGTGGAATTTGAAGATGGCTTTTCAAATACACAAAGGCCGTGACTTGACCTGAAAGTTTAATCGAATAAGAGTAATTTAATCACTGAAAAGGTCTTAAGTGATTGGCTCGCCACATATTGATGCACAAGGTGTTGAAGCTTCACACCGAGCAGAATAAACAATTGATAGTTATTATTGAGTGTGTCAATACTATAAGGTCTCATTCGAAAAGAGGCATCTTGTACTTTTCTGTATTATTAAGAATACAAATATTTTTAGCCTGTAAATTACAAGTTTTGTTGTCTACGGCTGCAGCTAAATTTAAGCTTGTTCTCTCGGAGTATGTTCATGTTACGATGCGAGAAAATTTGAGCCCATGACTTCGTGGATACCAAGATCAATTAGTTTATTTTCATCATTCAGAAGCTTGTAAAATGTTAATGACTGTACTGATGTGTCATAGATGCAACTTACCCAACAGCTTCTTTATAAGCGACGCTGAAGAGCGCTATGCCGACGCCTCCACCGGCGTGTGCTACAAGTTCGACGAATTGCCGCCTCCTCCTAAAGTAGGCGCCCAGCACTAAGCCGGCAGCCTCTCGGACAAGACCGCAACCGACGCCGAGCACTACACCTAATCAAATTTTACATATATTTAACACAATCGTGTTATTATTAGAAACTATCCTTTTTCTTTTAAAGATATTTCTTCCACTAGGAAAATGTCCTGTGACGAGGTGAACTTTACAAACATACAACCAACTGACACAACTGCCGGGTGCGGATTATTGTAACCTCACCCCTGTTTTTTTGGTCTAATTTGACTGGACTAAATTGTCAGAACACGCTGCATTAATGGAAAAAAAAAGTCTAAATGACCACAATTATTTTGATTGCATACCAAACTCTTGTCTACATAGATTTTGAATGTTTTTTCTGTCATTTAGTCTAGCTACTAATTTGATAGAAAAATAGCACATCCTATTTTTTTATGATCTTATGTAATACTTTGTTTTCCTTAACAAATTACCTTGTACAGAAAACTGCCTATAAAATAATTGTCACGTCTAACCGTATATTTAATCTTCCAAAAATATATTACGGTAGCGGTAGGTGCAGGCCATTTAATCGTGAGTAGTAAGCAGAACTAACAAGCTTGATTCAATATCCCCGCGGTACCGTTTGAGAAGGATAACATATTGAACTGAGTTCGCGCTTGTTTACTACACAATTTACCTACACACATATTTGCATTCAGCGATTCTATTCACGAGTTACTGATATTTCCGGGGCTCAAAGGATCTATAAATACACTTTGTTACGTCTGACTATTGAAACTTTTCTGCATACACTTTATTTATTTCGAGCGAATAGCGATTTTAGGTATTCATGAGTAGAAAATGTAACGCGAGTTATAACATAAGTAACAAAGAAATTTGTAACATTAAGAAAAAACTCCAGATATTTTGTGTCTCAATCTGCGTCGTGTTTAGCTAAAGGATATTTTTTCAAGAACAATTCTTCGTTCCTTATTAGGTATGATTTCGTCAAAAAAATCTACAATTATTTCGAGAGAGGACAATCGATATAACCTTGCAGCCACATTGACTAGTTAAGACGATATATTTGTACTGACTATATTCCTTCAGGTTTTTAGTGAAACAAGCGTGGAAATAACCAATATTCTGTCAAATCCGCTTAGACCAGTAAGTAGATCCCAGCCTCCACAACGAAAATCTTCAAATGATGGAAGGCAATTAACGCCGCCCATGGACACTCGCAACACCAGAGGAGTCACAAGTGCGATGCCAGCCTTTGGCATGGGAAAATGAATAGGAGCGGGCAGAGGTGGGAGGAAAAGTTAATGACTTAGTTTATTAGTCTAACTTACCATAGCTTAGTAAAGTCTGATGAAGCTGCGTAGCAAACGAAGTGAACAGACAGGCGAGGGGTAGCAGTAGCCCACCAAGCAGAGCGATGAGTCGCGGCGACCGACGGCGTCCCGCCACAAGGGCACCGGCCGCGCGCGACACTCCCACGCAAATCGCGCCGGCCCAAACTGACGAAAATAAAGACAATTTATAATCATATCAACACGTCGTAAATGTTAGTAGTTATTGATAATAATAAGAATAAAATACTAGCTGAATCCGCGATTCCGCCCGTGTGGACTTCGGTTTAACTGCACGGAAATTTGTATTTAATCGAATAAGGCTTTTTTGTATGTTTACCAAAATATTATATGTTAAGGCTCCTAACTGAGTGGAGAGCGCGGTTGGAAGGAACGTGACATCACCGCAAACGCAGCGGTCCTCTTCACTCACTGATAACCACGACTGAGCGCATTTACGTTTCAACTATTTCTGTAAAATAATTTCTCTGGGAAATATATAATTTGGAGTTTCAACAGCGTTGTTATTTACACCTTCTTATACTGGTCCTTAACACTATAGAAGTTAAGTTTACTGTTTATAAAGTCAGCCATGTGTCATAAATTTTCTTATTCTGGCTGACATTTTGTACCATTAACTTTCAGATAGACAGACAAATGAACAAACAAATTTTAAAAACTATTTCTTCTTCTCAGAGGCCGCAAAGACCAACACAAATTTTAAATCAATTGTTGTTTTGACATTAAACTGGCAGTTTAATTTAATTTATATACATATTAAGTAGGTTATTTTATTTATAAACGGGTTAAAACGAATTCTGTGACCTCGGCCTCTGATAAAAATAGAACACCATATGATTTCCCGTGAGCCTCGTACAAGCAGCGACTAATAGGGGATCGGTGTAAAGAGATTCGTATTAATCGTGCTGGGTTAAGAAATAATCTGCCGCAAGCTGGATAACGGCACAGGTGGTATAAACGTATGTAATATAATGTTATAGGCTGTTGTGCAACGTAAATTAATGTCATCATCATCATCATCATATCAGCCTTAATAATCCACTGCTGGACTAGGCCTCTCCTTTGAAAGGAGGAATTGGCCTACTATACCACGCTGGCCAAACGGGTTGGTATAGGGTTTATATCAAGTTTTCCTTCTCTTGCAGTGTTGTTCTCTGCATAATATATAATATAATATATTCTACCACATTCACACAACACCATCTAGTCCCAAACTAAGCAGAGCTTGTACTATGGGTACTAGATAATGGATAAACATACATATATACTTTTTTTTGTAAATACATACATATTATACATAGAAACACCCAGACCAAGACAAACATCCATGTTCATGCACACAAATGTTTGACTTGAGCGGGAATCGAACCCGCGACCTTCGGCGTAACAGTCGCTTACACTACTGCTCCGCCAACCGGTCGTCAAATATACTCCATCTGTCTTCTGTCGACACCCATGGGATGATATGGGGTGGTGACATTTCGTATTCTTAATCCGTCACCACACGGACAAGGACAAGACATAAATTAATGTAATAGATTATTATTTTCACTGTGTGATGGACACAGCGATGAAGCTAACACACTTTGTCATCTACACTTAGGTAACTTTATAACTACCCATTATTCTAATGATTTTAAAGTCACTCAGAGGATACACAGAATGATGAAGATGTGTATGACTAGCTTCTGCCTGCAACTTCATCGGCGTGGGGCTCAGTTAACAAGACAAAAGGTATCAAAGTCAAAGTGCTTTATTCACTTAGGTCACAATGTGACGATTATGATGATGAAATAAAAGAAAATAAATGTATATTTAGTGCCACGTAATGCAAGGGCGTAGATCCATGACAAAGGGCGGGCTTTTAAACTTTCAGTCACTCTTTTTCATCACCAGGTTTTTGCATAATACAAAATAATTACAATTTTGTAAGGAACTCCAATTGTTAGCCCTTGTGCTATACTGATACAGGTATCAATGCAGAGTTTCTTACAAAAATTGTTCAGTAGTTTTTGCGTGAAAGAGTAAGAAAAATCCAAACGTCCATCAATCTACACTTTTAGCATTTAGAATCGTACATAGTAATATAAATTGCTTTTTTGCCGAATCACCGTGTACTTATTATATTACTTCAATGTTTTCAAGTCCCCAGCGACACATGGTATAAACTTGATACTTGTGAGTAAATAACTTGTGAGTAAATAAAGAAAGAAAAAAGTGAACGTAGCTAATCCGAGAGTTCTTAATCGCCCAATCAGGTACCAAGAACGGTTCCTACAGAATGTAGAACTTGAAGATTCTTGTAGTAACATAAGTTACAAGGAAAAATCAACCTTACTCAATATTTACTTTGCCCTATGTCTTTGCTTCAGCCTTATGAAATTGAACTATTATATAAATTTCCTTTTGCTTGAAAACTTTGGGTACTTTCTTTAATCCGTAAAATTTTGTTAAGTAAAATTTAGGCACGTAGGAAAATATATCTTTCTTGTCGGTTGTGAAACGATTTGATATTTTTTTCCGAACGAAGTGTCAAATCACTTTATCTCTTAACGGCTCAACGATCTTGTTATGGTCCCCGTGAGGGAACTTAATATGAATTGTTGTGACAAACATTTCTGCGTGATATTTCTACCGGGTCGTCCAACATTTTTTTTTCTTTCCCAGCCAGCTTCGTATTAATGTTGGAGAGATAGCGTTTAATTCAATTTGTTCCCCGAGACCCGTATCGGGACGGAAATTACATATGCGTATTCTTTCGCATATTATTAGGCTTACATTTTGAAAATATTTTCTCGTATAATATGTTTAATATATATTTAATAAAAGATTATTTCTTTCAACTACGTAGTAATGTTATCATTAATCACTGCAAAATCGATCACAAAGGACGTATGTTTTGCTTAGAACCGAAACAGTGCAGAAAAGTTTTATGAAATTTCATTATTGCATTTTCAATTTCAATTTTATTGCACTCCATAATATATATAAAGGTCTTATAAAAACATAAAATAAGTAACAATTATGGACACTGTTGGGCACGGCAAATGTAGAAGAGAGGAGGAATATTTTTGAATATTAATAAACTTAGTATTTGTTTCTTATATAATATGATAATTGGTCTAATTCAGTCTGTCATTTAAATATTCGTTCATATGGTAATAGCATTTATGTAGTAAGAAATGTTTTAATTTTTTTACAAAGATGTTGTGCTTTTATTAAGGGCTTGGTGAATGCATTTTTAGTCGCAACGTCGGCAGAATCTATCTTTGTGTCTTAATGAATAATTGATCTTTATATCTGTTTTACATTACTGCCCTGTTTTGTATTCTTTATTTGAAAAATACAAATTTACCACAGAGGTTTAATGCTGCTTCCTATTAAGTTTAATAAAAAATATACTGCCTGAAAATAAAAATCGGCTGAACAAAACCGAACTGGTGCAAAAAAAAACAAATTGCGCACATCTTGTACTATTGTAATCCTTTGATAGTCCGTAGTTAGCAAGAAAAGTTTAATACAATGGAAATAAACAGCGATATGGATTCTACCCCAGAGATTATAAAAACAGCTGCAAATGAAATTGTTCATAACCTTATGCCGTAAAAGTCACGGGATCAATATTTTAAAGCTTATGAAAAATTTATTAAGTTGAGAAACGCAAGATGTGTAAAATCATTGTCCGAAAATGTGTTTTTAACTTATTTTAGTGACATGTCCAAAAAATTTAAACCATCTTCATTATGGTCTATATATTCAATGTTAAATAGCTCAGTTAATACCAAGCACAACGTCGATATTAAAGAATACTTAAAATTAACATCGCTTCTGAAACGGCTATCAGATGGCTATATGTGTAAAATGTCCAAAGTGCTCACAGCTCAAAATATAGAAATATTTTTGAACGAAGCATCGGACAATCAATATTTAGCAACAAAGGTAAGTTTTACGTATACCTATAATCTAGATGTTGACTCAATATTATTTTATTTTATTTTATTATGACCGGTATAAATACTGTTCAGTATAAGTGTTTAAAAAAGGATATAGCCGGCTTAGTAGAACTACTCGTGAAATGTTTGTAATTATTATAATTACCCGCCAATGTATTTCTACTAAATACTTGCACTAAACAAATATACCGGCCATTCACATAATTTAATACCTATTAATTATGTGTTAATTAGTGTGTAACGTCGAATTTTAATTATTTTTACAGGCTGCTTTCATTTTCGGCATAAGCGGTGCTTGCAGAAGCTCTGAATTGCCGAACATCACCATTGACGACATCGAAACACATAACCAGATGCTGCTTATCAAATTTACGAACACGAAAACAAAGAAAGATCATCAATTTGTAATATGTGACGAATTCTTAAACGTAGTGAAGAAATACATGGCGGTGCGTGCTAGTTCTACAAACACCAAGCGGTTTTTCTTAAATTACCAGAATGGAAAATGCACAAAAACAAGCCATTGGCAGAAACAAATTTGGAAAAATTGCTTTATGAAATTGCCAGTTATCTGAAGCTACAAAACCCAGAAGCCTACACTGGGCATTGTTTCACCGCCGAACGTCAGCAACGCTGCTGGCTGATTCCGGTGCTAACTTGACTACGCTCAAGCGTCATGCTGGATGGAAATCGGACCAAGTAGCTGAAGGTAACCTTCAGCTACTTATAGAGGAATCTGTACGAAATAAAAGTAAAATCACTCAGAATATAACGGAATCAATTCATTTGCTCCGATCAACATCACGACGTCCGTCTTCTTCTTATGTAAATAATTTGAAATTGAGCCCTGTATCGTCTGATGATGAGGATGATAATAATTATTATTCACGAATAAATCAAACAAATACTGAAATTAATGTTGCAAATAAAAGTGGTAATTTCACTTTTAATAACTGCACAGTTAATGATTGTAAGTTTTAAATGTTTGTGTAATAAAACTTTGTTTTCATTAACTTGAGTTTTTTTTGAGTAGGTATATTTTATCATAGTAGGAAGATTGGTAGTTGAAAGAAAAGTAGATTACGCACCTCGCTAAAGTGAGTAATTAATGCACTCGTGTTAATTTAGTGTCCTCGCATGCGCTCGGGCACCAACATAATACTCGTGCATTAATGACTCACTTTGCGCTCGATGCAACAATTTACTATTATATATGTAACAAAAACCTATGAACGCAAACGATTGCTTCATACATTTTTGTGTTGTAAAATATATTTATAATAACAGGTTTAATTTTTTTTTATAGACTTACACCTGTATCCCCGAAGGGGTAGGCAGAGGTGTTCATTGTGTCCCCGTGACACAGGATTTATTCCTAGTGCGGGAGTTGTCTTTTTAAAAGAGAAAGAAAGAGAAGAGGTGTAAAATTACACCCACATTTCACCATGAATTTTTAGGTCCCACGTAATAGGGGTCGAGCCTATTGTCGTTACCGGGCACATCACCAGACTCCGTGCTGCTACTGAGAATCCTCTCCGTGCTGCTACTGAGAATTCCCACAAAGATTAATCTTGTGACTACGCATCTGCTTCAATCAATGTATCAAAAATAGATAGCTGTTTGTGAAACTTTGCCATCTGTACTCCAAACGTTCTGTCAATATTTAATTCGTATTCGCGGACTAGTTTTGTTAATTTCAGAAACAAAATGTACCTATGTACATTTGGCGGGTTTGCAACGAGTCTTCGTTGACTCGTAATGAGTTGTTACCAAGGTGACAGTAATGATGAAGCTATAAATAGGACTACTCTAGGTGACGTTTATGATGAAGCTATAAATAGAATTAGACATTATTGTTGTCTTCATCGCTTACTAACTTTATCAAAGGTAGTACGATGCACAACAAAGGAACATGTGTATACAGTATATCTAAAGAATCATTGGTATAAGTGTTCCAATTATCCTATACATATAGGTATATTTAGACTGATAGAATTGTCAGCATAAATATTTATATAATATACCTACATATGTATGTACTCAACGGGTTGGTCATTACGATAACAATGTGACATTGAGTTAACACAGGAACATGGTCAGAGGCAATTAATCATATCATCTCCTTACTCACGTCATTGCGTTATCAGATAGCCATTATGACGTCACACAATACCACTATTGTACGCCGCACAATATGCTCTGAGATAAAGAAATGGGCTATTTAACAGGGTCCATTGGGTTGCAATAGAAATGTAGTAGTCAAAAGTGTCAAAACTATTTTGGACATCTATCATTAAAATCTCTGCATAATTCTACGGTTGAGTGACGGAGAATGCTTTTAGAATTGAGTCCGCCACTGTAGATACTTTCTTGGATTGTACATAAAGTTCTAAATAAATACAATTTAGATAAAGTCTGAGAAAGTGGTAATTGGATAATAGTTACATAATTTCCGTTGTACTAATTGATCGGCTTTTACATAGAACGATAGTTGATGATGTAGTGTACTGTCTATTAATAACTTTATTGTAGCTTTATTTTAGCAAAAAGGTAAAATTTACATCATTAGTGTATCTCTAATTGGGCTCAGGATATTTTTATTCACTTTCGCGCGTTTACCAAAAAAAAATCATCAGTCGAAAATGACGTGTCCTACGATTTTCGACAGATATTCTGCGGATCCTTGACATTAAAACATGGTTCTCAAAATAAAGACCTGTAAAATAATTAAACAAAAAACCGGCCAAGTGCGTGTCGGGCCACGCGCAATGTAGGGTTCCGTAGTTGCCCATAATGACTTGCTGCAAAGGGTATTAATGTATAACAAATCCGACTGTTTATTTTGCGAAAAAATAATTTTAATAACACTTATATAAGAACCTAAGTTTTGTTTAGAAAAATACTAGGTATGTATCTAGTTATGTATTGTAAACATAAAATGTGGTTTCCAAGATATACTACTACTATACATACGTAGTACCGTAGTACATTACATACCAAAGTACGTATATCTTTAAGATTAAGCCAGCGCGCCCAATGTAAACTCACAGAAATAGGTATTTATAAGTTAACCGACGATTACTCGTAAACTAGTGAAATCTACTTAGCCGTGATAGTTTTCCTTTTAAATTCGTTATATGTACTACATTTGTGATTTTTTTCACCTCTTCCAAATTAATAGTTTAGCCGGCAGAGGGGGGGGACACTTGAGTCTAATAATTTTTTTCACTTCAAAGCTTGATATTTGACAAACCAATCACTTGATCGAAAAATGATTTGAGCAAACTAATAATATTTTTTTAAAACCTATCCAATGATACCCCACATGATGGGGTACTCAACCAAAAAAAATTCAATCCCACTATATATGTAGGGGAGATACCCTTAAAAAAAATATTTTCCTAAATTTTATTCTACAGTTTTGTTGCAATATCTTATGTCTATAATCATGTCAAATATCAGCTTTCTAGCATCAGGCGTCTTTGAGCTAGGCTGCGGACGGACAGACGGACGGACATGACGAAACTATAAGGGTTCCTTGTGGACTACGGAACCCTAAAAACTAGTTACTAATGCAACCAATACTACGTAATTATATGTATTTCACATAATTACGGGCAAAATAAGATAGAATGGGAGCGATTTTTTGAGTGTCCTATCCTACTTTCGCAAATTTTCGCACGCAAAATTTATTGTTAACCGACTCCTTGCTTGATAATTTGGTATTTTTTGGAAAGATCTTAAGTATGATCTCAATTCATTACTATATACACATCATTACATCATTAGTGTATTTCTCATTGCGTTCAGGATATTTTTATTCACTTTCGCATTGTCAAACTGTATTAAGTATATCTTAGAAAATCTGACATAAATTTTTCCATGGCCCACAGCCAAGCAATACCAGCAACATAAATGCAAACTTATGCCATGCAACTAGCAAGATGAGTATACACTGTAGTAAGTATGTAGATACAGCTGAATTCAAGTTCCGACAAAGATCGCCCAATTACGAAGAATAGAGATCCCATTATATATATCGTCGCAAACATTACCGCCGTCCAACGAACAATATAAAAGTGATAGTGCCGAAAAAGCTCTTAACTTATTTGGACCGACAAATTGACTGTAATTTGCAGATTTCATACAAAAGTACGGATTTTATTACCAGTGGCAATTAAAACGGTAAGAAAGATGAAATTGTTTGAATTGCATTAAGATTGCAATCCGAAAGCGGTGTTACCTTACTTTCGAATAATTATTATGAGATTTGTAACAGCGATGTCGTGTGTTGTTACGAAGGAGTATGGAATAATTCGAGAGGAGAATATTACATTAAGTGTTGATATGTTAATTGTTACCAATACAATACTTATTCGAATTATTACCGAATGTTGGAACTGTGGTCTGATACTGATAAGTCGTTTTTCGATTTGACGTACTCCTGCTTACCATAATAAGCTAGCCAGTTATTTGAATCCTGTATATTTTATATATCGAACTCTCCACAAAAATTGAATAATCCAGTTCCATCCACATGAATTTCTTGAACTCCCGAAAGACTCAAATATTTGATCTTTATTCCCACATTAGTAGTCATTACTTTCTTTCCGTTTGGTTGAGATAAAAAAATCTAACATGGTCTATGTTTGCTTATTTGAAGCTTTGCTTAGAAACAGGCCTCTTTACATTCAAGAAAATTCTGAATTTTCTTTGAGTTGAGGCATTTGTGATATAAAATCATTTCCAAATGTGCAATTTGCGAATTAAATCCGTGATTCCTTAGCCGGAAGTTGAATTTACTTTGTATTCATTTTTTGGATATGTTTATTGTCTATCATATTTTATTGTTCGCTGACTACAGCGCTATCGCTATAGTCAGCGAAAGCAATAAAATATATGATATAAAATATATACATAATATAATGACATGTTTTTGCAATCAGCAGAATACATGTTAAGCTAAGAATAACTTTTTGTAGGTTACGAAAATATTGTTGCCAGACTGGCGTTCAGACCTCAATGCTGGGTGCGTTGACAATGATTAGGCGGTCACTCTAACACATATATTATCCATAAAACCCTAAATGGACACACATATGCTACATCCTCGAAGGGAGCAGATGCCTATTGTTTACATCCAATATTTTGCTAGCTATGTTTTGGGCCATCACAATTTGGTATTAATTTACTTATTTGTATGTAATTATATACTAATAAGTAAATTAATACCTTGACTTTGAATTTGATAGTTGTTCATAATTGTAAAACAATCAAAGTCAAAGTCAAAATCCTTTATTCATTTAGATCATCACAGGCACAGCCTAATACAATAGTGGAGTGACCTAAATATTTATTATATTAAAAGTTCCTTGTCGTCTATCAGGCACGTATGCAGATGTTAGTCTTTACCGATCGATCGCGGCCATGAGCATGCTAGAAAAACTAAGGCAATATTGCATTCTTGTTGAAAGCTGCGTTTGGTATTTTTAATGGCTAAAGTTTAGTGTTTAGTGAGTGGCGCTGCGCGTCACGGTGTAATAAACAATTTCCTATTCTATCTCTATTTAAATTACTTTGTGTGGGTTCGATCCCTACACGAGGCAACACTTTATGTAATTCACAAATTGTTTTTTCGAGTCTGGGTGTTCATTGTGTTAGTTGTTTGTTTGTAAAGTCCCCCGCGACACAGGATTTAGTCCTAATTTAGGATTTAGTCCTTGTGGAGTTGTCTTTTTAAAATAAAAGTTGTTTTTTAAAAACTTGATCGTCAGGAACATCGCAGCCTTGCCAATTACCAAACCTTTCCATCCCGTGAGATGGTATGATATGAGCATCTATCGGATCCTCGTCTGTTTACAGGGCACCTCAACTCAATTTGAAAGTGGGCGCAAATGGCCTGACTGCCAGAGTTATGTACGGCCACCCGCCCATACCACTGACAACAAAGACTACGCTCATAACCGAAATAACTTCTGCCGCTTAATATTCAGCCTTAGTCGTGAATCTTTGAAAATTAATTCAATTAATCAGCTTTCTCCGCAAATACCAGCGACTAGGAAACTTCATTTCACGAATAAATCATCTTATATTTTGGTTATCGAACCCGGTCAGTATCTGCTTTGTATACTTTAATTTATTTTGTGGATCACATCTGGTTCTCTTGAACATTTCGATAGCCGTGAATCTATTACTGCCTTGTAATAACTGGGGCAATTATAAGCTACGATATGTACCACCTGTTCACGACAGCTATACGCATGAGCTACTTGTTTTATTCATCGTTCTGGTAACAGGAGTAAGCGAATGCACATATACATATATATAGTCCTCCTTATCGATTTCGATAACGGCGACCGAAGGCAATTCCTTTTAATTTCGAGCATGTGTTCTAATATGGCTCGCAAGTCCAAACTTAGTCTTGAAAGTCCGGTTACAGGAATGGCAGAATAACTGGCCTGCGGCATTGTAGGTATAGTCATAGGAGATTTAAGGTCTATCCTTACGTATTTGGCGTTTTACGTCAAGGTCTTGGAGACGTTTCTCTTCAAAGGATTTTATCTTATTAAAGATGGTAGAGCGCCATGTCAATCTGTGTGAGGCGATTTCCTCCCAGTTTGCAAGGTTGATGCCGCAAGTGTTTAGATGCTTTTTGAACACATCTTTATATCGCAGGTATTGTCCACCACGTTTCCGTTTGCCGTCAGCTAATTCAGAATAGAATACGGCTTTGGGCAGGCGATGGTCTTCCATGCGAAACATATTGTGTCCACACATGCACATGCTAAGCGATTGTGTCGCTTAAAACTCTTAAACGATGGGAACGGTCATTAAATCTCGGAGACCATCGGCGGGAACTAGATGCTGAAACTGTACGTTTAATTCACGGTAGTTACAAGATGCATATCACCCTTATAAGCGTAACCTAAGCGTCGTAATTTAGCGCTCGTTGTGATTTATTTTGCCGCAGGTGATATGTTTTTGTTACCACTATGTGCTTTCTAACAATAATTTTGATCTTCAGTGTAAGCGTATTATCACCTACAGAAAAAGATCTTTATACTTTAAATTTTCCTGACGTTTGCCTGACGGTCGACTTGTGAAAACTAGACTACATTAATTACCATGAGATAATTCAAAGAACTTAAAGAAAAAGAGATGGCTTCTAAAAACAGTTTAAACATTATGGTATATACTTTGAAGTAAGTATAAAACCACATGCATTAAAATATAAATATCGCTTTGATATAAGCAAATAGAAGTGTAGCATCCATAACCTACCTGTAAAAATCTCTAGAAGTAGGCCTAACAGCTTGTTCACATCGAGGGCAACCAAACAATACTTCAGGGTCGACAGTTGCTAATACGTTTACGCATACATCAATCAATCTGTAAAGCTGTATTAAAAACGCATGTTAATAGAAAAAGTAAAAAGAAGTCTCCTAGCCGTCCTGTCTGTTCGTATCAACCTACTAACGGCCAGTTGCAATATACGATCTATGCATGGATTTGAATATTAGAGACACATATTTCACATATTTTGTATGGAGCTTATGTCAAATATGCCTCTCTTATCTCCAAGTTTATGCATAGACCGAATAATATATTCAGCGGTAACTGATAACAGTGATAACTCTATATCGGCTTAGATTGACTGTTATAGAATATTTGTGATATCAATTCCGCATACCGTGTAACAAGTTTAATAAATAAAAAACTACATTTTGTTCACATTTTCAACAACATAATTAGCGCGATTCCAGAGAAAAGCTTAGGTGTATACTTATTTCGCGCGGCCGGAGCCGCGGGCTTCAAAGGAATAATATTGAAAGCTTATAAAGTTAGTAAGTATACAAACCTCTTTATATAATACATGTTGATAAATGATAGTGATTAAAAGTTATCAAGGTGATCTATTTTATTAGTGACGTTACGCTTTCTTCTCTGTCTTAAATATATTTTCGTCGTAGTCTGTTTATTTAAGTACCTATTACATCCGGAGGGTTCCCGTTGATAGATTTCTTTTCTACCTGTCCCTCGCTGGTTCGGGGCACTCGGGCTATTTTCCCTCTATCTTACATACATTTACGACATATATAAGAGCTATTGTCGTTACATCGATAATACTTTATTTATTGTTCGTCATCAGATACTATTAAACTGATTTGTTTTGTTATATTTTGAGATCTTGTTTTCTCTTTGCTATCGTTCGATTGATGTTTATTTGACGAATATTTATTTAACTTAACTTCGGCATATAAACTTATCTTCGTTAAAACCGTCAATCTGTATTATTTATACATTTATACCAATGGTTTCTTGAGGATCATTTTAGCTAATTATAATATTCTATTCTACCACATACACACATCACCATCTAGTCCCAAATGAAGCAGAGGTTGTACTATGGGTACTGGACAATGGATAACCATACATACATATATTTACTTTATTTTTGTAAATAAATACAAATTATACATAGAAACACCCAGACCAAGACAAACATCCATGTTCATGCACACAAATGTTTGACTTCAGCTGGAATCGACATCACGACCTTCGGCGTAGAAGTCGCTTACACTCCCGCTGCGCCAACCGGTCGTCGTTGAAAAAATAGTTACATCCAATTGTCACTGTCCAAAATTACAGCATACAAGCTCACACACAGGTGTATTATATCCATCATGATTAAAGCTGACCAATTACCAATAAATGGACACATGTACAGTCGAACAACTTCCCGCTAGACCACCATAAGGGCGAGAATCGCTCAGCAAAACATCGTCGCTACCAGTGCTACTTTACACGCACATTGACACTCGTATACAAAGCCAGTTTCTAGTGTGCCTCGACTATATGAGCGAGCCAAGGGATATTTTTTCAAACTGGTCCAGCGCCGACTTGATTGATTGTACGCAGCGACTTGTATACAATACTAACATTAATACAACGGATCTATATCGTATCGGAGTCAATCCGTGGCCACGGCTGGAGCAACCCACACCAAAATGTCGTGGCAAATACGGTGTATTTCACCTTTATTCTTAAATAGAGGATGCTCGCAGTTACACCAGCGTTATTTAAGCCTCCGCCCCGTCGCTCATAGCTAGTATATAGCCTATAGATAAATGGGCTATCTAACACTGAAATAAATTTCAAATCGGGCCAGTAGTTCCTGAGATTAGCGCGTTCAACCAAACAAACAAAAAAAATCAAACAAACTCTTCAGCTTTATTTATTAGTAAAAGATAATTCCTCGATTTAGACCCGTTGTATAAATATCAGTATCAAATAATACGTTCAGTTGACGGTTACATATTATTATTTGTCTCATAGTACTTTGGATTTAGAAGCAAACTTTATTAAATATGAATGTAATATATTTATGTTTGTCCCTTTGGAGTGACTGTCTATGTATGTTTCAGATAATTATTAAATTATAGTGCTTTTCCAGTGATATTAAAGTTAATGTTAATAAAGTTTGTCCATTGAAACAACTTTAATGTGAAATAGTCAAATGCAAAGCACTCGAAGCTTTTGTCGTTATTTTAATTAAAATATGGTTAATAACCCCACAGAATAGTATTTTATTATTACTGCAACAATAAATCCTCATCATCATCAGCCTTTAACAGTCCACTGCTGGACTAGGCCTCTCCTTTGAAAGGAGGAATTGGCCTACTATACCACGCTGGCCAAACGGGTTGGTATAGGGTTTGTATCAAGTTTACCTTCTCTTACAGTGCTGTACTCAGCATAATATGCACCCTCTGTCAGCTCTTACGACACCCATGGGATGATATGGGATGGTGACATTCCGTATTCCTAATCCGTCACACACGGACAAAATACCATCATAGATTATAATTATTATTTAAATTTTCTTTTTAATAATAGCTATCTAAACGAGTGCTTATGATGCGCAAGCACTTGTAATCTAATTATAAAATAACTAAAAACTTTACCTTTGCTTTTGGCTTCGCCGTAGTCGGGTAAAAAGAAATGCCGGAGGGATTGAAACAGTTTGGTTTGTAATACGTTTTAAGCAGATAATCGGAAACACAGACGATATGCCAAAGCATTCATCGTAATATTACGATGCTTAGGTAATCATACTACTATTATAAACAAGATGGTTTGTGAGGATGATATTTGTTACTCTTTCAAACAAAAACTTCCAAACGTAGTTTAATGAAACTTTGCAGCAATATAGCTTATACATTAGAATAACACATGGTCTTTGATCCCAATATCTCACACGATCAGAAATTTCGGAAAGTTTGCGTACCTAACGTCATTGTTTAGGAACATTATTATAATTCATCTATCAATTCACAATATTTATTCGATAGATTAAAATATGCTTTATTAAAATTTAACAAGCTTTTCTATTTTATTAAGTTTTTCATTTATTTGCTTTAAAAAGAAAGTTCCTACGCTAGGAATGTGTTGTGGGGGACTTCTTAAACATTCAGGCAACGGACATAAAGTATACCAAGATTCAAAACAACAAGTTATGGATCACACGAAGTGTTGTCTCGTAAGGGGATAGAATCCACAACACGATGCACTATACTACCTATATGTCGAGGCGGAAATTTGAACCGCTACGCCATAAGTACTTCAAATCAAAGCTCATGGGTTCAATCACCATTCGAATTTGCTCAAGCATCAAGGCAACGGAAATAACGTACCTATTATAATAATAATTGATTCAACATTAATACGATATATAAAAAAAACTACAAAAAAAATACTTCATTATTTACTAGCGGACTAGGTATCGCCTTATTTATTTTGTTATTATTTTTCATAATTTTTTTACATACAAACCTTCTTCCGTCAATAACGAGCACTATAAAATATTTATTTATTTTGGTGCAGTAATTTCATTAGTGTCAAAGAGGAGGGGTACGTACCAGCGTGATCTGCATGAGGTCCGAGGTGCCTCAAGGCGTATACGTGCAGCGCGCCGTACGCTAGCTGCAGCCCGGTGGACAGGAGATGAGCAAGGAAAGCGGCGCCGCACACGATCCATCTGTCAACAGTAAAACTCTTTAGAAAAAGCTCCAAGATATTCTTGTACTTGGAATTCCATCGGTTCATACTATGCGATATTGATTGTCTATCTGTATTTATGCTTGCATTATTGACTAACTGACAGACAAGCAATAGCCAGAACTATTGGGCACAAGAAGCTGAAATTTGACATGTATGTTCCTTGGGGACCGTAGGGCTGTAGGGCTTTTCACGAAATTCCCAAGGGATCGGGCAGAAACAGTTATATTAAAAATAATGTGTGACAGTAGCTGCAGGCACCCTCTGGTAAAATATAATGATAAAATTAAACAAACCTAGCTCAAGTACAAGAAATTTTATGAAATGAAGGCAGTAAATAACTAAAACACATGTTTATGTGTTTTACAGCCGGTTGCAGAAACGATATTTAAAATTTTAAAACGAGATTAAACCCTAATCTAATATTAAGTCGTTGCACAAAGCCAAATTCTTGTAAAATTTAATCCTTTATTAAATTTAATTTAAGAAGAGTCAAAGCCTACATTAAAGCGCGTTTTACGTTGCACAAACAGCCATTAGCGTGAATTGACACGTGAGAATTTTAAATATGACAGATGTGAATATTAAAATCTAATGTGAGCTCAGTAAGGTATTAAAGCTCTAATTTATCTTTGTTCCATAATATCTTATTGTACATTGAAGTGTTTGTTGCCAAATATAGCTCTATTAAATAATATATTTCAATGCATTGTAGTGTTTTACAGAATTGAAGTGGTTTACGATGAATACCTAAGTTATGTCTTAACTAGTCTTTCATCTTTGTCTGATCCCGAAGAAGATTTTCCTCGCGGTCAAATTCCGGCAAGGCGAATATATTTTCAAGGCATGACGGCGGAGAATTACGTAAAACATACAGGGTACCCATAGAAGCAGATGACTTAATACGAAACATTGTAGATAAGGAGGTTTAAGGTAGTTTAAGAAGGCTTTAGGTGGTAGAGTTTTGCTGATTTCAGCATGAATAGGCCGGCTCGACCGGGGAAGTACTACCCTCTCACAGAAAATGGACGTAAAGTAACAATACCTAAATTGTTGCGTTTCGTTCAGTGAGTGAGAGTGCCGGAGGCCCTAGCCCCTATTCCTTCTCCCCTATCCAACTCCTTATCCTATACCTTTTCCCAACCCTAAGGGGTGGCAACGGACTTGTGACTCCTGTGGTGTTGGTTGTGTCCATGGGCGGTGGTAATTGCTTACCATCAGGTAATCCGTTTGCTCGTTTGCCGCCTATTACTATAAAAAAACCGGCCAAGTGCGTGTCGGGCCACGCGCAATGTAGGGTTCCGTAGTTGCCCATAATGACTTGCTGCAAAGGGTATTAATGTATAACAAATCCGACTGTTTATTTTGCGAAAAAATAATTTTAATAACACTTATATAAGAACCTAAGTTTTGTTTAGAAAAATACTAGGTATGTATCTAGTTATGTATTGTAAACATAAAATGTGGTTTCCAAGATATACTACTACTATACATACGTAGTACCGTAGTACATTACATACCAAAGTACGTATATCTTTAAGATTAAGCCAGCGCGCCCAATGTAAACTCACAGAAATAGGTATTTATAAGTTAACCGACGATTACTCGTAAACTAGTGAAATCTACTTAGCCGTGATAGTTTTCCTTTTAAATTCGTTATATGTACTACATTTGTGATTTTTTTCACCTCTTCCAAATTAATAGTTTAGCCGGCAGAGGGGGGGGACACTTGAGTCTAATAATTTTTTTCACTTCAAAGCTTGATATTTGACAAACCAATCACTTGATCGAAAAATGATTTGAGCAAACTAATAATATTTTTTTAAAACCTATCCAATGATACCCCACATGATGGGGTACTCAACCAAAAAAAAATTCAATCCCACTATATATGTAGGGGAGATACCCTTAAAAAAAATATTTTCCTAAATTTTATTCTACAGTTTTGTTGCAATATCTTATGTCTATAATCATGTCAAATATCAGCTTTCTAGCATCAGGCGTCTTTGAGCTAGGCTGCGGACGGACAGACGGACGGACATGACGAAACTATAAGGGTTCCTTGTGGACTACGGAACCCTAAAAAGGAACCCATGTCTCAAAGAAATAAATAATTATGTTGATGGTCAGACACAGTTTTTAATTTGTTTGAGGGTTTTTGCCACAGGAGCTTATCAACTGAACAGGTCTCGGGTGATTATCAAATAAACACAAATCCAGTGTGTAGATTTCTCAAGTGTTCTCAAGCCCTTGCAAAATTAAGCTCAAAATGTATTAAATTGCCAAACAGGAAAGTTCTACGTCTACATTTAAGATCTACGGCCAGTTGCAGATGGATTGCCACGTGTCGTAGGCGCTTTGGATTGCACTCATGTTAACATTATTATTAGCAGAGGAGGTCATCATCCAAGCTATAGATACCAGTGCAAGAATAGATAAGAGTGTAAAAATAATTGTCTTTATTCTATCTAATTGAATTATCACAACAAAACACATTACAAACAAAATATATAGAAATATTTCTTTATCGTATGCAATTTAACCAATATGTCTTGAATAGTATAACAGCTTATTTCCTTCCCTCTTCTCTCATTTTGTGACTGCCACATAAATAAAATAACTGGGCATTTTCATATTTGATTTTATGTTACTACAAATACAATAGTAGCGTATGTATTCAGGTTATAGAAAATCATCATTCATGAATGGTATTAACTGCATTATATGGTCAATCATTATAATCAGCGCCAGGCTCCCTCGTTGTATGAATTTTCTCGGCTTTTCAGCTCAAAACGTAACAATTTTAATTAAAATCGTAAAAATGATTCAATACAACAATAACATAAACATGTCAATTTTTGACAAAAGTTTTGATAGTCTTGACCACAGATTTACTAAATATCATATATTTAGAATAACACCTCTTTGATATATGTGACCATTACGTTTTGTTTAATGAAATTTTAACTCACAGCACATTTCATAGATTATTGTGCATATAACTAAACGGAAATGTTCACTCTTTTCGTTCACTTGTAGGTATTAGTTCTTCATTAGTTAAATGATGTTTAATCAAGCGTAAAATGTGTTTGTGCAACGCCATTAAATTATGACGCACATTAGCGATAATCTCCCTTTAAGTAATAAATAATTAATTTGAAGCTTTCTGCAACCGGCTGTTAGTCTAGACCAATAAATAATTACTAAGCGGTTTTTATATTCATCTCTTACTTTACTAAAATACAATTCAGCTAGTACAAAGATAACATTCAACATTAATCACACATATTTATTGTCTCGTGACTTTAATACCCTACGTTCAGCGCAATAGTCAAAAGATAAAATGACTCTCTAGGTCTCTTTTTGCTTGGATCAATGGATCATCATCAAGCTTTTACTATTCAACTATATAAACCTATATTTTCAAACTAATTTATGTCTCAAGGTATTCATTTGACCCGACAGTATGTCTTTTTTGATTTTCTATTATATCTTACCTATAGAAATAGAATTTATCATATGTAGGATGCAGATTAAATTCAGTCACAAAGGAAAGCCATATAATTTTGCACCCCATCTTGTTAATAAATACAACAGCGGTTCTAATTTTATCCAATACTTCCTAGAGAACGTTCGTTTGATCTGGCTCGCGACGTGGCATCCAAATTACGTCTTAATCGTAGCTTCAGGACACCGTAATACGAGACATCCTAAGCTTCAGGCGTAATTAAATCGCTGCGATTATTTCGTCACACAATTATTCTGACACCGAGCTCCGTAATTGTCGAGCCAGTTTACGCAAAAACCGTATTTTAAGACTTACGTGTGTTACAGCAATTAGTAGTGCGAAATATTAACTACCCCTGTTATATATATTATCCTTGAGGTGGGTACCTCAAGGATGATATGCTCCGGCGACTAAATAAGTCGTCCTAAGTCACATCACATATATTACGTACGTACACAGACACACGTGCCCAATTTAGTAACACTGGAGCGTTTCTGTTGAAATATATTTACCGGAAAATTCTATGAAATTCTTATTTTTCTATGTGAAACAGTTTGAAAGAGCTATTCAATGTCATCAAAATGAGTGCGAAGGTGGGGCAAAAAGATTCTTCGGCGTACGGTCGTCCCAAAAATGTTAGCTTTCAATTTCCACGCACGAGGCGATATTGCAATTTTTGTCGTGCCTTTGGACATGCTAATAACAATCTTTTATGTAATTCTTCGAAAAATTTTGTATATTGGAAAAAGCTGCAAATGCTTTTAGCCTTTTTGCGAGCGAGATATTGTTAGCATTTGTAAAGGAGTTAAATTCATGTGTTGAACGTAGTCATCAATATATTTATGTTTTAAACATTTGGCATAGAATCTATATTACCAATAAACAATATAAGCTTACTTTCAACTAGATTTATTGTAATGTATACGTATAAAATGGCATATCGTTTTGACCTTGCGTACGTTATGGTACTCGAGTTACCTCAGGGAATCAACAAAAAGAGCTGGATATTACATTTGCGTATGTACATTTATACTTATTATCATAAAATAAATTCGTAATTCCATTTCCGATGTCCGCGTATTTAAATTTGAAGCTTTATTTACATATGAACTGCGTTCGCGTCAACAGAACGAGGGCGCCATCATTTTTGGCGGCACGCCGTCAATATCCAAAACATAAATTCGTTTATCTCACAATGAGATCGCCGCATAATGTCCTATCAGATTTAGAAATTCCCTGTTGTTTGTACCTCTGTGTCTATCGCAGTACGCCTTGTAATTTATCTTGTAGTCGGAATATAGCTGAGCGCGACTGATGATGATATTATACGTTCTCGTGTTATGTGACGTCACGTTTGAGTCGCGGGGGAAATTCGAGATTCGTGTTCGTGCTCTATGTTCGCGTTCAATGCTCATCCTATATATATTATGCTTGTCTCAACATACATATGTTTATGACGTAAAACGTGTGGTACCTTCTATGTAACAGTTCACCCATATAATTACATATGTTTCCAAGATTCAACTTTAAAGTAAACTTATTTACCTATATTTAAATGAAAGTCTTGGTCTTTAAAAACTTCTGTATCTGCCAACTGGAAAAAACATATTGAGTGCAGCATCTTTATCCTTTAGCTATAGCTTTGCTATATCATGCGAATGAACAACTAATCAAACTTTGGACGTTTTCTTCAAATCTATTGCGAAGGTTCAAATAATATGATTACGATAAACTTTATTACGAGGCCATGATTTTGCGAATTCTTTACACATTCGACGTATAAAAGAAAACAAATCTATCAACGGCATGATAAAGTTAGCGAATAAATTCAGTTAGATATACGCCACTTTATCACACTACTCATGTGACTTTATCACTTATTTCGTCAAGACGTGATAAAAAAATATTGATCTTTGACAGCACTTTTCAAGAAAACTGAAAAAAAGTAATAAAGAAGTTGGTTCGTATCGTGATATCTCAAAAGTTTTGACGAAATGGCTAGTCGTTCGCTTTTGTAGCTTAAAGTATCGGCGTTTTCCTTTATATATCTGGGTTTAAAATTCCATATTCAATAAATTTCATCACGCGCTTGCAGTTATACAGGTTTCCTAAGAAAAAGTGCTACGAAGCTTCTTCCTATATTGTCTAATGACTAGTGCTTTTTTTAATTTACTAGACGTACTGATCACTTATGTTCTTTCACAAACTCCACGCTCACAAACACACAATACAAAACAATACAAGTTGCTAGAAAGGCACTTTGTACAACTCAGTGTAGTCATATAGTTGATTGAATCAAGCGTTACTTGGCGGAACTCCATTGTAACCTAATGGAAGAAAAGAGGAACCCACCACGCACCCTCGGATTGACCACCCCAACTATTGCAATAGAAAAAGGTTGACAATACTGAACTCTTCTAAAAGGATAAGGGATATAGGAATGGTATGGGTTCCAGGAAGATACCTGAATTGCAGTATCCCGCTGTATGCGCTGACTATTCTTCGACACGTGTTTCGCCTCTGCACGAGGCATCCTCAGGAGCGATGGGCTAACGCATGCTTCCTGGAACCCATACCATTCCTATATCCCTTAACCTTTTAGAGGAGTTCGGTATTGTCAACCTTTTTCTATTGCAATAGTTGGGGTGGTCAATCTGAGGGTGCGTGGTGGGTTCCTCTTTCCCTCCATTAGGTTACTAAGTGTAGTCTTCAATAGGCAGGTTGTTCTTAAGAATAGCTTCTAAGATTTTGCTCTAGTTGACCTAAGTTGATCTGAGAAAATCTGTTATCTGTAAAATCTGTATTATGTTTTGTCAAGCTCAGCGAGTGTATCTAATTTAGCAGGATTAGCAAAATATATGCAGGATGATAGGTTGTTGTTATAATATTCAAACAACTATGACCGAGTTTCACATTAATGCTATGGGGCATTACCGGCGGCTGTATCACTCAAAAGCTTATGCGAAGGGGATCCAAGTCACTAAAATGGGCGTTATTATGATAGGCATAATACATTATGGTAAACTCGGCAAGAAGCTATTTCCTTACATAAGTTTTGATATTATTACATTTTCAACTACATATGACCGCGAATTCGTTCGTATCGAGGTGGCAGAAGAATGTTTAAAATGGCCTTTAAAAACTATTATTTACTAATAATTTGCGACTTTAGCAACTTGGCAAATCAAATGTACGATACGGAAGAGTAATAGCAACAGGTAAAAAATAACAGCAACAATATCGAACTTAAAGACTTATTGTCTTTCAAAATGAGAAAACGTTTTGCGAAACTATGCTTCCTTGAATTGCGTTCGTAACTGAGAATGTAACAATTTTTTTTATTTTTTTCTTATAGTCTCACGCCTGTATCCCCGAAGGGGTAGGCAGAGGGGTAAATATTACACCCACATTTAGCCATGAATTTTTAGGTCCCACGTAATAGAGGGCGAGCCTATTGCCGTTACCGCGCACATCGCCAGACTCCGGGCTGCTACTGAGTATTCGGAAAAAACCCAGTAACACTTTGGCCCGTCCCGGAAATTGAACCCGGGACCTCCGATCAGCAATCGCATACGCTATCCACTGGAACACGGAGGCAATCACCTAAAGAAAACACACACACAAATAAAATAGCAATTTCCATGTACTTGTGATCCTTGTGAGAAATAGGTATCGCATAATCTCTGGTTGGATTCAAACCAACTCTACGCTACTGATTTGTCTTCTCTTTGGCGCAGCTACCAATATTTTATGAGTACCAGGAATAGTGATTTTCTTCAAGCTATGCCAAATAAAATTGGGCATTTAGCAGGTGACAAAATGAGGTTTCCTTTTGACGGATATTTAAAGTATATTGCGTACCTACTCTTATTAGAATATATCCAATTTTGAGATAGTGCGACATACTTACGTTATAATTTCACCAAAACTACGTCGTGTGGTTAAAAAAAAGTTTTGATATTATCATAATCATCGTATCTTTATCATGTGTATTATCCTATTTGCATACAAATGTCTGCTCTTTAGTAAAAAAATAAAGAGTGGTAGCGCCATCTACCTTCCTATCTATAACTAATCGCATCAACGTTAATCGTTCCACGCTTGTCTAGTGCGAGCGATACCATATTTCCGTCCCTCTCTATCCCACTCCCTGGAAGAGGCACTGCCTTTCGCCTGATTGGTCGCCGCGAAACGTCGTCGCGAGAGACAGTCCAGAACTTTCGAGAACATTACGATTCGCGATACGCGTCCGCTATACCGTATCACCGCGCCGCTCCCGCTAAAATTGTTAGCGCTTATAAAACCACTCGCAAGTGGAAGTGACTGTGAAGTGAAGTGAAAACAAGCAGCTGCATCACGAAACCACCAGGAGACTGCCCTTCGGAAACGAAGAAGATTGCCGTATAAGGTAAGTGCCCTCCATCCTTGGAATATCCTATGGGTATAGGATATTCCAAGGATGGAGGGCACTTATATTATCCTTG
The DNA here is from genome assembly GCA_944739405.2 of Euclidia mi. NCBI lineage: Eukaryota > Metazoa > Arthropoda > Insecta > Lepidoptera > Erebidae > Euclidia > Euclidia mi. The sequence continues at coordinate 28,638,621 of OX123202.2, forward strand.
AGGTTTTGATACGGGAGGATTGGATTACAGGAAGAGGTGATTGTGAGTGGGTACTCACAATCACCTCTTCCCGTATCCAATCGTAGGCGGCTAAAACCCGCTATCCTTTGTATACAGTCCATTAATCCTTCCTAAGTAGCCTAGAACCTACGGTTTCGGTGTATCGCCGAACCATTTTTTTGATCCATACGAGTCGGATTCATTTACGTTTTTATACGTTATATCGCTATACCTAGGCAGTTATAGCACCTAGCTATACTCCTAATATATTCACATAACCGTCACATGGTTGTTTCCGCCCGCATCAGTAGGTAAACTTTTATGTAGCTACCTACTTACTCAATTATTATTTCTGGAACTATCATAGTTGTCTTGTAAATCTCATATTTCGAGCAACTTTTAATTCCACAGCTCTAAAGTGTTGCCTACTTAGCCTACTTAGGTAAAATAATAGGTACATTAGATATTCTTATTTTGTTTCGTTCTCATTAGCTTATACTTACGTAAGCATGTCACAACAAAAGAAGTCACGCGTGTCGGAAGACAAAGAGATGACAATCTTAGAAGCAAAATGCAATATTTTATTTGAGCGCATTCAAAACATATACGAGCGTTCAAAAACCGCTTCTATGTCTGACAGTAATAGCGAAGCATTTCTCAGTTATTGTATGACAGTAGATAGTATTCGAACAGATTTTCATAAGTTGTTAGACGATTATAACGCAAGATTAATTTCTATCAATCCTGATCAAAAACCGAACTATCAGGCGTATACCTCATTCGAAGATCTTTATTGTATTATTAAGCGTATACAATCGCAATTGGAGGGTAAATGTTCAGCAGAGCCCGTTGCCCGCAAACCAAGATTACCGCCAATCGAGATTATGTCGTTTGACGGAGATATACGAAATTGGCCGTTATTCTATGCGAATTTTAAGTCTACAGTGCACGATAATGGTTCTCTGACAGATGCTGACAGGTTGTACTATTTAATAGGTAAACTGTCACCGAAGGCCCAGTCCGTATTTGCAGGTGTCACACCCAGTGCTGAGAATTATCAGGTTATATTTCAGTCACTACTTGATAGATATCAGGACACGCGCGTCCTAGCGTCTACCTACTTTGACCAAGCTTTAAATCTCAAACTGTCCGGCAACGCGTCTGTCTCGAATTTCCAGCTGTTTATTGATAACTTCGTAACCGCGGTTAATTCTCTTAGGAATTTAAAATTAGAAGATCTTTCCGACTTTATGTTGCTTCAACTCGCTTTAAAAAAGTTTGACACTGATACAATTCGCGCATTCGAGATGACGGAACGCAATAATAAAATACCTACACTAGATAGTTTTATTTCGTTCATCAAAGATCAGTGTCGAATATTTCATAATACGCAGTCTGGTTCACCTGGCCCGTCTAACACTAACAGCAACAAACAAAGATTGAATAAATCGCGAAATAGTAATAATAACTCGGTCCCTAATCCACAATCTTACGTTACATGTTCGGAATCTAATAGTAATAATTCACAGAAGTATCTGTGCAGTAATATAGTGCACGATCATTTATATAAGTGTCCCGTCTTCGATAATCAGAATGCAACCGCTCGTTTTAAATGCGTAAAAGATAACAAAGCTTGCATTAATTGCTTAAGCATAAAACATAAAACAAGTAATTGTTCTAGTAAGACAAATTGCCGCTTCTGCAATAAAAAAACATCATTCATTGCTTCATTTCGATAAAGATAACCCGTTGTCAAGCCAAGCCGCTGACCTTGACACACTTACATCGCAGATGCAGGCCACGGTGCCTTCCCCCTGCACGCCTCAGGGCGAGGTATCGTTGTGTACGACGTCCATTGCGCGGGCGACGCGCACGCGAGGACGGCACTCGCGCAACTATAATGATCCGCGCAGGGCCAAAACGCAGTGTATGACGTCTAAGACTGCTCTGTTAGCGACAGCGCAAGTTATCATATATGATGTTAATGGCTCGCCGCACATGGTACGTTGTCTGCTAGATAGCGCATCTCAGACCAATTTAATAACGTTAGAATTGTTCAAACGCCTCGGATTATGGAATAACTTTAAAAATACGAACTCAATAATCCGAGGGATAGGCGGATCAGAAAAACATTGCAAGGGTTCCGTAGATATTAAAATACATTCGCGTTTTGATAGGGACATTAATTTTAACATTTCTACCCTTATCGTGGAGCGTATTACGGACACATTGCCAAACGCTAATGTGGACGTGTCGCTTCTCACACATCTCGAGTCATTGCCACTAGCGGACTCGGAATTTGCGAATCCGGCAGACATTGATGTTTTGATCGGAGCCGCAATATTCCCGCACTTGCTACTTACTAAAGTGGTACGTAGTGAGCAAAATAACTTACCGCCCGCTATTGAGACGGTATTTGGGTATGTGATTATGGGTACCGTACCTACATTACATACTTCTCAATACGTTACGTCTTGCTGTTGTTCTGTTCTTCAAGAAAACAATATTGACTCTCTTCTTAAGTGATTTTGGGAGCTTGAAGAGGTTACCGCACCGCCCTCGATGAGCCGTAAAGATCTCGAGTGTGAAGAGCATTTCCGCGCTACCACTGTTCGTGACGACAGTGGCAGATACGTTGTGGCGTTGCCATTCTGTGGTGACCCTTATTCGTTAGGCGACTCGTACGCTGCTGCGCTCAGACGTTTCCATTGTTTGGAACGTAAACTTGATGCATCACCTAAGTTACGCAGCGCCTATAATGACGTCATTCGTGACTACATAGATAAAGGTTTTTTGAGTGTAGTTGTAAACAACGAGGGCAACTCTCTGCCCTCATATTATATCCCGCATCACGGTGTAGTTCGCGAAGATAAAACCTCTACTAAACTTCGTGTGGTTTTAGACGCTAGTTGTAAGACTACATCGGGTCAGTCGATTAATGACATTTTGCATGCCGGCCCCAATCTACAGGCTGATTTATTTAACATCATAATAAAGTTTCGTCTTTTCCAAATCGCTCTGTCAGCTGATTGCCGCCAAATGTTTCTCAATATCGGCGTTCGCGAATCTGACCGTAGATTTTAACGAGTCTTTTATCGTTTTGTCAAGAAAGAACCTTTATCTGTGTATCAGGTCAATCGTGTTTGTTTTGGACTCAAGTCTAGCCCATATCACGCGTTACGAGTTGTTCGCCAGTTGATCGCTGATGAAGGCGATCACTTTCCCGCCGCAGCGGCTGTTGCCACTTCCGCTTTGTACATGGATGACATTGCCTGTAGTGTCATATCCACTCCTCTAGCAATTTCGCTTTGTGAAGAGCTTATTCAGCTTTTCAAGCGAGGCCAGTTTGATCTTGTCAAATGGACAAGCAACTCTAAGGAGGTTCTCGCACGCAAACCAGATTCTCATAAGGCTTCTCCAGACATTGAGTTTGAGAAGTCTGTACCGCATAAGGTTCTCGGTTTACGCTGGGACAAATCCTGCGATAGTTTTCGGTTTGACGTCTCACCACCAGATGATAAGTGCACCAAACGCACTATGCTGTCCACAGTGGCTCGACTATGGGACATAATGGGTTTTGTGGCTCCCACAATTTTGTACGCCAAGCTCTTGATCAAAGAGCTTTGGCTATCAAAGTGTGAGTGGGATGAAACACCCCCTGACCATATTGTCGCCGCTTGGGGCCAGTTTTGTATTGAGCTTACCGCGCTCAATCAAGTTACTATTCCGCGTCATCTTGGGTTGGTAGATGGATGTACCATCAACTTGATAGGTTTCGCTGACGCCAGCGAGCGTGCTTACGGTGGAGTCGTATATGTGCAAGTCCGCATTGGTTCTAACTACTCGGGGCAGTTAGTTTGTGCCAAGTCTAAGGTCTCGCCTGTTAAAACCATTTCAGTTGCGAGACTGGAGTTGTGCGCGGCCCTTCTGCTGTCTCAGTTGCTCCGCAAGGTTCAAGACACAGTTTTGCCCCACTACCCCATTAATAAATTATACGCATTTTCCGATTCCAAATTAGTGCTCGCTTGGATTCATTCTTCTCCTCATCGCTGGCAGACTTTTGTCGCCAACCGCGTTAGCAAATTGATTGAACTGGTTCCTGCTACTTGTTTCAATCACGTCGCGGGTATTGAGAACCCCGCAGATTGCTTGTCTCGTGGTGTCACTCCACTTAATCTTCTGCATCATCCATTGTGGCGTCGTGGACCTTCTTGGATCTCCCATGATCCGTCAGAATGGCCCATGCAACCTCCTTACTCCGCGTACTCCTCATTACTCCGCGCCATCGTTTATGTCTATAGGTTTCTTAGGCACCTACCTAATGAGACTTTTGAATCAAGTACTGATATCAAATTCTCAGAATGTAAGTTACTACGAGCTGTACAAGCTGTTCATTTTAATAACGACATTCAAAATTTAAAAGACAATGTACCTTGTTCTCCCGCTATCCTTAAACTCAAGCCGTTTCTCGATGAACACGGCGTCATACGCGTTGGGGGTCGTCTGTCAAATTCGGATGAACCTTATAACTACAAACATCCTTGTATTCTGCCGCGACATGATCATGTTGTCGACCTTCTTGTTGATTTTTATCACATTCTTGTGATAAAAATCAACAAGAAGGTCGACCACCTCCATGCCGGTCCGGAGTTGCTTATGTCCTTAGTTAGGCATAAGTATTGGATTTTAGCCGCTCGACGAATAATTCGTCACAGAATACATAAATGTAACTGTTTCAAATTTCGTCCGCGTCCGACTTTCCCTCCCATGGCCGATCTCCCTAGCCAGCGCGTCAACCAGGTTGCTAAAGCGTTTACACACACCGGTTGCGATTACGCAGGACTACTGCAGTATACGCCAGTGCGTGGTCGAGGTGTTAAAAGCCGTAAGGCCTGGCTATGTATTTTTACATGCTTAACGACGCGCGCTACGCATATTGAAGTTGCGACAGATTTAAGCACGGTGTCATTCCTGGCAGCCCTTAAACGATTTCTCTCACGGCGCGGCCCTATACAGTGTTTGTACACGGATAACGGCACTTGTTTTGTGGGCGCAAGCTCTTATTTAAGCGACCTTTATAAGTTTCTCAGGGAAGAATATCGTACTCGTCTTCAGGAAGAACATTACATAAATCATATTGACTGGAAGTTTATTCCACCAGCATCACCACATTTCGGTAGATGTTGGGAAAGCATGGTCAAAGTAATTAAATCGCATCTCTTCAAGGTCATAGGTCAACAGATCCTCGCTTACGAAGAGCTTTTAACTGTCCTTGCACAAGTCGAGGCACTGATCAACTCGCGTCCGCTCACGGCATTGAGTAGTGACCCTGCAGAACCATCCGCGTTAAGCCCTGCACATTTCCTGAACACAGTGCCATTATCGTCACTTCCGGCTCCGGAAGCAGACTCTTCAAGCTTGCTCCAGAGACATACTCTGCTGGATAAACTCGTGCAGTCGTTCTGGCGGCGCTGGCGTGCGGAATATCTACACCAGCTTCAGGCTAGATCCAAGTGGAATAGTCTTACATCCTCTATACAGGAGGGTACGTAGGTCGTCATAATACATGATAATGCTCCGCCGCTTTCATGGCCGTTAGCCATCGTAGAGAAATTGCATACTTCCAAGGACGGTACAACTCGCGTTGTTACCGTGAAAACCGCTAAAGGGAGTTACGTGCGCCCTGTTGTACGTCTCTGTCCGCTTCCAACTCAGTGAGATCTAGCCTGAAGTTGGACCTACCTCTTAGTTTAAGTATTTAGTTAGTAGTTTTCGCTATAATTGCGTTTGTAGTTTTCGCTAAAGTTAATTTAGATTAATTTTATTGTCATAGCGCTGTCTAAGCCTATTGATGGGTTATGCGGTAGTACACCCAACATAGCTAAGTTCAATTCTATTTTTTTAAAGGCAACCTTTTAGGGCCGGGGGGATATGGTAGCGCCATCTACCTTCCTGTCTTTAACGAATCGCATCAACGTTAATCGTTCCACGCTTGTCTAGTGCGAGCGATACCATATTTCCGTCCCTCTCTATCCCACTCCCTGGAAGAGGCACTGCCTTTCGCCTGATTGGTCGCCGTGAAACGTCGACGCGAGAGACAGTCCAGAACTTTCGAGAACATTACGATTCGCGATACGCGCCCGCTATACCGTATCACCGCGCCGCTCCCGCTATAGTTGTTACCGCTTATAAAACCGCTCGCAAGTGGAAGTGACTGTGAAGTGAAGTGAAAACAAGCAGCTGCATCACGAAACCACCAGGAGACTGCCCTTCGGAAACGAAGAAGAATGCCGTAAAAGGTAAGTGCCCTCCATCCTTGGAATATCCTATACCCACTCACAATCACCTCTTCCCGTATCCAATCCTAGGCGGCTAAAAACCCGCTATCCTTTGAATACAGTCCATTCCATTAATCCTTCCCAAGTCGCCTAGAACCTACGGTTTCGGTGTATCGCCGAACCATAGAGCATTAACTTAAATGGATAGTTACATAATTATTATAGTAATGACAATGTGCTCCTAGAATGATGATATTATTTTAACGTAAAGGTTAAAGGGTTAGTTATCATAAAATCATATATATATATATATATATATATAGAATTTTGCAGAAACATAAATGAAATAACTATTTGTTATTATTGTCAAATTAATATCGCTTTTGCAGCGGTATGATTTATACTTTTACAGTCGATATTCGTAACAGTAGTAGAAAAACGATTAGCTTTAAAATTTTAACAAATGGAAGTGAAGAGAAAAGCTTATTTTACCAACCCATTTGCCTTGCAAACTTTGTCGCCGATACTGCACACTAACATTTTAAAACATTGAAAAGATGAAAGACGATCCTTCTTTGTTTTAATTTACCTTCTTTGTTTTAAATTGAATATTCGATCTATCCAATTTTTGAGATTTTAGATTCATATTTGTCATAAGTTCAATACAAAATATGTGAAACATATATCTCGAATCTACAAATCCATGGATAGATTGAATATTATTAGTAAAGGTACAGTACATACCCCCATCCACCTTCAGGATAGAAGTGGTGCTTGATGGCCCTCGTGTCGAGCTCGCGGCGACGCAGCGCGGGGACGGTACGGTGCAGCGAACGTAGCTCGCGTTCACGCAGCGCACCTCCAGATGACTCCTCCTCGCCGTCTGGCCATCCATCTGTTAAATAGCTTTAGTTATTAATAACTTTACTTGGAAAAGCTAATATTCTGATCAATCTGGTTAGACTAGAACGCGGACCCCGGGTTGCCTCTAACGCAGTCGGTAATTATTGTATCAGCCGGAAAATGATAATTTCCATGTTAGATTAAATTCTCCCCATCCTTTGTCATTGGAATACGATCCGAACGTGCGACTATGCAGACGCGTTTTTTGCTAACGTTAAAATGAATTAAAATAAATACGGATAATAATTACTTTTACCAAATTGCAGTGTCAATAAGTAAATTAAAGTGTGTCGCGAGTGATTTGTGCATACTTTTCATAAACTGCGAATATGAAATAGAAACATTTGTGTGGACGATTTATACTGAATAACAGATATGTCTGTGCCTGGATTTAGCCCTTTTAGCAAAAGCCGGATAACTAGGCGAAGTCCTCCACCAACACCGAGTCAAGCATCCCAAACTCTTGACCCAAACCCACCTGCACCTGAGAATTATGACCTACCTGCTGAAGTTATACCAACTACAGAGATCCAAAGATGGATGACCACAATTGAGTCCTATTTGAACGAAATTAGCTCCATCACCTCAGAGAGCAAAATGAACTCTGACCAGGAGTTGCGTGTAGCTCACGAGTGCCGTAAAATAACATCAGTATCGGCACAAATGTCCACCCTGTACCAATCCCTCAAGCAGAAAACTATTTAAGCTCACGCAACTATTCAACACCTGCAAGAAAAGCAAGACTTGACGAGTTATTTGCAGCAGTTCAAAGAGGCTGTAGAAGAAGAGATGAAACCAGTCGAGCACCACTCTTTTGCTGATATGGTGAAAAAGAGCGCAAAAAATTTTGTCCGCCCAAACAATTTGAGCTCTCTTGCCATCTACCCTAACGACAAGAACAAAAGTAATGACGAAACGAAGTCCCTCGTCCAAAAAAATTATATCTCCTGAAGAGATGAAGTTACATGTTCGTGCTGTGAGAAAAGTGAAGAATGGGGGCGTTATAATTAGCACGGAGTCAAAAGGAGACATCGAAAAGCTTAGGAAGACGGAAAAAGAAGTTTTTGAGTATATTTACGAACAGAATATAGCCGATAAGTTCCCGAACTCTACACGTGAGTCCTTTACAAAAGCTGTGAAACTAAGCCACATAGTCGGTAAGAAAAATTTGCCAACCTGTAACTACGTCCTAGAAGTTGCCGCTAACATCCGAAAATGTCTTATTAACCAAGGTCGTATCTATATTAATTGGACGTCATGCCCGGTTAAAGACTTCACTTTTGTGACTAGGTGCTTTAATTGCCAACAGTTTGGTCACGCAGCTAAATATTGCCGTGACACTAGTCCCACATGTCATCATTGCGGAGAGCTTGGCCATTCTTTTAAGGAATGTAACAGCAAAACTTCACCTCCTAAGTGTGCTACTTGTAAACGCTTCAAGAGGAAATGTGATCACCAAACGGGAGAAATTTGTTGCCCGGCACGTAAATATGCAGAGGACAATTATATTAATAGCATAGATTATGAGGGTGCCTAAGAGCGTCACCGGTAAAGTTTATTAATAGGCACTTAAAACTAGTTTGTATTTTCTTAATTATTTATAAGGTCTTTAATATATTTATGGATAATCAAGTACTTATTGATCTAGATAACTACTGTGTATCAAATAGTATGACTTGTAAAGTAGAAGAATGCAAAAGTTTATTACCCGAGTCTGATAAAAACTTAGTTATGATGACACAGAACATCAGAAGTATTTATAAGAATATACACGCACTAGAATTACTCCTACAGACCATTAATATAAACTGTGACATAATTGTCCTAACCGAATGCTGGTTGTCTAAGCGGGCTTTCTGCTTACCATCTTTAGATGGCTACAGCTCACACTCAACTGAGAACATAATTAACCAAAATGATGGTGTAGTGGTCTATACAAAAGAACACTTAAATGTTATTGCTGCAAAGTCATAAATTCAGGACTGTAATTGGAGTGTACAGACCTGCTTCGCAAACTACTGACACAATTTTGTGATCTCTCGACTTAGAATTAAGTACGTTATCAGCATATAAGAATATTATAATTACGGGGGACATAAACATAAATATCCTGTCAGGCAATTGTAACCTTCAAGGAGACGACTATTTAAATATCTGCTCTTTCCATGGTCTTCTGCCGGCGCATACCTTCCCTACACATCAAAGTGGATCATGCCTGGATCATTTTATTATTAAAAGTAAACAGCCATCTACTACTTTAGTTACTAACTCAACTATCACAGACCACCAAGCCATCTTATTAACGTTACAATTATCATGTGCAAAACTTAATTGCATACCTAGCTATACAAAAGTAAATAATTATGACAGGCCTTGAAAAAAGCATTCGCAATACAAATTTTGCCCCAGTTTACTGTTATGCTGACGTTAACGAATCAATCTCTTACCTAATAGCTTCCATACAGTACGCAATTAGAAATATCACATACACAGTAACATTGTCGCGAAAATAAAGGAATATAAAGCCATGGATTACTCCGGGTCTTTTCCACTGTATTAGACACAGAGATAGTTTACACATAAAAGTTAAAAAGGCACCTGAAAATGAGATTCTGGCTATAACATATAGGCGATATAGAAACTTTTGTAACAAACTTCTTAAAAAACTAAAGGTCGACTACGATAAATCTCAGTTGAATAAAGCAGGTAACAACACTAAGCTAGTATGAAAATTCTTAAAAACGCGTTCATTTACTGCAAACTCATTTGAGCAACCCGTAGATTTGCTCAAAAACCGATCAAATCCTTCAGCAGCACTCGATGAAATCAACACATTCTTTTCCGACGTTGGCAAAAATCTAGCAGACAGAATCTCTTTTTCCCATCATTCATCTACTAATCATGCTTCATATCACCTCACCTATTTCAGGCTTAAATCTTTTGTTATGCTGGTTACCGATTTAGACGAAGTTATTCAAGTAATTACTGGGTTAAAAGATACTTCTGCGATGGGATGGGATAACATCCCCACAAACATAATCAAAAGGTTTAAGCACATTCTTGCACCGCCATTAACACACATATTCCAAATATGTATGTCTGAAGGAATATTTCAAAAATGCTTAAAAAAGGCTATTGTGATACCTGTGCACAAAGCAGGTGACAAGAGCAGTGTAAATAACTATCGGCCTATATCTATATTACCAGTGCTGTCTAAAATATTAGAGAAAATAATAAACAATAGACTTATAAAATATCTTGAAACCAACAACATTCTTTCAGACAGACAATTTGGTTTTCGGCCTCACAGGTCAACAAGCCAGGCAGTTGAGCAACTGACTGACCACATTACATCTAATTTAGATAGTGGACAGCATGCTTTTGGGATATTTCTAGACCTTGCTAAAGCTTTAGACTCTGTATCGTCTTCTATACTGCTAAAGAAACTTGAATCTGTCGGTATACGAGGTAAGCAGTTTGCACTGTTTAGTGATTACCTCTCTGACAGGTATCAATGTGTAAGAATAGGCAACCACATAAGTAACGATTTCCCGTAACACTGAATTTGGTGTCCCCCAAGGAAGTATATTAGGAGCTACTCTGTTCTTGATATACATAAACGACCTTTGCAACCTAAAACTTCAAAATGGTGTCATTATGTCATATGCAGACGATACAGCACTAATTTTTACTGCAAAGTCACTTGATGAGGTATATGAACTGGCTCAACATGGCTTCAACACCGTCAACACTTGGCTGGTTAAAAATTTACTGACCCTAAATGCACATAAAACAAAGTACATTCATTTTACAATGAAAAATGATAGCAGACACTACTCATCTAACTGTTTAGTGGCTCACAACACGTTTCATTCAAATGCTGACACTGCATGCGCTTGCCCTACTTTAGAAAAAACAGATTATATAAAATATCTAGGTATTACGCTTGATACTAATCTTAATTTCCGCAAACATATCGAATCATTGTGTAAAAGAGAACGGAAACTAATTTCCATATTCAAAAATGTACGCTGCACTATGTGAATCAATCATCTCATACTGTATAACTTCATGGGGAGGGGCAGCTAAAACGACCCTACTGCCTTTGGAACGAGCCCAAAGAGCTATTTTAAAGCTAGCAACCCTTCGTCCTTTCATTTTTCCCACTTATGAGTTATACCAGTCTACCGGAGTTCTAACTGTGCGCCAATTATTCATTTTACGCACCATACTAAAACAACACTTCTTCTTCCTTATACACTAATCCCATCAGGCAAAAGACGGAAAGATCTAGTCTGCATCAAACCTCGAGGTAAACATGTTTATGTAAATAGATTCTTTGCTTTCCTCGGACCTCGGACCATAAATAAAGCACATACGCATGAATGTACCACAATTTAATATAAGCAATTTTATCATAGACATTATACTTAATAATAAAATTTTATTATTTTTAATGTAATGCTTTCCTACGTAACAAGTGACGTTTATTTTATTGAATAAAGTTTATTTTTTTATTTTTTTCTTATCTAGGGGCGTTTTTCCCACCATATGGAAAGACGCCCAAATTATTCCTTTACCTAAAAAACCTAATCCATCTTCCTTTTCTGAGTTCCGGCCAATCTCCGTCCTACCATTTCTATCTAAAGTGCTCGAGCGTCTTGTCCATGACCAACTCAGCACATTCCTCAATAAAATCCTTCTTTTCAATCCACTCCAATCCGGTTTCCGTCCAGGTCACAGCACGGTTACGGCACTGATCAATATTACCGACGACATCAGGCTCGGTATGGAAAATGGCAACGTGACTGTCCTTTGCCTACTTGATTTTAGTAATGCCTTCAATACTATTGATTTCCATATTCTGCTTGGCATATTGTGCTCTATTAACATATCTCCACCAGTGATTGATTGGTTTCACAACTACCTGTTTGGGCGCCGACAGCGTATACGGATTGAAGACTCTTTGTCTTCTTGGTGTACGTCTACAGTCGGCGTTCCACGGGTGGCGTTCTGTCTCCTTTGCTTTTCTCAATTTTTATAAATTCTATATTTAATATTATTACCTTTATGCAGATGATCTCCAAATTTACACTCAAGCTCCTGTCCATGAGCTGTCTGAAGCAATTCGTATCATAAATTCGGATTTAGATCGTATAGCTGCATGGAGCCTCAGATTTGGCCTCCAAATCAATCCTACTAAATCGCAAATTATATTGGTAGTCCCAGGTTAATTGCGCGTGTGGACCGGACTATTGTACCCCAAGTTAACTTTAATGGTACTCCTTTACCCATAAGTGATTGCGTGAAGGATTTAGGAGTGTATATTGATAAAACTCTATCCTGGGTCCCTCAAATTAGGGAAGTGAGTAGAAAATTATTTTCTGCGGCTAGGACGTTGCGAAGATTGCAAAACTTTCTGCCGACTGCCACTAAAATTGCGCTTGCAAATTCTCTTCTTCTACCTATCCTTGACTATGCCGATGTCAGCTATCTAGATCTCACGGAGGAGCAACTTGATAAACTTGAGCGACTTCAAAATTTATGTATTAGATTCATATTTGGATTGCGCAAATATGATCATGTTTCCAAATTCCGCAACGTGCTCAAGTGGCTCCCAATTCGCCTTCGATGGAATACTCACATACTTTCTTTACTTTATAACATTCTCTTTACCCTTCTGCTCCCCATTACTTAAAGGATCGCTTCAAGTTCCTTTCTGATACGCATTCTAGATCTCTACGGTCATCGGTGAATTTGAGACTGGCAATGCCAATGCATTCCAGTAGTTTTTATGATAAATCATTTACTGTCCAAGCTGCACGCTTGTGGAATGCATTGCCGATGTCTATTAAACAACCTCAAACACTAACTTCATTCAAGAAATTACTCAAAGAATACTTCTTGACTCTTTAACCTTCCTACTTGTGATTATCATTTTTCTATTTCTTTTCATTTGTATAGCACTTATTTATGTATCATTAATATTAATATCTATGTATTTTATAATTATTTATTTATGTATGTACATAATTATTTATGTAAGTATATCGTTACTTATGTATGTATGTAAAAATTTGTATTAATAATGTTTATTAATAATGATCGCCAAACTACCCCCTTTCATATGAATCCATGTTGTTCTCCAAAGGTTGTCTGTAAGAGATTACTTAATAGTGATAAGGCCGCCAATTGTACTATCTATAATTTATGTTAAGGTTCATTACTGTAAATTTCTTTGGTGCAATAAAGATGGTTATTATTATTATTATTATTACAAGGCGATTGTGTTGGATGCGACTAAAATAACGCTAGGGCCATGAAGATGATCTATTCTACTTGGAACACAGATCAGCATATTGAACAGGCAAATTAGGTAGGATGTGTTAGTAGGGTGTGTTAAACATAAAATAATATTTAAAAGTTTATACTACATAGGCCTGAGTAGAAAGAAAATAACGAATTTACACGTAATTGTAAAAATTATCTACTGCATAGCGTACATGTATTGGTCTCGTGAAATTAAAATACTTAACATTATAAATTATGCCGTTTATCTGACTCACGAGGAATAAGGCAGTAAAGTAGATTTCAAAATAGTGGTCAATAACGTAATCTCCATGTTTTTTAGAATAGCATAATAAAATAAAGACTGTTGAACAGAGATACCAAAGTATGGCATTAAATTCTTTACAATACCCTTAAGTAGTGCACTTTGATTCCAATTGTCACTTAATCACATTGTGCACACAACTTCGAGATTCATAGTTCCGGTACAAAGTAAATTTCACCGATTCCTAGTTAAAGTTGCTCTGGCACAAACATTTGTAATCTTGGCTTACTCCGCTCACTACAGTCAAAGTTTACAAAAGTATTAAAGCTATTACAGTACGCTGCCCAATTGTCTGAGGTATACAAACTTATGAATGAGGTTATTTGGTAATAACGAGAGTTTCTATTGGAAATGTAAATTTTGAGATTAGTGAATATACTATGTCTAGTAACTGTACGTAAAAAATATTTTTTATTGCTTGTGTCGCAATATTTATGTATACGCATTGTATTTCCACTTAAGTATAATTGTTTTTTGTAAGTTTTAATATTTTAAAGCTTTCGGGATATAACATATATTTAATTTTATGTTCTACTAAATAGTTATAATACAACGAGTACTGTTGTGAGTGTGCATTTCAAAACTTATTACTTCTGTACGTATTTTAAAGTAGTACTGAATAGTAGCAGTATACAATACGTCCTGCTTGACGTTCAGCATTGATGGTAACTTATGGCATTTAACACGACCAGGTAATATTGAGGGCGTGGTAAATGTCGTTGATGGACAAAACAGGCTAGTCTTCTTTGAGTTACTCAGCAACTGGACTCAGTTGTGTCCTTGCAGAACATACATCGCGGTGACACTATTTTAAGCCATTACGCGAGGCATTTCTCTCGAATATTAATGGACCTTTATAACCGTATAGGTGTCCATATAATGTATTGATTGCAAACAAAAATAAAGGAATCAGATTAAGTAATTAAAATAAAGAAAGAATAAATTTTTAATGTTTTTATCTATCGATAAAATCGAACTATTGAAGATCTACGTGAGTGAATAATATTCAAAACTTTACTAAAATATCGATAGATTCTGTAAGTTTACTTCGATATTCCGTGAATGGAAAGTAATGCGGTAGTCTTATTGCTCTAGTTGTGTCGCAGTCACTTTTTTGTCAAGTCCAAAGTTGTCAGAAATGTTGACGGTCCGTAGCGAAATTCAATTTCCATGATAGTGATCGCTTCAATGCTCTGGTATATCTGGTATGGCTACGTGTGGGAAAAAAGGTGTTGTAATATTACGATAGGTTTCCTCTGCTTTGCCCTTGGATGGTAATAATTCTATGTTTTTCTTTAAAGAATTATTTTTAGAATTATCTTCTTTAGTAACATTTTCATACATTTAACTACTATGAAGCACAAAATAACAATATTCATTATCCTGATCAGCCGTTTGTATAAACTGTCCCACTGATAAGCACGGGCCTCTTCTCTCACCATGGAAGGTTTAGGCCATAGTCCACCACTCTGACTAAGTGCTTAGCTAATTATCTTTATTTCATAATCCACATTTTTGCGAGATTATAATATTGATGGCCTTACGCTAAGTAATCAAAGCCAAAGAGAAGGATTATATTGGATTCGGTAAACTCATTAAAACTGCAATTAAAGACTGCAAAAACCTGGATTGCATCAAATTTTGATTCAAATTACGTTAGACGTTTGTAATACACAGAATCACTTTTAGAAAGTTATTTTGTTAACCTAAATGTGCAAGTAATGATCATAAAAATGAGTTTGGAATACTCAATTTGAAAGTTTATAACTTATCCATATTTTATGAAGGACAATTACTTTTACTTAGTTGACATGTTTTTTCCAGAATACAGTTTCCTTTTAATTAGATGGTTTTATACCTGGGGTAAGACGGGACAGACAGAACTGTCCCCCGCACCTTGGGACGCATCCTACACAGGCTTCCGTCACGCCCACTTGAAGCGTCCACTCCCGGGATCCCACTTAGCTTTACTGATGGTGTCCAAACCACGGTTACTGAGCCCCTCATCACGAGAAGGTGGAGATCCATCAGGGGGGTTCTTAAGACACTCTGACATCCGTATAGCCCTTCGCATTCAATTCAACTTCAAACTCAAACTCATTTATTCATATAGGTTACATAAGGAACACTTATGAACGACAGAGGGAGTGTAAGCGACTGCTACGCCAATGGTCGCGGGTTCGTTTCCCACTCAAGTCAAACATTTGTGCACATGAACATGGATGTTTGTCTTGGTCTGGGTGTTTCTATGTATAATATGTATGTATTTACAAAAAATAAGTATTCATGTATGTTTATCCATTAATTATCTAGTACCCATAACACAAGCTCTGCTTAGCTTGGAACTAGATGGTGATGTGTGCAATGTGGTAGAATATTATAATTATATTATTATAATTTCTTTTTTTTTACAACTTTTTTTACAACATTTCATTTATTAGGTTTCAATCGCAATCATTATATAACAAAAAAAAAGAAATGACCAAAGAATTTTCTTTCATTGTTTCCCGTTAAATTGTCTCAGGAATCACACAAAAGATAGAGCTTCAGTTATTGGCAAACAAAAGTTATTCAATTACAGTTATCCTAAACAATCTTCACTTGTTTCTAGTTCAGATTTCCGAATCACTAAAACGTTTATTATTTTACTTCGCTCACGGCGCGTCACCGCTTGGGACGTTTTACTCATTAGATTTTCAAAAACTCTTTTAGTGCCACCCTACTCTTCCCAAGTTACATGTCATATTTCAGCTTTCTACGACCAGTAGTTTCAGCGGTTTCAGCTGTGTGTTATCTGTCAGTTAGTCAGTAACGCTAGATTTTAAATATCTATAGATACAGATGCTGTTACTTTTTTATTATTTTCGTTTATTTTGGCTTACGGTTTTTACAAGGCAAATAATATTTCACGCTTTCTTATAGCGTTAAAATATTCGTGTTAGATAAAAAAAAAATGATAAAGTGGTTAGAAAAGCAGGTAATAAATTAGAGAAATGGCTACAAGGTGTTTAAAAATAGGACATAAGAAATGTTTAGGGCGTCACAAATGGACCAATTCCTAAAAGACAGATGGCTAATAAATCTTTTGAAATGGATTGTACGTAGGTATTTTATGTATCGGTGTTTATTTTTATTGATATAAAATATTGGGTCGAGGCTGTTTTGAATTACACTAATTCAGATGACGATATATAAGTATATATAGAAGCATACTGACATTATTAAAATGGATAGAAGTATAACAAATATTCGCTATGCAGTACTAAACGATCTTACAAATTGATTATAATAAATAGGAAATAACATGTGATCTTAATAACCAGTGACAAGAAATCTCATACAACTAAAGCATACTAACTCGTAAGTAATTTAAGATAGTCTTTGTAACTATATTCTTGTAATAGTGTATAGAAGACTGACAAATTACTACTTCACTTAACGTCTAAAAACCATTACGTGTTAAGAAGACATCCAAATAGCCTAAGTAATTTATCTATTACGTGTTAAGAAGACATCCAAATAGCCTAAGTAATTTATCCATTACGTGTTAAGAAAACATCCAAATAGCCTAAGTAATTTATCTCAGTACCTAACGATTGTCATAGGACAAGAACCGGGACCAACGGCAATACGTGCCCACCAAACCACGGTGGCGTTCTCCAAGTGGTGGCCTATGCAAGCGCTGCTTAACTGTTTATTTAACAGGTGAATAGAAATCCAGCAAATAGACCGACGATCCGGTTCAGATCGCGAGGAGTAGTTGGATGCGGGCGGCTTATGATCGGTCTGTGTGGAGAGGACTATGTCCTGTAGAGGACACAGTGAATGTCTCTAGACAGACATGATACATAAAAGTAAAAGTTGTATACTGACCGTAATGTGGCAAGCAGTTGTAGCTAGTAGAGAATGCGTGTCGGCATCGGCAGCGCGGCGGCGGGGCGCGGGGCGGCGGCGGCGGCGAGGCCGACGGCGAGGGCGACCACCAGCCCGGCTCCATCAGCCGGCCATGGCTGCAACCGCACCCGCACCCGCACCCGCGCCCACGCTACCTGTCGACAGACATACACCTTTATAACTATCCTCTGTAATGCTGCTGATACACATGAGCATTCACCTGTTACGAGCATTGTTGCGAATGTAATATAACAGAAACACAGACGAGAGTGTTTTAGCAAGCATTCTGGCAAGCATTTTAGCGACAGTTTTGCTTCGATCTTTTTGCTGTTTAGAGCGTTCGCGTTAAAGGTTTCGAAATACGTCGACGCTTTTAGGGGTTGTGAGTGATTGGGGGGAAGGGGACGAGATCTCAGAACCCTCACCATTTTCACTTGCCGGAAATACTTGGTTTCCTATGGAAAAAAATATCTCCAAACATCGGTGTGTATGGCACTGCCAACTTCCACATTCTTCACACTAGTAATAAACTAAGGTTGACGGAGCCCCTCTTCGCAGGTCTCCTATTTTCGGATTAAGGGTCAAAAGAGAACCTAACGTAACCCATTTAGTTACTTATTACAGTCGCACCTAACCCTAGGTACTCGAAAGCAATGACGCACAAATTTGACATTAGCTGTCAATATCATTTTTACACAAGATGGCGGTTGCGTTTCGTTTCACGTTTTCACATAAAACCTAAATATCACTTTTATTGATTCCAATAGTTTAATAAACTGAGGTTGACGGAGCCCTGCTCCGCAGGGCTCCTATTTTCAGGATAAAAGTCAAAAGAGAACCTAACACAACCTATTAACTATAATTATACGGAACGTAATTTTTGGTTTTATGTGAAAGTAACTACTTTCACAAAAAAATTGGTTGCCTGTAAAGTCGGTATACGGGCGAAAGTTTTACGTGACAACGACTTTGAGTGGTAAAATAATTTTAATGTGAATATTCATTCGTATAGTAGGAAGAAGGATGAAAGACGCGTGCCTTTCACTTTTTATGTCTGTCTCTCTCGCTCTTAGGCGGGACGCGTGCCTCTCACTCGCTCTCATTGTGAGCGCATAACGTGAGCGGAGCGTAACGCAGTTTCTTGAAGTGTCACCCGGCAAACCAATTTATAAGACGTTGTCACGTCAAAAACCTAAAATTACGTTGCGTTTTGCATATTTGAATGAAGAAGTTTTGGAAATTGTTTAAAAATATTTAGACGCAACTCCGGCAGCCAAAACTACTTTTAGGGGATTAAAACTAATTCCCTTAAGCCCCCAGCACCACCAATACCCTCAAATTTTGGCGACTCGTTCCAAAACCTGACCCGCGTTCGCTAGAAAGATCGTGAAACTGTTCGTTGCAATGTTCGGCTCTACTCGTTGTTCAGTTTGACAAAACTTTAATTAAAAGCCGAAAGATTAATGAATATTTATTTTTTAACAAACTAAAACATTTCGTATAGTACAGATTAAAATGGATGTTACGTTTCAATTTACTCAATAAGTAAATAGCGACAACTGAGTGGAAACTCATTTGTAGGCACAGTCTTAACTAAGTTGTAGTTGACATAACGATATTTTATTCCACTTTCAATATAATTTATGTTTGATGGTAAAATTTATTTTTAGTAAATAATAATCGCAATTGATTTATGAGTTTATACGATCACATTTTAAACTTTCCCGACATTAACTTTGCCACCAGTTGTAGTCTCGGTATGGTTTTGGTAATGTTTTTAGAGTTCCGTATCTCAATATGAAAAAAACGGAACCCTTATAAGATCACTTTGTTGTCCGTCCGTCTGTCAAGACCTATTTTCTCTGAAACGCGTGGAGGTGTCAAACTGAAATTTATATCAAATAGTCAAGTCTACTGTTCCTTGAAGCTGTGGATGAATCAAACTAAGCCAACGCAATCAAAAGATACAGCCTTTTATGCTGGAAATTTCCGCAAATTTTCGAAACTCGCAAGGGAATCAAAACCTACCGGCTACTTTCTGTGAACTCAGAATCTTGAAATTTGGTACGAAGCAATGTTTTATAGCACAAATAAAGGAAAAATTGCGAAAACCGTAAATTTTTAGTTACATCATGTAAAATATATTTGTATTCATTTAAAAGTTACTACCCTTTTTCATGAACGCATAAAGATATTAAATTGAAATTCATATTAAATACATACTCGAGTCTATAATACCTTTAAGCTGTAACAAAATCAAACTACTATCTCAACGCAAACAAAAGAATAAGCAATTTTACTATATTTTCAAACTCGCAACTTCTGGCAAGGGAATCAAAACAGGGTACTTCCCATAAACTCAGATTCTTGAAATTTGGTACGAACCAACGTCTTATAGCACAGATAAAGGAAAAAATGCGAAAACCATAAACTTTTAGTTACATCATAAAGCAAAAAAAATGTTGAAAGGTATGAACGCGTCTTTCCTTATGAACGCGTAGAGGTACTAAATTGAATTTCATATGAAATACTCACGTTCATAATATCTTTAAGCTGTAACAAAATCAAACTTCTAAGCCAACGCAATCAACAGAAACAGCAAATTAAGCATATTTTCAAATTCGCAACTACTCGCAAGGGAATCAAAACATAGGGTACTTTCCGTGAACTTAGAACCTTAAAATTTGGCACGAAGCAACAGCGATAGCACATAGGAAAAATTTCGAAAACCTTGAATTTTTTGTTACATACATCACATACCAATTTTTTAAATAATTAAATATACCTACAGTTGTGTACGTAACCCTCGGTGCACGAGTCCGACTCGCAGTTGACCGGTTGTTTTGATACCAAATTTGGGTTCTATCCATTTCTACTTCCTAAATACATCAATATGTAGTTCATATTAAATCGTAGGTCGTTCGGAATGTATAATTCCATTAGCACAGTGATTGACATTGTGTTGATTGCATCCAACGTTCCTGCCACGTTTACTAATGTTCGTCTAGTGGCAGCTGAGTTCGCCACTCGAAACCATCTTGTTCTACAGTTGACGTTACCAAGATTCGTATGGTCTGCCTAATTCTTATTAGAATGTTTGACTTTTGTCGTTTCACACATATGCTTATCTGTGTGGGTCTGAATTTAGATTGGGATAAAATAGTTGGATAACTGCCTCGTTTGTTTCGCGGCATAAATGTGCGCGTGGGATTGGGAGGTCTCGGGTTCGATTCCCGGGTCGTGCAAAATGTAATTGGGTTTTTCCGTTAGGAAATTCTCAGTAGCAGCACGGAGTCTGGTAATGTGCCCGGTTCGGCAATAGGCTCGCCCCCTATTACGTGGGACCTAAAAATTCATGGTGAAATGTGGGTGTAATATTACATCTCTGCCTTTTCTTCGGGGATACAGGCGTGAGTCTATAAAAAAAAATAGTTGGATAAATGAAATAGCTATTTTCCTATCAAGAAAAGACACATTAATGAAATATTTTTGCACTTCAGTCGCTTTTGATTTCTGTGAAAGGACAAATAAAAAGGTAATCTAGGATTAGTATCCACGATGATGTGTGATCATAAAACCGATACCTTGACAATATAGATACAATCACTCGAAATATTTACTCAGAGCCTCATCGATAAAAGCAATTTCTGATTCATCATCATCATCATCATCATCATCATCAGCCTTTAACAGTCCACTGCTGGACTAGGCCTCTCCTTTGAAAGGAGGAATGGCCTACTATACCACGCTGGCCAAACTGGTTGGTATAGGGTTTGTATCAAGTTTTCCTTCTCTTACAGTGCTGTTCTCTGCATAATATGCTCCCTCTGTCGGCTCTTACGACACCCACGGGATGATATGGGGTGGTGACATTCCGTATTCTTAATCCGTCACCACACGGACTTCTGATTACAATGGATTAATTAACTACTGTTCAATTTTAAATACAGATGTTTGTACCAATTTAATAATAATAATAACCAACCATCGGCAGCTTGGACCCTGTGCCCGATGCTGGTGGAACCCTACAGTTATTTTTATGTTTTTAAATGTATGTTTTTTTTTTATAATGATATATTTAAAAATGTAATTTTAATTTGAAAGATGATGAATAAAGTAGATAATAATTAAAAAAAATATATTTCTCTCTCTACAAAGGTCCATGTACACATTTAACTTAGAAGTAGGTTGGCTACAATGTGGATAGAATCTAAAATTATGATCCTCTGTAAGAGACCGGAGTCCGTACTAGGTAGGTCCTGTGTGACGGATCACCGGGCCCCCACCCGGAACGTGTTGGTGTAGTTAGAAGAGTTGCCATACTTATTGTCAATTATTTAAGTATGGCAACTCTTCCAACTACACCAACAAGTTCCGGGTGATTGATAATTGGTAATTGATAAATAATTCCCTTTTCGTGAATTGTGACTTTATCAAAATTAGATAAGTTTACATCTTCGAGAATAATATTTTTGTACCGTGTTTTGCGTTAATAGCCTTGTTAATTGGGGTGTTTGTCACGTCCCAAGGTAATATTCCCATAATGCTCTTAATTAGTGACCCCGCAATTTCATATGTGTACATAAGTACGAAATAGCTGTAGGAATAGCCTGTCCGGTGAAACATTTTAATACAGAATACAACGCAATTTCACATGATGGTTTTATTCCTTGTTTTTTATTACGTGTTTTGTTTAATTGTTACGTGACCTTGAGTGTTACATTTTGTCTGTTTTATAAATATTTATACGTAGATTTGTATACGTAGAGCACAGATAATAAAGGAATTATTTTAATTAAAATCAAGCTCATGGTTCCTAATTGTAAAACGATATAACCTGGAGTAAATGAGTATTTTAAAAGTATGTATGCACCAGGTGTCTAAAAATGTTACTGGGTGTTTCTATTAGAAATTTTAGCATCTATTTCTGCCTAATGCATTAGGTACATTTACGGCAACAAATTCCAGAATTGGCTTACCAAAGATTCAGAGCAAACATGTCAACTACACTTATACTTTGTTTATTTACAGTACGGAGAACAGTGTAATATAATCTACTCGTGAGTGTCATTGGAACTAATAATTATGTACCTACCATATTGTGTAGCACATTAGCTTCCTGTAACTTGCCCTCGACTATAGTGGCAGCAGATTAGACTTATGAAATTATCGTCATCATCTAAGCGTTATCCCGGTTGCATAAGATTCAGCTGGCAATACCGTTCAATAACAGGCCTTTTCTTTTTGGGACTAAAACTAATGTAGGCTATCATCACAGAATTGTAAAGTACCCCAGAAGGTGAGGTCGCTTTTTAAAGTGAAGCCAAATGTTTACTCTTAAAATCGGCATACTTTGTTGAGTTTCTGTTATTCTACAATTCAACCTGTGCATGTAGTTAAGTGTTGTCTAAATATCTGCAACATTCGTAATGTCCCATGTGAATAATCCGTCACATAAATGATGTAAAACAATTATTCACGTTACACAAAGCCCGACGTTCAAATTCACAATCAGTTTCTCCCTCATGGGTGCAATTAAGACGGACTAGTAAGAGATCCGTAGAAGAGCGACCTTCACCGATCTGGTTATTGGATGAAAACTATTTTATATTGAATTCTGCATGTTAATAAATATAATCGCAAATGGGTTGGTAAAAAAATTAAATGTTACGGTAAACATTGGGTTGTTAATTTTTTCCTGGCGTATTTATAGGGTTGCCAGGTATAAACTCTTCGACTGGTAAGTTGATACTAGTTATATATTTTATCAATTTGCTTAATAGATGAATCTTACATTTAAATGACCGCTACTTCACTGCAAACACGTTGATATTGGGTTGCCTAGGAAAACCCTGTAAAAGCGGTTGGCATTTTTTTTTAGCCTGAACCGGATTTTTACACCAACCAATTAGCGATTTATTTTTTAACATGCAAAATTTGATATAAATAGTTTTCATCCAATAACCAGATTAGTGAAGGTCGCTCTTCTACGTATTTTAGACTAGACATTCTGGCCGGCTAAATTCACAGACAAAATGGATTTTTGCTGTAAGGCGGGTCATGATTTTGGGATTCATAAAACAGATCTGAGTATGTGACGTGAAACTAATAGATTTGTGAGCCAAAATTTCTGTCGTTTACAGTTTGTTTTTATTTTTAATTTCAGGTTCATGTTTATTTTTTCATTTCTATTATAAAATCAACAAAATAAACATGAAATAAACACTATCAAGAAAGTTGCAAGCTGTTTTTCCCACAAAGTTATTTCTAGTAATTTCTAATTAGGCGACACATTTTTATCCATTTCTTCCAAATTAATTGTTACTTATTGGCATTCACCGAAAAGTAGGTGGATTCAGATATTATTTAAGCTCTCGACGTCATCTGCTCGTTTCTTCGCTTACTGCCTACCTTGTAATATTTTAAATTAGAAAAATAATAATAAAAATATTAAAAAAAAACAAGCCAGTTACAAGTAAGTGACTTGTTTTTACAATCCTATCTAGTTTTCATATTACTGACAAAAAATAGTTTTTTACATGGCATTCTACGAGCAAGTAAGTATTTTTATCATTCATATATAGCACACTCGTGTTTGTGATTTAAGTGTCTGTAAATCTCATGATATAGGGTTTATTTTCCAGTCTCAGGATAAATATACTATTTAGAAACGGCGCTGAACTATCATCGTTTGATTTATTGCACTACCGAGGATGTGAGTTGGGATTATCATCTATGGTGTAATTTAGATATAAATCTTCTCCTGATAATAGAATATATTTTTAAAGAATTGCTACATCATAATTCTGCTTTTTGATGACCAATTATGGACTTAGGTCTCTCTTAATTTTCTTAATTTCATCTCAATAGTATCAATAAATGGATTTGGTCCAAACTTTTCAGACGGGTTGGTATCGAGGTTTTCATCTAGGACACTATGTATTTGCTTCGTGCTTTTTTCTAAGTCACCTCTTACCATACTAACGGAATGAAAAGGTTGGAGGAATATTATTTATAATCTGTTACCACACCGGAATGACTACAAATTGTGAATAATATGAACGTAACAGATTTTCACCTATTCAATTAAAATTGTGATCAACTATTATGTCGCGTAGATTCAGAATATGAGAGCAATTTCATAACATAATGTACTGTCTTGCATGCTCTAATAAAGGTATGGCTCATCTGATGCTGAGACCCGTGACCAAAAATAGTAACCAGTTGAATTTCAAGCAAATGTTAAAATCAAAAATACATTTTACTAGCTGTTTCCCGCGGTTTCACTCGCGTCCTGAGGGAACTTCTTTGCGTACCCGGTTAATTTATTCTCCAGTTCCAGATTAGCGAGAACAAACAGATAGACTGACAAAAATTGTAAAAAATGTCATTTCGGTGTATGTACCGTATACACATCCATATGCATTAAGTAAAAAGCGGTTATTTTAATATTACACAGACACTCCAATTTTATTTTCTTCTAGATTGATTTCGCCATAACTTTCAAACCAAACGTCGAATTCTAATGAATTACCACGGAATTCAATATTCGAAATATAGATAGATCTGTAGATTTTAGATTAGTTTTTGACAGTTTTTGACATAAGCTCCATACATAATATGTCAAACACGAATCTAAAATCTACAGATCTATTTATAGTTCGAATATTGAAAATGGCCGTAAAGACAAAATATTATCTAACAGTACATAAACAGTACTTTGTACAAAATAGTTTATTTTGATAAGGAGTAATGACATGTGTAAAATAAATGCGTTTAAATGAAGTCCTAAAAAAATCAAGATTTTTAAACAAAATAATGGTTGTTGTGCTTAACTTGAAATACATAGGTATAGCGTGTCGCGGACTTTTTTGTACATATTTTTAAGGTCTTTAATTAATTTGAACATTTTATGGTTCTATCTTTTATAGTTTAGGCGGCGTACGCTAAATAAGGAACTTTTTCGGATGACTTTTTACACCTTGGGTCCGAAAACCCCAAATATCTTGCGGACCTCTATTTTTTATATTTTATATCTTAATATATAAAATCCTTGCGTTACTGACTGACTGACAGACACGCTACAGCCGAAATTACTGGTCACAAGAAGATGAAATTTAGCATGTATGTCCCTTCGGCATCGAAGGGATGCACTAAGACGGGATTACCCGAAATTCCCACGGGATCGGGCAAAACGGGAAATTCGAACATATGTGCGTGCGTAGCCGCTGGCGTCGACTAGTATTAAAATATAGCCTATGTTACTCGCAGATAATGTAGCTTTCTAATGGTGAAAGAATTTAAAAAATCGGTCCAGTATTTTTTGAGTTTATCCATTACAAACAAACAAAAATAAAAATTTTTCCTCTTTATAATATTAGTGTAGATATTTTACTTATCAATATTGTCGTTGTACGATGTCTTTGTCATAAACATACATTTTTCTACCAGCATATTACATTCCAACCTATAACCAATTTGCATTTTGTGGTGAGGTGCATCCGTGATTGTTGGTTACTGCTGTGCCAAAATACTGGAAACTTAGGTACGTGGTACATATCCCGAAAACGAAATTAAAATTAATCTTGTTCTAAACAGTTAACAGTCGACCCCGCTTTTTCGAAATCCAAGAAGGTCAAATACATTTCCCTCTGATGCCTGATCGGGTATTATGCGCAAGGTTAGTCTACTAATACCTATCTGGTCCGTGCTGAGAACTACTTATGCGAATGTATAAAACCGTAATTAATTATCAATAAAATTAAGAGGAAACACCACGGCCGTTTTTCCATACAAACGTAGTCTCCTGTTTTCTCCCTGGATAATGCTAGTAGAGCAATTATTTTTTTCCAAAAGATGTCTGGCCCCGATTGGCATGTCCCTATGTTTTCCTTTTTCTCATAAATTAAATATTAAAAAAGATCTGAACGTTCAAAAGTCTCAAAAATTGGCCAGATTTTTCGCTGTGTTCAAACATCCAAAAAACAAATTTGGCTAGATTATTTAAAAAAATGAAAACGTAGGACCACGGCCAAAGCCTTTTTTTAATTTAATATGAAAAACTAGTTAAATCGATGAAGTTTTGGAGAAGGAATCAGGGGAATACGAAACGTTGATTTTGTATACATTTAATAGGTATTTTTGGTCCAGCAGTAGCGTTGTCTCTATCGCGCTCGCCGGGGGGAGGCTTGAGGCTGCGTGACAGCAATAGATTTTACAAATACCTATTTTTCACTTCTCTCGCCCATAGTGTTTCCTCTTAAAAGCAGCGATAATATTGCGGAAACTGACTGCTACGTAAAGGATTCCAAGTGCAAGCCCGTAGCGCATACCACAAGCTTTTCAAAGTTAAGTGCATGATCAATTATTAATCAACGCTTGATAAACTGGAAAGATAAACATCCCGAAGAAATCTGCTTTTTGAGAATTTATCGTAATGCTCTCGAAGGGTAAGGATGTGGTCTATGGGCTAACCCTTTTCATATTACTGCTGAGCAGGAGGACAGCATAATATACCATTGTACACAGAAATAGTACCTCTTCTAAGAAAATAAAACAAAGCCTCAATGAGTAATCTCTCTCTTTCTTTTACACATACAAGGAAGAGATCCGTTGTCAGTGGCTGCAAAGTAACCAGAATCGAAACAACAGTTTGTGAATGGCACAGTGTTTTGCCATATATAGATCGAACCCTCAACAATCGGGACAGTTCTAAACAGGTAGAGGACTGATTAAAATTTATAAAGAGAAGGTTGATTTTGCAAGAAAGCTCCATATATCTCATCTCATCTCATGTGAATGTAGAACCGCGCCTTCACAGTCTTTAATCAATATCGCCTCACGCGCCAATATTAGTTACATGTGCTGACCGTATCGCACATACGAGTAATTGAATATAGCCACGATGGTATTACGTATCGATACTGTAACCGCACTATATTTACATTCTATCTTTGTTATACAGGTTGTCCCAAGACTCATCACCACGCCGAAGTCTACTCGTTGTGGACATTATGCCAAGTCATACTAACTAAAAATAATACCTGGGAAACAACTTTTTTTAAGTTCTCACATTTTTTAAACCGCAATTAAAAGCGCGCGCGTGCAATGTCTGAAATACCTACTTATCCATGGGGTCATAGGGCATCTAAAGAACATATTGGCGGGGTAAATGCATCGATTTTGTACCTATGTATGCACAAAACTACTGCATTTGGAGGCGGCTTTCGGTATAATGCTACCAAGTGCTGGAATAACTTGCCGCCTCCACTGCGCAAACTAGGTGCCGTAGGTAGCTTTAGGAGAAATTTGAAGAAGAGGTTTTTATCTCAACAAAAATCCAGCACGTATGTTTTGTTCTTATTTGTATATTCTATATATTATATTTATTATATCTAAAATATTGACTATATTATTATATGCTGTTATATAATTATCTCTCTATGTACACTAGTGTTATCCTATACTTCTCTAGCCTAACTTGTATAGTATTTACTGTACCTTCTCTGGTAATCGTCCATGACCAGCCCTTTGGTTTCAGCTAATAAACAGTGCTGCAAACCATTGTAACCAATTGTACAGTGTGTCCAAAAGACACACTGTACAATTTTTATTTTCACTTTGTCTGTTTTTTTTTTCATTTTGTATTTTGGTTTTGTTTTTACTGTCAAACTTTCTCGTGTTTTTATTGGTGTGTCTAGTAAATGTTTTTCTTTCTTCTTTCCCAATAAGAAAAATACCATACTAACTTTGAGCCTCAATATCTCCTGAACCAGTAATTTCCCAGGTATGGTGCTGAAGTAAAAAATGTTCGTAATTATTGGTACAATATGGAATTTCAGTTTTCGTTAAGGGTCTTTTTACACCCTGTAGATAATTTGATTCGTTTTATCAGTCATATTTTGATTCATCATGTCAGCCTAGAGACGTTCACTGCTGGACAAGGGCCTCCCCCAAGGTTCTCCACACAGACCGATTTTGAGCCGCCCGCATCCAACCGCTTCCCGCGTTCTTAACCAGATCGTCGGTCCACCTTGCGGGAGGCCTACCCCTGCTACGTCGTCCGGTACGTAGTCGCCACTCCAGAACCCGCCTGCCCTAACGGCCATCGGTTCTTTGCGCTATGTGCTCTACCCATTGCCACTTCAGTGTGGCTATTCGGATAGCTATGTCGGTGACTTTGGTTCTCCTCCAGATCTCCTCATTTCTGATTCGATTTCGCAGGGAAACTCCTAGCATAGCTCTCTGAGTGACACTGAGCTTTCGGATAACGTCCATAGTTAGCTACCACGTCTCAGCGTCGTAGATCATCACTGGCAACACACACTGGTCAAAGACTTTCGTTTTGAGACAGGATATCGCATGTGAAGTTATGCCGTAACTTCCCGAACGCCGCCCAACCGAGTTGGATTCGACAAATGACCTCGTTCTCGAAGTTGGACCTACCCAATTGGACCATTTGTCTCAGGTAGACGTACTTGTCGACAACTTCGAGTGTAGAGTTCCCAATCTGGATAAGAGCAGGTACGACATGGACGTTGGACATGATTTTCGTCTCGTCCATGTTCATCTTAAGACCTACTTGTTGGGAGACAGGCCACCGAGCATTGTGCTGAGGTCTTCCATGGTCTCAGCCATGACTACGATATCATCAGCAAATCGAAGGTGAATCGAAGGAGTGATGTACTTGCCGTTGATGTTGATGCCGAGTCCTTCCCAGCCCAGAAGCTTGAAAACGTCTTTCAGCGCAGCGGTGAAGAGTTTCGGAGATATAACATCATTGAACGGACTCGTGCAGTTCTACGCGGACTGCGATTTGTTAGCTGATAAATATAATATATTTATTAGATGTTTACTTAATTATTGTGAACGCAACATCCATTGAAAATCACTCTAATTTGTGAGTATGTAGGTAATGTAAATATTTCTCTTTATTTTTGTGTTAAGTATTGATTAATCACTTACAGCTAACTACTTAGAAAATTTTCATTTTATTCAAATTCTGTGTTCTCATTAGAAGCAATGTAACTGCTTGTAAATAATTATGTGAAATCTGATACCCACAACACTAGTTAAATCTTACCGTGGGTACCAGAGCCGCAAATACTGCTTACTTTGTTTTATTCTCTTACATTAATAGTATTATATTATGTTGTTCTACCTACCTGTAAGTGGTTAATGTACAATTTTCTTGTAATTAAATAAAATTATTATTATTATTTGGTTTTGTTTCTCTTCTCGGTTTAGTAACCGGTATTTAATAACAATTACGGGTTTGCACCAAGTAATTATCATTTAATTAATAGTTGTGGGGTAATCGATAATTTGTGTTTCAGTTTCTTCTCCTTGCATAAACTTCCGCACTATCCTGCATGTATTTAAAATACAAACATACATACATAGACTCACGCCTGTTTCCCGGAGGGGTAGGCAGAGACTACGGAACGCCATTTGCAACGATCCTGACATACCTCACTTGCTTCACTCACTCCCATCAAGTTTCTCATGCATGCTCTTCTGTAGAAGTACCCTTAGTACTTCTGACTTGTACTTTTTTCAGGATGTCTCCAATCTGGTCAGAGAACGTTCTCCTAGATCTTCCCCTTTGTCCTGTCCCATTCACACTAGCCTGATATATCTTCTTTGTCAGTCTATCGTCATCCATCCTCTCCATGTGCCCAAACCATCTTAACATGCCTTTCTCAATGCTTGTCACTACATCTTCTTTTACCCCACACCACTTTCGTATCACACACTTCTTTACTCTGTCGGTCAAAGACACACCACACATACTTCTCAGTGCTCTCATTTCTATAGTATTTATTCTACTTTCAAATCTCTTCTGCCGTACCCAACTTTCACTACCATACATAAGGGTAGGCACTAACATCCCTCGATGCACAGCCAAACGTGCCTTTTTGGACACGTTTTGACTGTTCATAAACGCCTTCAGAGCTCCATTCACTCTATTACCTGCATTAACTCTCCTTTCAGTATCTTCTTCATTCTTACCATCTCTTGTAAACAACGTATCCAAGTAAACAAACTCATTCACTTGTTCCACTCGCTGTCCATCGATCAAAACATTACAAGCCGTAACGCTTTCCTCCTTTTCAAAAACCATAACTTTCGATTTACTTACATTCACTTTCATTCCTTTCCTTTCTAACGCACGATGCATGATTGTTACCATCTCCTGCAACTCCTCCGTTGAAGATGCAAGTAAAACCTGATCATCAGCATAAAGGAGGCATTTGACGAGTAACCCATTCATCCTTAATCCGCAGTCACTATGTTTTAAATCTTGCAAACAACTGTCCATGAAGAGGTTAAACAGCCACGGCGACGCTACACATCCCTGTCTAACACCTTTATCGATGGTAAACCAGTCAGTGTATGCCCCGTTTATCCGCACACAAGCTCTAGAATCCTCATAAAGGGATTTCAGAGCTCGAATGAGGCTGCTGTCCACCCCATTCATTGACAGCACCGACCACATTTCATTCCTCACCACTTTATCGTAAGCCTTTTCCAAATCCACGAATGCGCAATAGACCTTTTGACCTTTGGCCAAAAATTTGCCGGCTATGCTTCGCAAGGAAAAAACCTGATCCGTGCATCCCATACCCTTTCGGAATCCCGCTTGTACATCCCATATTTTCTTGTCGGTTACTTCCATAACTCTTTCAATAAGTACCTTTGCATACAATTTGCCAACAATGCTGAGAAGGCTAATGCCTCTATAGTTTTTGCAGTCTTGTTGCGAGCCTTTTCCTTTATAAAGAGGCACAACTACAGCTGTGGTCCTAAATATATTTAAAATAGCAGCTTTTTGTATATTTATGTAACTATTTGGGGATAAATTGAGTAACTTTATACTGTGATGTAGGTGTCTTGGGACAACTCCGGTGGTAGATATAACTATAGGTACAATATAAACTTTATTTACTTTCCAAATTCTGCCTATTTCCTCCTTTAGCTCTTTATATTTGTAAATTTTTTCTGTGATTGTTTTTAAGAGATTATGTGTATTTGGGACTGCAATGTCGATTATATGAACTGTATTATCTAATTTATTGTGTATAGTGATGTCTGGCCTATTGTAGTATATCGTTTTATCGGTGAGTATAGCACGATCGCAATACATTTTATAGTTAGTATTCTCTAGCACGGGAAAAGGGTTATATTTATAATATGGTGTGCGTGTGTCTTGAATCAGTTTATACATAATGCCTAATTTCTGGTGTACAATATTGACTATCTGGTTATGACGGTGTGTATAATCTGTTTGTGTAAGTGTGGCGCATGCTCCTGTGATATGCTGTATGGTCTCAGGTTGTCAGTGGCATTTTCGGCCGGTTGGCGTAGCGGGAGTGTAAGCGACTGCTACATCGAAGGTCGCGGGTTCGATTCCCGCTCAAGTCAAACATTTGTGTGCATGAACATGGATGTTTGTCTTGGTCTGGGTGTTTATATGTATAATATGTATGTATTTACAAAAAAAAAGTATATAATTATGTATGTTTATCCATTATCTGGTACCCATAGTACAAGCTCTGCTTAGTTTGGGACTAGATGGTGTAGTGTGAATGTAGTAGAATATTATTATTATTTGTCATCTGTTATGTTTGCGTCCTTAATAATGTGTTTTCTGTAGTTCTTGGTGTTAACAACTTGATCTTGGATTGCTATGAGAAACCCTTCGGTCTCTGGGAATAAATATCCCGTCGTAAGCCATCTATTTGAAGCATGCGAGTCTAAATGCGGCTGTTGTAAGTCATGCGGGTGACGACCATGTAGTGTTTTTCTCTCCATTTCTCCATCTTTATTCTCTCTATTTCAGCGGGTTGATTAAGAGCTTGTAATTCATTGCGCATTCCTGCTAAGTTAAGGGGGGTGAATTTTAAATCGGTGTTAATAATTGCTCTGTGTAAATTGCTTGTCGTTGCTTCTTTGTAAAAGAATGATCTGAGGCCGCTAAGCTGTTTTTCCCATAGCCAAGATATGTCAATTAACCCTCTCCCACCTTTTATTCGCTTTAGGAACATGCGTTCTATGGCTGATTTTGGATGTAAATAATTGTTTCTTGTAAGTGTGGTGCGGGTTTTTATTTCCAAACTATGTAAATCTGTTTTAGACCATTTAACTATGCCAAAGGAGTAAGTTAATACGGGGATCGCGTAAGTATTAATTGCTTTGATCAATCGCTTACTTGTTAGTTGGGTTTTACAAATAGTAGTTAATCTTTTGTTATATTCGTCGGATAAGTTTTTCTTTATTGTTGAATGATCCAATTGCTTTGACTGCTGGTATCCTAGATATTTGTACAAGTCATCAGATTCCATGGCACTTATAATTTCTCCTTCTCCTTCCAGCATGTAATCTCCTGGTTCAATTTTTCCGTTTTTGATATTTAAGATTTTACACTTATCTAACCCAAACTGCATTTTAATATCTTTACTAAATAAAGCTGTGATGTTTATAAGTTTCTTCATATTTTTCGGAGTGCTACTGTAAAGTTTGATGTCATCCATGTATGTGAGATGAGCTACAGATTTAATACCAGTGGAGTACTTAAGACGGTAACCAGCATTTTGTTTATTTATCATATGTGACAGAGGGTTAAGTGCAAGACAGAACCAAAGAGGGCTAAGTGAGTCGCCTTGGTATATACCTTTCCTGATTTGAATCTCTCGTGTTACTATAGTCGAATCTGTATTGTGCAAATAAATGTTTGTTTTCCAGAATGTCATGATTTCTTTTAAAAAGTTTATTATAAAAGGGTTGATTTTGTAAATATTTAAAATTTTAATTAACCAAGTGTGCGGAATGCTGTAAAATGCCTTTCGATAGTCTATATAAGTACAATGCAAGTTTCTGTTACTTTTGTTGGCGTGTTTGAGAATAGTAGATTCGATAATTAATTGCTCTTTACACCCCATGTGATTCCGTCTGCATCCTTTCTGTTCCTCCGATATAATGTTGCTTGCTTCAATATGTGCGTTAATTTGATTGGTGATAGTAGCTGTAAAAAGTTTATAAATTGTCGGTAGGCAAGTTATTGGCCGAAATTGTGACGGATCATTTATATTTTTACTTTTGGGGATCATGTATGTAATTCCTTTGGCTAAAAATGTTGGTATGGGTTGTCGTTTTAGCATTATATCGGCGAAACAGTTGGCTATTGCTTTGTGTAGTGTATGTTGATGTTTGAACCAGAAATTGTGAATTTTATCGATACCCGGTGATTTCCAACTATGAAGCCTAATGGCAACAGTTTTTATATCGGCTTCTGTAATTTCGCAAAACTCCATTTCAGCCATATCTATCCATCTCCTCTCTTCTTCATCAATCCAGGATGCATTTTCATTGTGAACACTTTCCTTCTCCCATATATCTGCCCAAAATTCTTCAAGTTGTTCTTTAGTTGTTGTTGTTGTTGTCTCTATGTTGCTGTTGTTATTGTTCTCAATATGACGGGCTCTGATTTGTCTATAAAAAATCTTTTCATTCGTTGCAAATAGCTTATATTCCTGTTTTCTATGTAGTGCTTTCTTATACCTCGCTAATCTGTTTGATTTGACGGATAATTTTTGTTTCAGCGTATCAAGATATTCTTCTGGTGTTTTATTTTGATTTTCATGTCTCGTGTGTATCCTACCTTCTTTAAATATTTTGTCTACCGAAGTTTTAATTTTGTTTGATCTATTGCCTCTAATGTACTGGGTAAGCCGTCCGATACTCGATCTCAATTTAGAAATATCCTTTTGTAGCCGAATTTGCCAGGGAGGCTCGGAGTAGCTGTTTTGTGGTCTGTGATTTTGTTCAGTGTGTACTTTATAGCCTAACTCTTCGGAGATTACGATTGCGGTGCAGTATATAAGTGTATGTATATCGGTTAGTAATATATTTTGTGTAAGAAATCGGTCCATTATATTAGAATTGAATATTTCAACTAAATTGCTTAAGTATTTGCTATGGGTTAATTTAGGAAGTTTTGGTCTCATGGTAGGATCTGTGCCACTATATTGTAGAAGTTTAGATTGTAATTGGTCCCTCAGTTTGACTACTTTTTCATCGCATGGTGTGCCTTGTTCTAATACTTGTAATTCAGATTCCAAAATCAAATCATGGACAGTTGTTGTCTGAGTAGATGCATGAGAGGTATGTGCAGTGGATATGTCATCTAAGTGATTTGTGAACTTTGTAAAATTACCTGAGAGGTTTGTACTGAGTTAGTTTCCATGTTATTGTCTGAAAGACAGTCATGCTCTATGTCTGTTTGGCTAGAGGAGGGTTGTATGCGATTACTGATTTCTTGTTTGTCGGCCAATTTTTGCTGAACTTCGTGCTTTATTTGTGTAATTTGTTCTTCTGTGAGATATTTATTTCTAATTATAGCTCGTCTCTGATCTGAAATTATTTGTTCTGATACCTTAATATCTGGATATTGTTGTGCGAATAATTGATGCAAGGTGTTCCTATAGCAGGTCATATCGATTTCTAATTTAATAATAAAGTAATAGGTACGCATGATGAAAACATTTACGTCATTAGACCACTTCATACGTACTCTAGGTTTTCCAGCTTTAGTGGACGCAGGTAAAAAGGTATTCACCTCCTGCGCAACATCTAAAGTTGGTGTGGGTGCTTCGCGTGAGTCTTGCTCTACGGAAGAAGGCACCGGTGTTGGGATGTATGAAACTGTAGAGGGACTATAGGGTTCTGCTATCGAAAAGGATACTGAAGAAGCTAAACTAATATTGTCATTGTCAGTCTGTATGTCATCGTTCTGGTTGGCTGTAGTATTTTCGGGTGACCCGGAGGGAGCCCGCCTATTCAACTCCTCTCCGCTGACGGTTCCTATGCTGTGACACCCAGCGTCAGCTCCAGGTGTGCCCCGGCGATTGCCCCCGGGAAGCGGTCCTATACGTTTACTTCTTAATATCATATTCTCCATTTAGATGGGTTCCCAGAGCCATGTTGGCCGCGCCAGTAACTAGTGTATCGCGTGTCCGCCCCCCACGTGAGTCAGATGTTCGACCCAGACGTATGGTTGGATTATAGGGGGCTTATTATTATTATTATTAATGTAAGTGGTTTTGTAAACCGTTTTATTCAAATAAATAAATAAAATAAATAAACATCTCCCTGCCTCACCCCTCGCTGTAGCCAAATAGGTTTAGAGCTCTGGTCATGGAGGCTGACTGACATGGTGGCGTTTTACGTACAAACACTTCAGCACTTCGACATACCGATAGTCAATTTGGCACCGTTAGAGAGACTGCAGCACTGCCCAGGTTTCGATCGAATCAAAGGCTTTCTCGTAGTCCACAAACGCCAAGCATAGAGGCTGCTTATACTTAGACTTCTCTCTATCCTTTTCTTCTTGGACTTCTGTATAACCTCCCGCAGCGTATTTATGTGGTCTATGGTAGCCTTTACGGAATCCGGCTTATTCGAGAGACTGGAAGTCATCTAGCTTGCTGTCGAGACGATTCGTGATGACCCTAGAAAACAACTTATAGACGTGACTCAGGAGTGAGATGGGTCTGTAGTTCTTCAAAAGGGTTTTTTCGACCTTCTTGAAGAAAAGCACCACCACACTTCTGTGTTATGCCTGTGGCGTTTTGCCCTCGATTATGACAGAATTGAACAGCTTCTGAAGCATTTCCACAGCAGGTGTGGCGCCAGCTTTCAGAAGCTCTGTAGTTATTCCGTCATCACCCGGTGCCTTGTTGTTTTCTAGTTGTTCTTGGGCTACACTAATCTCGTGCATGCTGACGTCCGGGATATCTTCGGTATAGTGTTGGGTCAATCCAGCTCTAGGGTTATATTTATATTTTGATTGTGAAGAAAAAATACAGTTTTACTAACGAAATTTTCTTCGTCATGTTTTTAAACCGTCCCACTAAAAGGCTGGCACCTTTCCCACTTTAAGAAGGTTTAAGCCATAGTCCATCATGCTAGCCAAGTGCGGGTCTGCAAACTTCACATATCTTCCGAAAACATTATATAGAATCCACAGACATGCAGGTTTTTCTACGTCTTTTTCTTGCGCTCCTTCCAAAATCTAGGTTTCAGTGTATACGAAATAAGCTTATTATGATGTACAGTCGCGGTCTGAAAGTGTTTACCACCTTAAGGTTTATAATTGCATGAACCCATCAATGACACAAGGACGACGATATTGTACTAGCATAGTAAAAACAGAATAGTAAGCTAGCTAAGGCCGCTCGGCGAGTTAATTGCCTACTCTTGCGATGACGCACGGGTTGTCACGTGTATACACCGCGGCGCCGCCGGCTTTGTCGGCGCGCGCTATTTCGCCGTTTTTTTAAGTGATTGCGCTGAATACTACAGAATTTAAGTTTGCATATATTTTTTTCAAATACCTGCTGACTAGCTAAGCGTTATTATAACTATCTAAATGCCCTTTATAGCGAGAAAAATGTAACGAGTTTAATTTACTGTCGTTTAACACATTTCATAATATTAATAACGTTTATTACAAAACTGAATGTACATAAACAATGGTCGCGGGCAAGCAGTGTAGTACCTACATGCATGCGCGCGATCAGACGCGCGGCGCATCCCGTACTGAATCCGCGCCGAGCGTTCCGCGCTCGTGAGATTGTGTGCGTGAAAAGTGCGTGCGTACACGCCGCCGCGCCGCCCCGGCGACTCACGCATACATTCACACCAGCGCGGCGGCGACGGCGGCCGATTTGTATGAAGCTATCCTACTATTCTGTTTGTACTATGGTACTAGGCAACCAATCTATGATAACATGCGTTGCGTAGCAACTGGTGTCAATAACGATTTATTATTCCACATTTATAATATACGTTCATTTAATTACAAGCGTGATATTTACACTGAAACTAAAATATTTGTAGTCTTTAAATAATGTTATTTTAAACTTGCTATTTACGATTTTGGTATTTGTAATTAATAAGTTTATCAAATGACTTTTACATTGACAGATTATAATGAAAGGGATGGCGAAAATATGACATCCTGAATATAAAACCTTTTTGAAAAATATACAATATTTATATCGTCTAGTGTAAGACTGCCTCGTTGGTCTAGCGGTAGTGCATACGACAGCTGATCATGAGGTCTCGGGTTCGATTCGCGGGTCGGGCTCGGAAAATGTTGCTAAGGTTTTCTGTTAAGAATTTCTTAGCGACAATTTATTAGGAATTTCTGTCAAGAAATTCTTAATAATTAGCCTGAAGTTGGCGGTGTTTCACCCCCGTGCATTAGAAAGCACGTTAAGCAGTCCCGGCTGTCATGATCTATGGCAGTCATTAGTGGGAAGTCAGTGCCCTCAAATATACCTACTGACTACTGGTCTAACCTTAGAATGTTAGAATGATGTTAGATGGCAGTCGCTCCATGTAAAAACTGATATTCAGTCAAATCTCGGTAGACCAGTAATAGCAGGCCCTGGGCTCCGAAGCGCAAGCTTGGGATGCAACTAAGAAAATGCTAGGGTGATGATGATGATGATGATATCGGCTAGCGAAAATCAGGGCGCGGTCAGACTGTGAGCTATAATTATAGTGGATGGTATGCTAGTCACGTTAAAGCGCATGCTGATTACATAAGTGAGCTTTTGTTAAGATAGTACCATTTTATTATAACAAGTAAGTGTTTTTATAATAATATTAAAATACAGAACTTTACAGCAAAATAAATGCAATTCTGTCACTATGTCAAATTATTTCATCGACCTAAAATATACATACTCTTTTTGTTTGAATCGATGCCTTACCAATGATTGAAAAGTAATAAGTACTCAGATATAGCATTTTAGACCTTGCTGAACCCAGTGTGACAAAGAATAATTTGAAAAGTGGTAAACATTTTTAGACCGCCACCGTACAGCAGCATGTGTAGTGGGCACTTCAGGCTTTCTCCATACATTTATTCATTCACTTTAGAAATTCTAAAGTCCCTTCTACTATTAAAATGAGTTCCTTTGACTTTTCAGTACTATAAATTAAACTGTGAAATATTATAACGTCAACAAAAATTGTCTGCGTTTTCATAATAAACCTAAATTTGTGGTTGCTAATAATGTAATTACACTCCAGAAGTACCGCAGTTATTTCATTATGATGAGGATTTGTATGGCTTACACTACCATACAATATATATGTATATATATTTGTACTATGTAGTATACATAACTTGTATGTAGATGTTTTTGTAACATTACTATATTTATAGCGTTTTTAGCTAACAACTGAAATTGACTTGTAAGTTTAAGCAACGTTTGCAAGGATTACCAGTTGGATGGTTACCGATTATTATTCAAATACGGGTTAAATAGACAAATCTGCATAATTGATTTCGGCTTTACACCATAGTTACTTCTTCTGGTTCTATACACATAGATAGAAATTTTGGTAAGGAATTATGGTACAATTTTATTCCATTTGGAAAAGTCGGAGAGTATAATTAATAAGAATATTGTACAAAACTTGATTAATTTTGTTTACATAAGTATTTTATACATTTACTATAAACTAACTGTCAAAGCTTGAAAACATTTTACAAAAAAGGAGGGATTAATCAGAAAACTCGTCAAATCATTTAAGCGTTCTCCCGTTTGCAGTTAAGAGTTTATCTATAAAGCTTCAGAGCCGCATTCTAGTCTAATGAGATTTGAAGTAGAACTTTAGGTTTTCTACTGAGCGACTGTTATCTAACCTCTGCAACTTAAAGATTTATTTATTGAATACTGTTTTAAAATAGGAGTTAAAGTTTGAAAATCCGTTATTTTGAAATCTAGTCAAACTATCTAAGTCAAATCCACATTTTGATGGCGATAAATCAACATCGGTTTTAGAGGAATGCCACATAAAATAACTGTGTAAAATAAAATACTAAACCTCATTCGAGTTAAGAGTGCTTTTGCACGTCTACGGACAACTATTTTAGGTAAGAGTATAAGCAAAGTAGCTTAATTATTTAAAATAACCTACGAGTTACGAAAGAAAAGCACTATCACATTTTCAACAACACATATATTTTTAACCTCACAATTCACAGTACTTCAAACCAGATTCCTAGCATTTGCATCGGAGGCGGACGTCGTATTTATTTTAATGCACCTCCTTAATTCTGTATAATGAATGTGTGTGCTCAAATATAATAGCCATCAAACGGCGACCATTTAAATAAAAGCATGACTATTAAACGGTTTTGAACCATAGATCAATTTGTAGTACCTAGGTACTGAATTAGGAATGTTTTTAATTAAAACGGCAAGTGAAATGAACTTGTCCTATAATAGGGTTTAAGGTTTACCCAAGCTGCGTTTTTTATTGAGTCACAGAGTTGTGCATGTAAGGTCGTATTTTGACTGCACAGCGTTCTATTGACAAATGGACAGTACGCAGTTATCTTAATTGTCACTTTATCCGTTCCGAACCAACTAATTATCCGCTTTGGACGTGTTTTAAAATTTATTTAACGTTTACCGTCAGTTCTGTCCGTAACGATTAAAGATTCGTTAAAATAAGCCTATGGTTTATCAGCCGCGTTTGATGACGGTACTAAGCCAAATTAAATAAATTTTCGGGCAATTAGGGAAATTTATTTATCTTTTGGTGATTGCTGGATTTAAAATCTTAAATGAGAAGCATCAATTGAACAAGAATATTGGAACGCGGTGTTAATCAAAGTAAAATTTCATTAAGAAATCAGTGGCATGAAACAACACTTACGATGTGTTTTACGCATAGAGCAGGACGAACCGCAGCGACCCTTTTAGGGCCCAATTCGTCAAACGTGTAACACTGAGTAACAGCCAGGGCTGTTCAAATATGAAACGATTGTGGTCATGATGTAAAAAGGGCCACACAGGCGTGTGTGTATGTGTGGTACGCACCTAGCACAAGCGCACCGCTCCAGTCCCTCACTCACACTGTACACGCTGGCTCGCCGCATCCGCCGCTAGTGGCCGGCCATGTCACAGGCCTCGCCCCCGCATCCCCTACATCTACCACACTCGATGCGTTTCACTTAATTACACTCCATAAGTACCGCAGTTATTTCATTATGATGAGGATTTGTATGGCTTACACTACCATACAATATATATGTATATATATTTGTACTATGTAGTATACATAACTTGTATGTAGATGTTTTTGTAACAATACTATATTTATAGCGTTTTTAGCTAACAACTGAAATTGACTTGTAAGTTTAAGCAACGTTTGCAAGGGTTACCAGTTGGATGGTGACCGATTATTATTCAAATACGGGTTGAATAGACAAATCTGCATAATTGATTTCGGCTTTACACCATAGTTTCTTCTTCTGGTTCTATACACATAGATAGAAATTTTGGTAAGGAATTATGGTAAAATTTTATTCCATTTGGAAAAGTCGGAGAGTATAATTAATAAGAATATTGTACAAAACTTGATTAATTTTGTTTACATAAGTATTTTATACATTTACTATAAACTAACTGTCAAAGCTTGAAAACATTTTACAAAAAAGGAGGGATTAATCAGAAAACTCGTCAAATCATTTAAGCGTTCTCCCGTTTGCAGTTAAGAGTTTATCTATAAAGCTTCAGAGCCGCATTCTAGTCGAATGAGATTTGAAGTAGAACTTTAGCATGAAACAACACTTACGATGTGTTTTACGCATAGAGCAGGACGAACCGCAGCGACCCTTTTAGGGCCCAATTCGTCAAACGTGTAACACTGAGTAACAGGCAGGGCTGTTCAAATATGAAACGATTGTGGTCATGATGTAAAAAGGGCCACACAGGCGTGTGTGTATGTGTGGTACGCACCTAGCACAAGCGCACCGCTCCAGTCCCTCACTCACACTGTACACGCTGGCTCGCCGCATCCGCCGCTAGTGGCCGGCCGTGTCACAGGCCTCGCCCCCGCATCCCCTACATCCACCACACTCGATGCGTTTCACTTTTGCATGCTCTGTCTACGAACTTGTATTCACTCAACACGCAAGCGCGCGACAGTCCAACTTTTTGTCCTTCGCATACTTTTATATTCACTTTAATTGCTATGTCCACTGCACTTGCCGCATCCTCTATCCTTACGGCCTCTCCAACACTAAGCGGTATCCGCCTCCAGCATCACCGTATCTGCAAAAGAAAGGATACTTCAATTACATACCATAAAAGGCAAGAACGATATTTGAATATTTTGGATTGTACTCCTTATAATAACGATTTATACGCCTATAAAGATAAGCGGTAACAATGTGCATTGATTGAAAAGATAAACATAAATGAATTTAGAATAGACGCGCCCTCGACGCAGCTTTCTCAACATCTTTGATCGCTGTTGATTTTCATGAAATCCCATTTTATCCCTTGTGTCCCAAAAGGAGCGGTCGCACGAAATTCCACGAGACTCGCGAGATACTGTGATGAATGAGTCAGTGGGTTGGCCTTTTAAATTAAAATGAAAATCGTAAGCAGGACCTATTTTTGTCTAGCACTTAATGAGCAGAAAAAAGGGTATTTTATTATTCAAAAAGTTGCGCGTAATTTACAGTGGCGTGGTTGGTAAATCGGATTTTTCGAGCTAACTCGTATTAGATGGAGCATTTATTTTATGATGTGTGACAAAAATTTGAATTTAACGTGTGATGGCGGTGGCAGCCAAGTCGACGTGCTTCCGGCTGGTGTGTCGCTTCGGTTGTTAGTGGAAGCATAATTTGCATTCAATGTGCCGCGTGGAGAATGGACTGTGATCGTAACCGTGTGCGGCGCGAGACTCGCAAATTTGTTAGCGAGACGTTATTGGTATGTATGTAATCATCTGTTACCTCACGAATGGCATATACATAATGGTATTTTAATAGATGTAACATGTAATCGTGATCGTAATAGTATAATTCGTTTTTAAAATGTGTGGTCATCTTGAATTTATTTTATAGTTCGCAATATAAGAACCTAGCTAAGTAATTTTAAAGTTCCTTTAGGTAAATTTAAAAATAATTGAAGCAACACTACACATTGAATTTAAAGATGCTTGCCACCAGACCAATAAAGTACATGTAAATGAAACATATAGCAAAGTCTTGATGTGGCCAAGTGATCACTTAAACTACGTATTATATCGAAACGTAATTTGGCTTAAGGATTCAGCCGTAATCATTATGATACAAGATACTAACAAACACAATAATCATATATCGGTAAAGAAAGCAAATACCCATTAGGTGTATGAACAAATATTGGTATCATAGGGAATTAAGTCTACCGTAAGCTGCGTAATTTTGTTGGCCATTGATGAGTTGACCACTTACCTAACTGTCACGATTCGCGCTCAAATTGAATTCCACCAGTTTATGCAATTACCTCACAGTATCGCACATACTATAATATTACAGTTTCAATGTCATGTAGGTTGAATTTATTTTGAACAAACGATGATGCAAACATCGTTTTTTTGTAATATTACCAAATAGTTCCTATTCTTCATCTAGTAGAGTAATTGTTCGAATTTTTCGATAGAGAAAAATAATGATAATATTGTGATTTCAAAATAAGGGGAGAATGGAAGACAAAGAAATTCTGCGTAGACTCTAAGTAATATGGGAACAGGGCAGGCAATAGAAAAAGAAGATGTAGGTATACATGTATTTAGTAAGTTGGAGAAGAAGTTAGTGCTTGTCTTAGAAAGTAGAGTGCTGAGTCATATTTAAGAGAATCTGAATGTATGTGTGTAAATTGAATACGTTGGTAGGCAATAACATATTAGGTCTTAATTTCTAAATGTTCTCCATAATAATTTAGAATCTTAATTAAACGAGGCCAAATGAAGGTGGTATTTTGCGCCTCAGTTTATACAATACTACGACACTATGCGGGTTCATTATGAATACCATGTATTCATTTTTGATTAATAATACTCAAATTTACGTAAGTAGGTAAAACGTATCAGGTATTTTCCATTTTCCTTTGAAAATACTTTCAGGTAGCTCATTATTGCTAGAGCCGCGGGCCACAGCTCATCGCAATGCTAAACTCCTTGGGGGACTCATGAATACATTGCTCGAATGCAGTCTCCGCCAATAGCCCATGGAAATTTACGTGTGTTCTTAAATTTAGTTTGCTTTTAGTGGCCATATCCATTTCGCATAGATACCTACTTTATCAAATAATTCATTCATTGTTTTCTAGTGAGCCATCTCTCCAGATCACATACAATTTTTTATTTTTTGTTCTGTGTAAATGACATCGGTACTTTAACCATTTTAAATCAGACCGTATGCTTATTTTAGACCTATGTCTCATTGAAAAATCTCGACATTAGATAAACATAAAACGCACCCAGATATCAAAGCCATGGCGGGATCACACAATTGACTGTTCACTCGGCTCATTGGCATTGACCTAATTAACCAAATCAAGGCGCCGCATAGACTACGCGCTTCCCCTTCGAGTACAGTTAACCCTTTCAAAATCCTCAAATAGTAATCACTAATCTTGTATAGCTTTGAGTGTGTTTTGAGTCCAATAATTAAAATTTGGACGAACACTCGCGTTGCAAGGTAATACTTACCTACAGGGGTTTAAAAAAAATTAAAAAAAAAAACAAAACGAAAATGAAAACTTTAAAATCGCAACAAAAATGTTAACTAGGTAATTAGTTTCTTTTTTAAAAAAAGAGAACCGCCTTCAAAAAATCGACCCACTGAAAAGTACGAAATAAATTTTACATACGCTAACCCAAATCCTCTCAAATTTCCTTTCGAATTTCTCCCAAAAACTATTTACTAAATTTAACTAAATACTTAGTTTTTGAAGTCGGTGCCAAACCAAATCC
The DNA here is from genome assembly GCA_944739405.2 of Euclidia mi. Lineage (NCBI taxonomy): Eukaryota > Metazoa > Arthropoda > Insecta > Lepidoptera > Erebidae > Euclidia > Euclidia mi. The sequence continues at coordinate 28,683,144 of OX123202.2, forward strand.
CACTAAAAGCCTATTGTTTGGCGTCATCCTTTCCAAACCAGCGCATTTAATCTACATAGGTACCTTACAGCCCAAAATAGCTAAGAAGTATAATTATTTTATAATTAAGCATTTATTTCATACTTTTTATATATTTTATATATTTGTTGCTTTTTAGAGTACCTACCTATATAGGTGGATTATTTTAAATTTTATTTGTTCAGATATTTTTTGAGGCTTTATTGATTTGATACATTCGTCGTATTTTTTGTTTATGTTGGTTTGGCACTGACTTCAAAAACTAAGTATTTAGTTAAATTTAGTAAATAGTTTTTGGGAGAAATTCGAAAGGAAATTTGAGAGGATTTGGGTTAGCGTATGTAAAATTTATTTCGTACTTTTCAGTGGATCGATTTTTTTAAGGCGGTTCTCTTTTTTTAAAAAAGAAACTAATTACCTAGTTAACATTTTTGTTGCGATTTTTAAGTTTTCATTTTCGTTTTGTTTTTTTTTAATTTTTTATTTCATACTTTTTAGCGATAGGTACTCCATTTACTTTAAGTTTTGGGCTAATTAATAGTTTGTTTATAGTTAGATTCATCAATTTTATTATATTAGTGATAAGTTTTCTGCTAGTATCAGTCTGTAATCATGACTTTAACATAGGTACCTTCTTTTATTCTGTGTGCCTATGGGCTTAGGCTTGATGCTGCAAGAGAGAGATGAGTCTAGGGAATCAGCTACATACGGAAGGACACCCTCCGCAAATGCTGCTCCGGCTGATCCAAACAAATGCGGAGGACTTGTACATACTATTGAATTGGCTGTGAGCTCTCGTATTATGCTCCGGAGAAATATGGCAATAACGGATGGCTTAGCGAACGGGGCAATCCGTGTTCCTAAAGGATTTAAATGGCCGGCACTATGAAGAGATCAACTTGAGCCAGGTGAACTGCCTGATGCCATTTTGATATTATTTGATGATCCATCAATAGCATTGCGTCTTAAAGATGATGATGGATACATTTCCATAGCTCCAGTGACAGCGACCTATCAAGGCAATCGCGGTTATGGTGATATGTTGGGCTGTGACGGTACACAATTAAGTTGCAAGGATGTACACTTAGTTCCGCAGTAACAGACCTAGGGCCTAAAATCTTTGCTAAAGGCCAATGCTTTGTTGCCTTGAGTCGGGTCAAATCCCTAAAAGGCATGGCTTTAAGTGATATTGACTCGAACCAATTACTCAACCATCCCCACGACAACAGAGCCTTATCCGAAATGACAAGAATGAGAAATATGCTCTCGCATTAGATTCTTTCACCGACTTTCTTTGTTTTTTGTTAATCGCAGAGACATAGACACCTAAACACGTACACACACACACACGTAGGTACACATACAAATACACATACGCGCGTGCGCGCACACACACGTAATACATACAAACATACTAAGAACCATTAAATGTATACGGGTCAAACGGAAAACCTTCTTTTTTTGAAGTCGGTTAAAATACTAAACTTTCTCCTAACTGTAACAAATACTTTTTTTGAAAACTGAATAAAAATCGGTTCAGCCAAACTCGAGTTAATCGTGGGCAAACTTATATATATACGGATCAAACTCAGAACTTCCTTTTTTTTGAAGTCGGGTAAGGGCCTAAAACCTTCTCCTAAGTGTAACAAATACTTTTTTCTGAAAACTGAATAAAAATCGGTTCATCTAAACTCGAGTTAATCGTGGGCAAACTTACATATATACGGGTCAAACTCAGAACCTTCTTTTTTTGAAGTCGGTTAAGGGCCTAAAACCTTCTCCTAAGTGTAACAAATACTTTTCTGAAAACCGCATCAAAATCGGTTCAGCCAAACGCGAGATAATCGCGGACAAACATACATACATACATACATACAGGTCAAACTGAGAACCTCCTTTTTTTTTGAAGTCGGTTAAAAACATTGGCTTTCACTTGTGATGAGCATTTTAGTGAATGTTACATTACAGAAAAATACACTGAAGTGTTTAGCGAGCGTTTCAGCGAGCATTTTAGCAAAGGACAGGAAATTTGCTTCCAGATAAAAGACGAAACAGATTAGTTTACCCCTAGCACAAAAACAGCACACGCGACTGTCAACATCTTCGTGAAGACTAGAGCCTTCGCTACAAAGATAATGAAAATGTTTGAAGCGATGTTTGGCTCTGTTTGTTATCCAGTGCGACAAATTTAAAAAGGCGAATACTCGACGATTGTTACAATTGAACACACAAGTCAGCCAGCACCTTTATATGTACCTCTTTATAAAGAAAGAAAAATCATTCATCAAAATGTTACACTTCTAAGAAGGCAAGCTCTTAGATGCTTATTTCCAGTACAAGCATAAAATAATTATGAGCAGCCTCGCAACAGATGTTCAGATAAACACTAATGTAAAAGTAATTTTATTCAGACCACATTCTATTAATACTTATTGCTCGGAATCATTGTATAAGAGCTTTTTTAAATTACCCAAAATTGCAGAATTCCCTCTAAGGGAATAATTATCAGTGACGTTAGCTATCCCTTCATCTTAAACAAGACAAAACAAGAAATTTAGGTAGACAAATATTTTAATATTTTACGAGGTGTTTGCTTTTTGGCATAAAATATTATAATTGTTAATTGCTCAATCTTTTAAGATTGAGCAATTAACAATTATAATATTAATGCTCAGTCATAAACAGCTGTGTAAGCTGTTTATGACTGAGCATTAATAGTGAACGTTAGCCTGAGTAATGAGAGAGAATATGTTTTGCTATAATATGTGGCCATCGATTTAATTGGAGTACGAAATAAAAAAAAATTGAATAGTTAAAAGATAAATCTTAATTTATAAAATCCTTGCGTTACTGACTGACAGACACGCTACAGCCGCAACTATTGGGCACAGGAAGCTGAAAGGACAATGGCAGATCACCATACGTCAAAATGTCTGAAATTAAATTGAAGCGTACAGTAATACAAAATATATCAAAAAAATTGGCGTAAGTAACAGAGTCTATAAATGATTGTATTTTCACTCAGAAAAGGTGGAAAAAGAAGATATCGGTGTTTGAATTTTTAGTTAAGAATGAACAATGTAGGTAAAAGGAAAGTTATAGTATGAAAGTTAAACAATGCAGGTAGGTACGTTTGAATTATCAAATGACATTATGTCAGATAGACATCAAAACGCGGAAGTATTTTGTAGCACCTAACTGTCACAGCCAAAGACAAAATCGATAAAATATTAAAACGATGCTGTGACGTTTTCATTTGATTTAAACGTTGTTTTGCTTCAAAAATATTATAATGTTGATTAAATATTAAATAACTGCATTTTAAACCAAACCAACTCTATAAAGGTCGATCGTATCAATTACTTATTTAATCATATCGATACGGATATAGCACTCACGTCTATTCCTGTCACACCATTGTCTATGGCAACAATCAAATAATAAAGTATTCGTAATCAAATGGAATGCTTTTATCATCATAAAATAATCCAGCTTTAACGAGACAAAGTGAAAATATTAAAAATCGTAGAAAAAAAAAACAATTTGTTTTGTTCATATGAAGTTTAAGGTCGCCACAACAAATCCAGACCAAATTCTGCCATTGTCCTTTGGCATGTAAATTTCTTGGGGACCGTAGGGGTGCACTAAGAAGGGATTGCCCGAAATTCGGTAACGGGTAAATTTTTAAAAAATGCAGGCGTAGCTTATGGCGTCCTCTAGTACATTATATAATATTAAACTCGGCTATCTATTCTATGGGTAACAATATCGTGTAATGCCAGGGATTTATGGATGAGAAAATTCCTGGCAAATATGTGTTTCATAAACCCATTGATATCGCAATGAATTTGAAATTTGGCCAATAGCAATATGAAACATATGATTTTCGATATGAATATTTTTTATTGTAAAATGTAGTGCAAAAATGTGGCTCCCATTTCATGACATATGTACTTACATAAAAGTACAATGATTGAACATTTTACATTGTTTAAAATATAGCTTTATTTGCGCATATATTATATGAGTTGATTAAGTTGATATTATAATGTAAACTGAACTGCACTATTTTGCTAATAAATCAAATTTTTGGTACGAACATTTTAGTATGCATACATTTAAAAATAATTTTAGTCATACAAAGCGTGATGAATGTGAGTGTGAAAAGAACAGCGAGCTTTTGCCGTTTTTTGTTTTGTCCAACCGAACATTTTCACGGTCATTCTAGCGATCACTCTAAATTAAAAAAGTTTATAGAATTTAGAAAATATATAGAAATTGCACTACAACACCATTTTTACCCAATATCTTTACTTCAATTTCACTTATTTATGAATTATTTCTAGAGTAACAGTAAGATACTTAAATGACGTTTCTAAATAATTAAATGCAGATTTTAATTTGAACGGGTTTAATAAATCTAAATATTTATCGAGGGTTAATCAACATTCTATTGAAATTAATTCTTAGTAAACCAAATCTAAGGATCTATAGTAAAAATTATCGATATTTTATCGATATTTATTCTGAGTAAGCCCATCACTAGTCATATTAAAATTAGTGACAGACTACGAAGATTCTTCCGATGAAAATCAGAAGTCAAAGTGAAGTAAATATATTTATTTTTTATAAGGTTTAACCGCCATTGTAGCGCGATTTCTATGCATTATCTATATTCTAAGGCACGCCCGAATGTTCGTGAGAATGCTCGCTAAAACACACTCATTTGTTTTGTAACATTCGCGAGAACGCTCATTACTGGTGAATGGTCAAGTGTATCAGCGCCAATAGGTGAATGCTGAAGTGTAACAGCGCTATTACGAAAAATATTTGGCAATTTTCTATTCGGTTCTATTTATTTTCTATAACGGTGCCAATTAATTGAAATCAGAACCAACGGAAAAAAATACTCTGTTTTATAACCTCCGCGCGTTACCTTTTTAATTTATGACGAAATGAGTACAAAATACGTGCAAAGTTCACGGAACTAGAGGCCACGTTGTATACAATGTTATAACAATTAATCTTTGAAGAACGCTTTTAGGTCTCATTCCAAGACATCTAGACGCGCACCAAATTTATTAGGACCATTACTAAGAGTGGGACGAAGCGGGCACGGCATATCAAAGTGACGTCAATTATGCGAATGTACGCTAAGCTTTTTCTAAAGCCCTATTAAATAATTGAACCCCATATATTATGCGTGAATAGTGCTTGTGATTTGTGGCCAGTATTATTAAATGGCGGGTGCGATCCTTCGAGATTAATACTGTTTTACGAATGCATAATACATGAAAAAGGATTCATGACATTATCACGCTGGTGCCTTTTAGCTTTTGTATCGAATCGTAAAAAATCGTAGAACATAAGGTGATGACACATATATCGCATAAATTTATCTTAGAATGAAGGTAAACGGACAATGCGTCAAAATTGTATTTAGAATTTAAGCCAGGATCAAACCAATGCGATCAGCTCGCGTCCGCGGTGGCGTGCGCGGCGGCGATTATTGCGCGTGCAAAAGTTGTGCACACTGTCGCGTTCGTTCAGGCGTTCACCAGGCTGTAGTTGCGTCACTAAAATGCTGTCTGATACAGATAGTGAAATTGAAGAACTTTTACTTCTGTCTGCTAATATTGAAGACGAAGAGGAACAAAATAGGAGGAATAAAATTAGTTTTTACGCAGTCGGGTTTTTTTGTTTTCTTTAAATTATTTTTTTCTATTATTTTTATAATCAGAATGAGACGTATCATACAACAATGGGTATTTGTGGACCTCATGTATAATTTTTTCACTATACTTAAAATCTAGAAAAACACAGTTTCTACAACAAATAATAGCTGCGTGCAGCGTCCTAACGTAACAAGCGCGATCTGATCGCCATCACCGCGTGCAGACGCTGCACCGGACGCCGCGTCCAATCAGAGGACGCGTAGATGTGAACACGTCGCTATAATTTCGTACACAACATCTGATCGCCACTGTGCACGCCACCGCAGACGTGAGCTGAACGCGTTGGTTTGGTCCTGGCTTTACTAAGATACAATAAGTAGTACCTAATTATTTTACTTTCTCCCGAAGATAACAAATAGGCAGCATTATTGTCATGTGTCATCCATATTGCCTATATATAAGTGAAATTAGCTGTTATTGTAGTGAGAGTACTGCTCGAACTAGAGTGCCATAGTTTTTAACCTATCCCAGTTGCCTTAAAGCATCATTATGAGCAATGTGTAATGTAAGTTGCAAATGTTAGATTCAGCTATAATACCAGTCAATAGTAAGGACAATATTATGCGGTTTATAATAAATAACCCGAACAGTCACTGACTTCAGTCGCCTTAGAATATTAAAGGACCTTAGGTACATCTATAGAATCTACTAGAACCAGGTCTAGCACAGGCTTAACTATTGTTAGCTGTTGACAATGGAATACATACCAGCCAATTGTGAATATTAGAATAAATTATTATTCTCTTGATTTGTATTTTAATATTTTTAGTTGAGATTGTAATAATTATTTTGCACAATCCGAATGTATTCCAGTGTAAATGTAGTGCATTCTGATAATATTGTACACATACATGTGGCCAGCCACAACGTCACATAATTATAAATCTGCATTGATAGTTGTACATGTACACATTTCAAAATGTAATTTATTGTATTTTGTTAATAGTTCAATTTCTTCCATGCGACACTCACTAGTACACACGCATATAATGTATCGACGTTTAATAACTATTGTTTAGTAAGTTACGGTAGTTAAAGGTCCTTTTTGTGGTAGATATAGATTTAATTCTTTGTTTATACTTAACATAAGATTTTTTACGTAATCCATTACATTCCACACATCTGCAGCAGAATTCACAGGCACCCATAAAAACTACAAACGTAGCACTGAAACATATATTTCAGACAAGGACAAAAGACAATGCTGATGTGAAGACAACGTCCTAATGAAGTATTCCTTTTTATGATAAAACTGGGACATTTGTGCTGCTGTTCGCAGCAACACTTTTTGTGTGGGGATTTCTCCCTTAACTCTCATCTTTCAAAAAGATTTTTTCATCATAAAGGTGTAGGTACGCAAATAATATTCTACCACATTCACACAACACCATCTAGTCCTAAACTTAGCAGAAGCTTGTACTATGGGTACTAGATAATGGATAAACGTACATACATACTTTTTTTTTGTAAATACATACATCTTATACATAGAAACACCCAGACCAAGACAAACACCCATGTTCATGCACACAAATGTTCGACTTGAGCGGGAATCGAACCCGCGACCTTCGGCGTAGCAGTCGCTTACACTCCCGCTGCGCCAACCGGTCGTCGGTAAATAAAAAGTTAGATGCGCGGGCTGTACAATGAGTTGGTGAATTCTCTTTAGAAACTTACTAGGTGTTCAGTAGTACGGTTTTATTTTAATTTTACCTTTTGAAGCTAATATAACGTTCTTTGAAAAGTATTTGCCGCCGGCGATTTGGATAC